>CM021106.1:641261310-641723483 GCA_007115665.2 Sequoiadendron giganteum | reverse complement strand
AAACCTCCCACTACTTTCACTAAGTGGGGTGAGATAAGAAATTAAACCATAGGTGATGATGTTTCTACATGGATTTATAAGGATGAAGAAGACATGGCATCCACACAGTTACTAGTTGAGCAATATGGAAAAGGTTTTGGGATCATGAAACAAAAGGATTAGGATGGACATAACAGACTTGGCTTACATAAGAAAGGAATGAAAAAACCTCTATTGCCTCCTAAGTTACCAAAGAACAAAGGGATAGGGTATAAACTATCAAAAGTGAGTCCTCCTCATACTAAGTTACTTTCAGATAAAAATGTTAACACTTCTAATGATGTCGAGACATCTAAGGAAAATACCAAGACCAATACCCCTGAACCTGGACATATTGATAGCTGAGCGTAGATCGAGACCTTTTAGGATCTTGATGACACCTATGTATTTTTCTTATCCACCCTATATTTGAGCTATATTGATATCAATGGTGATTTTCCCCTAGTCTATCCATAATTGATAGATTGGGACCAACAAGGACCTTTGAGTTTAGGCATATTCAAGAACGATGAAGTAATAGTTGAGTTTATGGGACTTCGAGAAGGAATACCTAGTGGGGATCATAAAGTTGGATTCATCATAGAACTTGATAACATAGCTTACTTTGGGGAGTCTACTCCACCCTCTAGTTGAAAAAACGAAAAAAATAAAAATAATAGGTCTCTAGGTGAAAATTGAAAGGCGCCTTTAGACCATGAAAAAGTTAAAAGAAAGGACATATGCGAGGGTGAAAGCCTCCCTGAGGCACCCAAGGATGGAGGGTTGGATGTACTCCCTACAATTCAAGAGAGATCGCCATTTCTTGCAGAAAATTCAAAGGAAATAAACATCGGTATCAACGACAGTCCCAGGATTTTTCACTTTGTAGCATCTTTGACAATCACTAAAAAACCTGGATTTGTCAGTTTCTTTTCAGCGAGACAGATCAATTTTGCTTGGTCATATGTTGATATGCTTGGTTTAGATCCTGAGTTAGTTTTGCATCATTTAATATTGTTCCAAAACACAAAACTAGGGTCAAATAAAAGTTGAGGAAAATGTATCCCCAGATCACACTCTTAGTAAAGGCGGAACTGAAGAAGTTATTAGACGTCAGTTTCATTCAACCTATAGACTATGCCAAAACCAATTGGAGAAATCAGAATTTGCACACTCTTCAAAGATCTAAATAAATCTTGTCCTAAAGATGACTTCCCGATGCCAAACATTGACATCATAGTAGACCTAATAGTGGGATATGAAATGCTATCACTCATGGACGACTTTTCAAGCTATAATCAAATCGGAATTATCCCTGAAGATTGGTATAAAAAAAAATTCACTTGTCCTTGGGGTACATACTGTTGGAATGTCATGCCCTTCGGCCTTAAAAACACTGGAGCAACATATCAAAGGGTTATGACTACAAATTTTCATGATTATATGCATACACTCATGGAAGACTATGTTGATGACTTATTGGAAAAATCACCAATGAGGGACAATCATCTAGATGTGCTAGATAGTATTTTCAAAATATTGGAATACAAGGTCAGACTAAATCCGAAGAAGTGTGTCTTTGGGGTAACTTCTAAAAAACTACAAGGATACATTGTGTCTCACAGAGGTATCAAATTCGACCCTGTAAAGGTAAAAGCTATCATGGATATGTCTCCACTAACAAACATAAATAAGTTACAGATTCTTTAAGGAAATATACAATCAATTTGAAGGTCCATAACTTAGTTAGTTGATAAACGTCAATTGTTCCAACACTTGCTTCGTAAGGGAGTCCCCTTCATATTGATTGATCGTTGTCAAGAGGCATTTCAACAAATAAAAGACTATCTATTATCCCCTACAGTTCTCATGCCTCCCATTGATAGTAAACCCCTAATTATATACATATCAACAACACCATCAGCATTGGAAGCCCTTTTGGCACAAGATGACAAAGATGAAAAGGAAAGAGCCATATACTATATCAGTTGTAAACTTGTGAGATATGAGCTTAACTACAACCCTATTGAATGAGCATGCCTTGCATCTATCTTTTCCACCTAGAAGCTTTGACATTATATGCTAAATCATCAGACAAATATAGTAGCAAAGATAGACCCATTGAAGTATGTACTCAACAAAGCAACCCTAACAGGTTGACTAGCAAAGTGGGAAATGATCTTGAGTGAGTTTGATAGATTATGTTGATTGAAAGGCAATAAAAGGATAAGTGATAGCCGATCAACTTGTAGACGCTCCCATGAAAGAAAATCATCCTTTGGTGTCTGATTTCCCCAATGAGTCAATTTTCAAAATAGAGACTCCCACCACATGGAAACTCTTTTTTGACGGATCTTTCACAAATCATGGTTTTGGAGCTAGTATTATTTTCATTACACCTCAAGGAGATTCGATACCTAAATCATATAAGATAACATTCTCTTGTACCAATAATATGGTTGAATATGAATCATTACTCATAGGACTCTGAATGGTTATTAAATTGAAAATTAAGAACCTTCATGTCTATGGTGATTTATAATTGGTTATTCGTTAGGTCAATGATGACTATGATATAAAATATGAAAAGCTTACCCCTTACAATAGAATGGTCAATATTTTTAATTAGTATTTTGATGTCATTTTCTTCAATCAGATTCCAAGAATTCAGATTAGAGAAACTAACACAATAGCTACCATAGGATATCTCTTGAATATACCTAGCAGCGTACCTCAATATGAGTTCTTGGTGGAATTTTTTTTGGTTCTCGTGTTCGATATCCCCGAATTTGAGCTTGTGTGTAAAATTTTTGGTCCTGATTCCCCCTAATATAAAGAGATTTATAACACCTGCATGACCATTTCATTCCTCTTGGATTGTCTATCAAACAATGTAAAACCTTTATCCAACAAGCCTCTAGATATGTCATCATTGGTGATACCCTTTGCCACTGTAGTTTAGACAACACCCTCCTTAGGTGTCTCAATTCAGATGAAGCACAAATAGATTTACATGAAGTACACGACAATATATGTGGAGCTCACTCTAGTGGTCCTAACTTGGCTAAAAATCTTATGCGAACTAGATACTATTGGCCTACCATGGAACCTTACACATCATTTTGTTAAGAAGTACTGACAATGTCAAATACATGGAGATATTGTGCACACACCTATTCAAGAACTTCATCCAATTACATCACGATGGCCTTTCTCTCAATGGGGACTCGACCTCATGGGAAATAATAACCCTACATTTGCCAATGGTTGTAAATTCATTTTCACTACCACCGAATATTTTAAAAATTAGATCAAAGCCATCCCAATGACCTATATTACCAGAAAGAATATATCCAAATTCATCCTTGATTACATCATATGTCGGTATGGTGTGCCCCAATCTATCGTTACAGATAATAATCATCCTTTCAAAAATCAAGATGTCCATGAGTTGTGTGAGAAATTACATATCCATCACCATTTCGCTAATCCATATTACACACATGGTAATGGTCAAGCTGAGGCATCTAACAAAACCATTATCAAAATCCTAAAGAAGACTATCAATGACACTAGTCGTGATTGGCATATCCAACTTTATCATGTCTTATAGGCTTATCGAACTAGCATCCATACTCCTAGTGGATCCACTCCATATTCCCTCGTCTTTGGTTTCAAAGCCATTCTTCCCATTGAGGTTGAGTTACCATCCTTGAGAGTATCTATGCAACAGTTCATTGATGATGAGAAATATCTTGTATCCTGATTATATGAACTAGAGTTGTTAGATGAGAGATGACAAAATGCATTGGTCCATCTACAAGCTTATTATAATTGTCTCCATCGTAGCTACAATAAGAAGGTACGAACTAGACATTTTGACATTGGTGACTTGGTCTTAAAAGAAAATCCAAAGAATCAAATGGATGGAGAGAAGCCTGGAAAATTTGAGCCTAACTGGTTGGGTCCTTATATCATAACTGTAACATATGGATCTAGTGCTTATCAACTTTCTACTCCTAAAGTTGAACCGCTACCAGAGCCTATCAATAGCATGCACATTCACAAGTAATATACCTAGGCTTCAGAGAATCTCAGAAAAATATAAAAAACAAAATTGAAAAACAAAGAAAAAAGTAAAAAAATCGTCACCCTAATGAAAACCTAGCAAATAGGCATCTTGCATGAACAAAAAAAAGAAAAATAAAAATAGTTAAGATAAATAATCCATCCAATAGTGAAAACCAATTCAATGGCGCTTTGGATAAGTAACATGGTGAAAACCTCGCAAAAAGGTGCATGTGTAGTCGGTCTTTGCTCCATCATCTACAGTCATTCTATCTAACTTTTCACTTCACCCATAATAACCCATACATATCCCAGTCCATAAAAAAATCCCACCAATCCATAATAAAGCTTAGCCCCCTTCTCATGGCCTGAGAATGGTTGATGTTTAGTGTCTCCCACTTTCCATACCCGTCCATAAAATATATCGCCCATCCAATTCCACCCATAATAAGTTTGTCCTATACCTGACTAGGGGGAAGTCCTTGACTTAGGTTTTTTGATCTCACAACCACTATCCTAAAACAAAATATTATATCATTTTCTACACATTTTTCCTACACTCAAAATGTTATGGTGCAAACCCTTAACATAAAGAACATCATATGTATGATTCTTTCCATCAAAACCGATTGAACCTTTTCCACATATCTTAGCAGATGTATCATCACCAAACTTAACTAAACCACCTTCAAACTTTTCAAGTTTAACAAACTTACTCATATCACTTGTCATGTGATTTTAGCATCCATTTTCAATGATCCAACTATCCTTCTCTTCCTTAGCATGAAGAGAAGTCACCATTGCTCCTACTCCCGGAGTATTTTCATTCATACATCTCTTAGAGTTCACAGAATTAGTTCCAAAATTTAGAAGAATGAACAAGAATTCATCATCCTCATCAAGGTAATCAGATTCATCATCAAATATACTGGCATCTTCTCTAACATAATATATTTTCTTATATGATTTACCTTTATTATCCTTAGGTCTATATTTTGAAGCTTTGACAGATCTTGAAGCATAATGGCCAATATTTCCATAGTTAAAGCATTTGAAAGGTAACTTACCTCTATATTTTCCAGTGCCCTTTTTCAATTTCCTCACAAATTTTGCTTCCAACTCATCAAATTCATCCAAATCAGATTCCTCATTCTTCTTTGCTTTTCCAACTTTGAAAGCAGTCTCTTTCTTTGAATCACTTGAACCAAATTCTCTTAATTCAAAAGCAGTTAAAGTACCAAGTAACTGATCTCTAGAGTAATTATTTAAATTATGAAATTACTCAATAGTAGAAACCTTATGACTATAAGATTTAGGTAGAGTTCTTAATACCTTCTTTACCACCTCATCGTCATTAATAGTTCCACCAAGACCTCTGATGGAATTGACAACTTCATCCACTTTTTGCATGTAGCTAGTAATGTTTTCATCCTCTAAAATTTGTAGGGTTTCAAACCCGATCTTTATATTTTGCATCTTAGATTGCTTTACCTTGTCATATCCTTCATAAATACTTTCCATTTTTTTCCAAATCTCATTAGTATTTTTAAGATTCATAACTTTCACAAGTTCGGTATTAGAAAGACCACTCAAAAGAGGATACCTTGCTTTACCATTTTTTTCATAGTACTTGATCTCATCATCAGTGCTCAAACCATTTTTAGGCATATAGTATATTTAGATTTAACAGACTTCCAAACTCCATGCCCTAGTGAAATAAGGAAACCTTCCATCCTGGTCTTCCAAAATGCATAATCAGATCCATCAAATAGAAGAGCCTCCTTCTTGTGCATCATCCTACATCTACCTGAAGCGGTTAATCTTTCTTCCAAGGAACCTTTCTCTGATACCAATTGTTGAATGCACAAGGCAACTGAGAGGGGGGTGAATCAATTGTCCATTAAAACATTAAAAACCTCTTTAATGTTCAGATCTATATTAGTTTTTAAACCCTTAACAACCACTTAAATCTTTATCATGCATTAGCATAATGTAAACATGAGAAACAGTAATGCAAACACATCCAAATACATGAGAACACCAAATTTACATGGAAAATCCAAGAAGGGAAAAACCACAGTGATGATTAGCTCACAATATAAAGTAATTGCAACACCGAATGCAATAGGCTCACTACCAGAGGGATCACTACCCAAAAGAAAAGAAGGGCTCATTGCCAATGAATCACTGCTACATTAGAAAGAAGAAGAAAGAATTATGTTATAATGAGAAATCCATCTCAGAGAAAAAGAAAGATCCACCATAACATCACCTGTACATTTGAAGTCTCTTTGAAGAATGTAGACACCTTCTACTCACTGTAACAAATTAAAGCTTGCACTTCATTTCATACTTTCATACTTCACAAATCTGCAATTCACATTACACACACCACTACCTAATTATCCATCAATTCAACACTTATTTATACCATCCTCAACCTTGAAAACAATTGGCAAGGTCGGTTATGCACCTCAACTTTGCAAATTCAAATTAGGTCAGCACTAAGCATTCCCATGGTGGAAAGGAATGAAAGCGAACCACACCACACCTTAAATTGGACCCAAACCATACATATACAACACCACACCATGCTTCCACAAACACCTAATCATTTCTACAATCAGTGTTAACACCCAAGGTCGACTGAACCTGTGTAAACACCATTAAAAATTTAGGTAAACACTTCCTTTGATCCAAATACAACTCACGGATAACATACATCACTTGAACACAATCGAAAATATTCCATAAACACCCTAAAATCCAATAAATTCCTTTGCAACAACTTTCCCCTGAAGAACATACTCATCTTGTACACCTAGTTAACCTTCCACATACTGTTACATATGAATCCAATCTTGCAGAGCACAAAACTTTGAACAACTCAGATTGAAGATAGATATGATAAATTAAGCACACCCTCAAATCCACAAGACCGAAAACCATACTATAGATAAATGTGGAGAAAAGCCATTTCTCCAAGAAACCATTACAATATACAGTTCACATACTAGTGAACACAACATTCTTTGCATAATGATCCAGAACCTAAAAATCTAGGTATAATACCTCTAAATACCTTTGACCAACATTTCCAAAGTGCACAAGAAGATCTTAAACCATGAAGAAATGTGAAGTAGAACTAGATCACTACTCTTCTACACTAAACATCTCTCAAACACGCCATTTTCTCTTTTCTTCAAATTTTCTCAAAAGCACTTGGAAACCAAGCACCATAAACATATTTCATCACTTGCAACACTTCCTCATCACAACCAAACCAACATCAACATGGCAACTCAACCATGCACATGCTCATCAAAGGAACACTAGAGGTTGACATCAGTGATACTACTAATGACAACATAATGCAAATAATCAAAGCATTGAACCAAGGTAGACATCAGTGCAACAACAACATAAATATGTTGACATCAATGACAACACAAACTGCTCATACTTGCAACAAATTTCCTATCAATGATGATATTCTAGAATATTTAAACTTTATTGTAAATTAAAATTCATGCTACTTTACAATTCCCTTGATTGGGCAATTCAATTGACCACGTAAGTTAAAGTCCCACCAAATTTAACATATAATTGAGCTTTGGGAGTCAAATTTTGGCTACGTGAAACTATAAACTACCAAGTGTGAATTGTATTGAATTTTTGTGTCTCTACATATAGTGATTTTTCTATACTTTTAAACACATTCACATGGATCATAATATAAAAGGGTCTTATCAAATCAACTTCAATCTACAATTCCTAAGGTTGATGATTTGAAAGATAAAATTCTTCAAAATAACCCATCTTTAGTATCTAAAGAAGATAATAAACTTTTACTAAAGCCCTTCTCTTTAGAAGAAGTAAGAGATTGTGTATTCTCTTTACCCCCAAATAAAGCTCCTAGTCTTGATGGCTTTACGACAATATTATTTCACAAAAAGTTGGGATTTCATTGGGAGGGAAATTTGCCTTGCATTGGAAGAATCAAATATGAAATGACACAATTATTAAAGAAATGAATGTAAATTATATAGCTTTGGTACCAAAAAAATACTTGTCCCTCAACATTCGTATAATTTCAACCAATTTCTCTCTATAACAATTTACAAACCTTTTCCAAAGTTATAACCTTTAGGTTGGAAAAATTAATCCCAAAAATAATCTCAAAAGAACAAGGTGGTTTTGTGCTAGGAAAAAAACATCATAATGTGATGGTATGTGGCGACTGATCATGCAAATATTGTACAATCGTAAACATCGAGGTTTCTCCACTGACATGTCAAGGTTTTTTTTTCCCGTTGACACGTCAAGGTTTTTCCTTTAACACGTCAAATGAAAAATGACCTTGTAAGACCCTAATTCTAGAAGGTTCCAAAAAGCTTGTTATAAGTGGTTGGGATGTATGTTGTGGTGTGGTGTGGTGTTCGCGAGATTGTAATTTGTTTTTCACTGGATAATAAAATCATTGGGTAGCTAAGTTTCTGTGGATGTAGCCCATGTTAGGTGAACCGCGTTAAATTTTTGTGTTGATCTCTTTTGTGTTATTCTTCATTGTTATTTTTGGGTTATTTAATCTTTATATAATTGTCAATGTTTATTGCTCCAATTTGTCTGAATCCTAACATAATGAACTATAATTGCACATGAAATGCTTCACTCCATTCATCAACATAAGATTCTTGCAATGGTAATAAAGCTTGACATGATGAAAACTTATGATAAAGTAAATTGGGAGTTCCTATTGAAAGTACTAAAATAGTTATGTTTTGTAAATAAATGGTGTAGATGGATTTCCTCTTGCATATCTGGTGCTAAATCATCCTTATTGTTAATGGATGCATGGTGGGATTCTTTAGTTCATCTCAAGGGGCAAGACAAGGAGATCGTCTTTCTCTTTTTTGTTTATCCTAATGCCTGAGTCCCTTTGTTTTACAATTATTATTTTCATAGAGAAGGGAAATAGAAAGGAGTCTCTATACCAAGAAATAATTATCAATGACTCATGCTTTATTTGTGGATGATACTCTTCTTTTGGGCATCCTTCAATTCAAGAATCAAAATCAATCAAAAAGGTTTTACAAGATTATGGTTTTGTCTCAAACCAAATAATAAACCCAGGTGAATCAAAAAATTCTTCCAAAACACTTTGTCAAATATTTCTTCTCATACTCAAGCTATCTTAGATTTAAAAGTTTCTTTTCTTCCATGTCAATACTTGGGTATTCCTTTTTTTTCTTGTACACATAGGCTTCTTTTTGGTATAAAATTATAACTAGGATTCAAAACAAAGTCTCTTCTTGGAAAGGCATATGGTTAGCTTTTAATGGTGCATATAAGGCTTCTTTTTGGTATAAAATTATAATTGGGATTCAAAAATAGTCTCTTCTTGGAAAGTCAGATGGTTAACTTTTGCTAGTAGAATTACAATGATTAAGGCTATTATATCAATAATTCTAAATCATCTAATGTCAGTTTTAAAGATGCCTAAGGGTGTCTTGTTTGAAATTGAAAAATCATTAAGATGCTTTTTATGTAAATGGAATATTGAAAATAAAAATAATCACAGGGTTCCTTTAATTTCTTGGGAAAATTTATGTAAAGATAAGTTGACAGGAGGTGCTAGAATCCATAACTTAGAATAAGGTATTTGAATCTTGGAGAAAACTTAGTTCGGAACATTTATGCAAAACCAAATTTGTAAAATGGAGCAATTTAATGAAAGAAAAATATTTAGATTCAAATGAACTTGAAAGATTTTTTGCAATTGCAAATCCTCATGTTGCCTCAAAAATCTAGAACTTTATTCTAAAATATAGAGAGGTAATCACCCCATACCTATCTTGGGTTGCTAATAATGGATAACAAGCCATTTTCTAGGAAGATGCATGAAATAGATACCCCTCACTAGATAGGAATGAATCCATTTATGATGATTTTTTTTTTTAAAACAAGCCTGGGGTATAAAATTTAAAGATTATTTTATAATTTCTTCAACCTCTTTTCACTCCAACATCTCTTGGAAATATTTTTATGGTTGGAAATTTGCTTTTGATCAATTTTTTTCCTAAGTTCCTTGCTACAAAAGGTAGCTTTTGTACTCATTCTCCTAATCATCTCATCAGGGATCCTTCAAAGTCCAGGGATTATAATGTAAAGTAAGGCTACAAATCCCTTCAATCTTTAGAAATAAACAACAACAAAAAAGTGGCCACATGGGCTCTGTTGGAATAGTGTTATCTTACCAAGGTAAGGGATTTTTCTTGGTTGGAAATAAATAATAGAATTTTGACAAGATGCAAACTTGTGAGGTTGGGAATAATTGAGTCGTTCAATTGTGTTCTTTGTGGCCACATTGAAGAAAATACTAATCACTTGTTTCTTAACTTTGAATTTTCTAACCATTGTTGGAGGTGGCTTAAAATAAATCTTGAGTGGTTAACTCCTATACCAAACTCTTTGTTCCAAATATTTTGTATTTGGCTAGTATTATTCCAAAGATCTATTTTTTCTTCTATTTGGCTGGTGGCACCCTATTTGCTAATCTGGAATATATGGTGGGAAAGAAATAGAAGGATTTTTAGGAAATAATTTCAATCACTTGAGAGTTGCATTGTCAAAATTGAAACTTCCATTCTAGAGGCAATTATGGCATATGCATATAGAAGTAAATCCTTTAAATGGGTCTTCACTTCCTAGGACTTTAAATTTTTATCAAAATGGAAGTGTTTATGATGAAGGGTACTCCCCTTAAAAAACCACACACACAACTAAAACAAGAGAAATAAATAGGAAATACATAAAGAAATACTTACTTTCTATTATCTTGATGAAGTGAAATTACAATACTCAAAAAATAACATACTACAACCACATGGGCCTTTTCACTATAGAAATATGCAAGCCAAAACCATGATTTTCACTGCTAGAGCTCTCCTATGTAACCCATGTTCTCCATATTTATCTTAGAAGTGTAACTTCCATAGAATAGTTTGGAAGGTGTAACCCTATTTTGGCACCATAAATCACACCGTCCACTTTCTCGCTCTAGAGGATTTTTATTTTATTTTTATATAGTTACATATCGGGGTCGTAACTTTCGATTAGACCGTTAGATTTTCAATTGTAATATATCGTTGGAAAGTTTGTGAAGAGATCTA
The DNA here is from genome assembly GCA_007115665.2 of Sequoiadendron giganteum. Taxonomy (NCBI): domain Eukaryota; kingdom Viridiplantae; phylum Streptophyta; class Pinopsida; order Cupressales; family Cupressaceae; genus Sequoiadendron; species Sequoiadendron giganteum. Next base: position 641,712,225 of record CM021106.1, on the reverse strand, counting down.
CAACATGATTTTGCTAGATCTATACGATCAACACTTTTCAAACTTTTTTGGGGCTTCTAAGTGTATACATCTAAAAATGGTCATGGTTAATCAAACCTGTTAATTAATTAAATATGAATTATTTAATTAATATTCTAAAGTCATCTACATATAAATAAATAAAATTATTTATTTATATCGTTCATTTTTCTAATTCTTCTAGTTTAATTAAATAAATAAGTTTATTTAATTATTGCTATTCTCCTCTTAATTAAATTAAATTTTATAATTTATTTATTTAATTATCATTTTAGTTCTAAAGTTTGAATGTTTAAATTTGAATTATGGAATATTCTTCTAATTCATCCAACACCTCACATAATTAAATATTGTAAATATTTAATGACACACCTTTTTCACCTCTCGCATAATTAAATATTAATTATTTAATTATGGAAGTTTCCAAATTACATGTCACATATAATTAAATAAATTTATTTATTTAATTAGGATTTATCCTCAAACTTCAACTAACTTTTTCAATTAATGAAAAGACAAAGAGCATGTTTGTCTCCATTTTTGAATGAAGATAGTTTCGTGGGTTGAAAACATTCTCCATATTTCTCTCAACTTCCAGAATCTCACACCGTTCATCTTGACAGGTTTGAAACTCAATTGTTGATCTTCGCCAACTAGATTCTTGCCTTCCAAAAATCTATAAATACAACCATTTGGAGAGTAGATTTCATCCTATGTGTAATTATTGTAGTTGCATTCAAATCAACATACCAACATTTTAGCAATTTCATATCATAGCATTTTAGTTCTTCAATTTCATAGCTTAAATCATTAGCAATGGACATGAATATTACATCAATCTTGTTCTCCTAAGTTGTCATTCTACAAGTTGCTGCTTAAACCAACTGAGAGCTAGTATCTTGAATTGAATCCTTGAAGATAAAGAACAATGGAACAAATTTGAAGAAGTTGTTATTTAGAGTTTGCATTTGTCTTTTCTAAATTAGTTTCTTTCAATCTAATGTTTCATTGGTGTGTTAGTTTACTTTCTAATTAGACCACATATTCTAACAACACATTGTTGGCGCCCACTGTGGGGCCTCCCCTCGTTTTTAATCTTTTTTTATTGTAGGTTTTCTGACAGGTGACAGACTAGAATTACTTTTTAGTGCATACAAGCCTCAGTTTAGTGCATCTATGGACTGTTTTAGCGCATCCATGAACTGTTTTAGTGCATCCATGGACTGTTTTAGCGTATCCATGGACTGTTTTAGCGCATAGACGACATGTTTTAGCGCATCCTTGCTTGATCATTTAGCGCATTTGTTAACCGTTTTAGCACATTTACCAGTTCTTTTAGCGCATACAGAGGTTGTGAAAACAAATCTTGATTTTGACACCATCCGCGGACATGATTTTTTTTTTCAATTCAGTTTCAAGTAAAATGAAACAATCCTAGGATAGACATTTAAAATCTGGAATTTATCAATCCTAGGATAGTCACCAAACATTATTTTATGTTGGTTAAAATGAATCCAATGTTTGTTGTGAAGCAAAATCTTCACTTAGCATAGAAAACTGTCATTTGAATTCAAAATTGAACAATTTGTTTGTTGTGATTGTTGGGTAATAGGTATATGCTCTCCCCTTAACTGGGTGACCAGAACGCCAGACTTACCTTTTTCATTTTATCCAATTCATGTTTTATTACATCCTTTAGAAGGCCTGTTGTAGTGGGAAAAAGTACTCACCCTACGGGAACGACCTAAGTGGGAACAACCAAAGCCAGGTTTTCCAACCCACTCTAATCAAAAAGTGAATTTTGGGGAAACCCGTATTCAATGAAAGTGAGCAAGATAACCATCCCAAAAATATTTGTTCTAAAGATTGGATGGTCTCCTGAGGGATTTTATCTATTGCCACACCGAACAGAAACCTTTACTATGAACCATAGTGTAGAAAGCCAAATGTGTTAGTATCCAAACATCATTTCAATCATAGTGCAAGGGGAGAGAAGAATCTGCCCCCAAGACACTCACCATATAATCGCCACAGATTTTTTGCTCAAGGGATCGAGAAATCTAACCTTGAGTACGCACCTGGAAAAGAAAAAACCACGGGCGCCCTCTAAGGGGTGACACGACTATGTGAGTTGACGCGATTTTAAGCTATGGGTTGTGATTCCTATGATGACCTATTTGACAACTAAGAGTGAGTCTGTCTGAAATTCTTATTTTGTTTAATACCCGTGAAAATCTCAAGAACATACACTCTTTGTTTAGATTTTAGGATTTACAAAACAATTGTCTGCTACTATATGTTATGTTTTTCACATTTAAATCAGATTAAGATCATCTAAAAACATCAAACTGTCAAAACATGTTTGTCTCAGAAAAGTAATCGGATAGTTTAGCGCATCCCTGGTCTGTTTTGGCGCATCTGTGCTCTGTTTCAATGCATTCATGCTTTGTTTCAGCGCATTTGTGCTCTGTTTTGGTGCATTCATGCTCTGTTTTAGCACATCTATACTATGTTTCAGCGCATCTATGCTTTGTTTCAGCGCATCCATGCTCTGTTTTAGCGCATTTGTGCTTTGTTTTAGCACATACCTACGACAGTCTAGCACATAGGTTGGATCTTTTAGCGCATCTGCTGAAAGATTTGGCGCATCTATGTTCCGAACCAGGGTAATTTTTTGACACTCAGAAATCTGTCATCTCAGTCTAGTCATTTTCTATGCTCAGGGTTTGGAAGTCTGCAACTTTTGCCAAAAAGTCCCTAGAGAGGAAGATTAGAAAGCCAAAGAAATCTCTCAGTTATAAGAATTTATTGAAAAAGAGAAAAAATTTATACCAAATTCGAAAGGTTTTGCTTGAACACAAAACCTTTATTCATCGATATCATGACTTTGTTAGAGGTTTCACTGACGATTATGTTGTAGAACCATTATACTCATGAGATTTATTTCAAAGAAGAGCCCTTTCTCAAAGGAATAATCACAGTCAACGTATTCGTTCCTCTTATATACCCCAACCTGCAATTATATACTCTACTCGTCCTAATCAATTTCTACAATAGAGAACTCGAGGACATTAGGTATTTACCAAATCCTTATTTTTACAAAGCTACGATCAAACCTCACAAAGTACAAAATGATCTTTATTTTTTATCTTTGGTTTAATTCTCGCAAATAGGATTATTATCCTTTCAATCCGGGAATCATGAGCTAAAGATTAGAAATCTCATAAGTCGTATAATCTTCATTCTATCCTGACTTTCATATCCATCAAAATTGCACTATTCCATTCTTTTGATCAAAGTTAGTAGAAATTTGGCAAAAGCTTATGCCTGTTGTCACAAGATCTCGAAAGCACATAGAAAGAGACGAAAGGGAAAGTACATTAAGAAAAATGGGTGATAATAGTGATAGTGAAGATAATCCCTTTCATAATTTAAATACTAAAGAGATAACAGAAGAGAAGCTCCAAGAAGTAGAGCAAGATCCCCAATTCCATACTCTTATGGAAAGAATTTTGGAACGAAACAAGGAAAGATATTTCCTTTCATTAGCTAATCAAGGAGCTAAGCTACTTGCCGATTTTGACACAGAAGGGGTTAAAGAGAATCCTAAAACTCCTCCTAATGATTTTAGTGCCCTTACTCAACAAATAAAAACATTACAAGGGCAAATAAAGGAAATCCAAGGGGGTACAACAAAGAAGTATGTTTTGGATGATATATGTCCATATCCATTTGATAGGAGTCTTCAAATGATTCCTTTTCCAAAACATTGTGAAATCCCTAAATTTGATAAGTATAATGGGAAAACAACCCCCATTGAACATGTAAGGGATTTCCGAAATATGAGCTTAGAATTTACTCATGAAGATACCTACATAATGTGATTGGTTCCACAAAGTTTAGGTGGACAATCCATGGAGTGGCTTTCAAATATCACTCCCCCCATCAGAACATTTGAGGAGTTAATAGATAAATTTATATCACAATACTCCTACAACATCCAACACCAGATAACCATCCTTGATCTATGTAAAGTGAAACAAAAGGTAGGGGAATCCTTCACCACATTTTTACAAAGGTGGAGAAGGGTGTTTGCTAGATAATCCCGTCCTATTCCTGAAACAGTAAAGATGGAGATCTTTATCGATAATCTGAATCAAGAGATGAGTTACAGACTAAACCTTCACTGTCCTCAATAATTTAAAAAAATAATTGAAAACATGATTACTATTGAAGGTGCCTTGGTCAAGTGTGGAGTTCTGAAACTCGATAAAGAAATTCGTACAAAAACAACAACAACAACAATAGTAACAACAATGACAAGTCACAATTTTGGACTCAGAATAAAAATGTTGTGAATGATGGGGTAGTAGATGTTAACAACGTGAATTTGAAGCCTACCGTTCTTAATGTATTAGGTGTCCAACATAGGAATAATGCTGGAAATTCTAGTACTCAAGGAAATATTTCCAATCAAGGGAATGTGACCAATAATCGTGGAAATAATTTTGGCAATAATCAAAATTCAAATGTGCCCATATCCTCATATTTTTCAAATCAACGGAGTTTTAGTCCCTTGGGCTCGTCTTTAGAGTCCATTCTTAAAGAACTGTTGAATCAAAACGCTATTACATTGCCACCACAAAGAGATTATGAGCCTCGAGTTAAACCACCATCGTGGAATGACTCGCACTTTTGTGAATATCATAGGTGTAAATGTCATAAGACAAATAATTGCCAAGGGTTAAAGAATATTGTTCAAGATTTGATTGATAACCGTACCATCACGGTTGAAGGAAATAATGCCAATGATGATCATCAGGAATTCAAAGATCCTCTCTCCAATTATCAAAAAGGGGAATCTTCGGGTGACAAAGGCAAGAATGTTAATCATGTCTACGAAACCATTATTAATCATATTTACACGGACAATCAACAAATCAATGCTATCAGAATCAAAGGTAAGCAAGAATATCGAGAAGTCAATGCTATGACAAGGGGACAAGCCAAAATCATTGTGAAAGGAAGTTCATCCAAGATGCCAATTCCCCCTCCAAGTCAATACAATTTGGTCGATCAACTACGAAAAACATCGGCCCAAATTCCTATCTTGGAGCTATTAAAATTATCACCTGCACATAAGGACATTCTGGAAAAGGCACTTGTTGACACAACTGTGTCTCCTGATTTGGATATCAATAAATTTCAAGCCATTGTGGGACACTTGTCCTCATCCACATGTTTATCCTTTACTGAGAAGGATGACTCATCCATGACCCATCTGCATAATTCATCACTCTACCTAGAGGTTATGGTTCACAAAGCCTGAATTAGACGTGTCCTAATAGATGGGGGAGCCAAATTAAACATTTGTACTTTGAAATTGGTCCTCGATTTGGGATATTCAAAAGAATCTATAGATCCACGAAGGAAAATTACAATTAAGGCATACAATGATGAGGAAAGAGCTTCAAAAGGCCTTATCATGCTACCAATCAAAGTGGGACCTGTTGTGAAGAATACCTTTTGCCAGGTTCTAGATTGGGATCTATCCTATAACATACTCTTGGGTCACCCATGGATCCATGAAATGCAAGTTGTTCCATCTACTTATCATCAATTCTTGAAGTTTCCATATGATGGACATGAAGTCACAATACTGGCTGATCACATTAGTAGCCAAACTTGTTCTAACCTAAGAGCAACTCAAGACACATTCGTCCCACATAACAGAGAGGCTTTGGCCATTTCTACCTCCAAATACAATGAGCAAGCACGAGAAATGATAAGTAATTTTGGCACCAAGCTATAATTGAAAGATAATGGGGTGGGAGAATATTCCTTATGTCTCTCTAATCTACCCATATCTCCAAGATCCCATGGTCAACCATCAACATCCATACAGCAGGCTACAACAACTTTAGCTTCAACTTCAGTTCCCATCACCAAGTTTAATGGAGTATTTATCAAAGAAAATGAAATGGAAGATAGAGCTATCCTTGATTGGATCTATAAAGATGAAGAAGAATCAGTACAACATATCAAGTTACCCACACAACAATATGGAAAAGGTTATGCGATAATGCAACAAATGGGTTATGAAGGAAATGGCCCTATCAAAAAGAGAAAGGAGGGTATTGTTGAACCTATCCAACTGAAAACAATGCACCCAAAGGATAATACTGGGTTAGGATATGGTGAAGATATCAAAGAAGAAGTAGCACAAAGGCCATCCAATGAGGAGTTAGCTAAAACAATTCTGTGAAATCAAGAAAATAATTCTGACACTGACTCCAATGAATATGAATGGGACACCATATTTGATGATAAATTCTGGAGGGATAAAAAGGTGGATGTCATACACAAATTCACACCCACATTCCTACAAGGGGAAAGCTCAAGGCCTCCGCTTGATTACATTCTACTAAGCGATTATGACTCAAGTGAGAATGATTCGATTCAAAGTGAGACAGATTATCCATAGGAGGATACCATCCTAGATGTTTCCCATAATGAAGCTAATAATAGCATCATGGCCCTAACGGCCAGTGACCTTACTCAGCCTAACGGTCCATTTCCTTTGGTTCATCTAGAACTCATTGATTGGGGACAAATTGCACCAATTGATATCCCAACTTTTTCAAATGATGAAACCGTCATAAACTTCCTTTGTTCATCATGGGGAATCACAAGATCATTTTTTTAACAGGAAAGTGCCAAGTTTCTCAGATATGAAATAAATAACATAAAAGAAAGATCTAATGGTGAAAACCTAACAAAGGCAATATTAGATCAGGAAAAGAGAAAAATAAAAAGCGTATCCAATAGTGAAAAGCTTTCAAAGGCACTAGAGGATGGGAAACTTGACACTCTTCCCGATCACTATCAAGAAAGGTCTTCTATTCTAATAGAACCAACATAGGCACTCAATATAGGTACTACTGAACAACCCAAAATCTTGCAATTCGTCACATCTCTAACAAAAGAGGAAATCTCGGGATTCACAAAATTTCTCATGAACAATCAAATCAGTTTTGCATGGTCCTATGCGGATATGCCTAGATTAGATCCAAATCTCATCATGCACCATCTATCTATCAGGCAGGGAGCAAAAATTGTGAAGCAGAAACTCAGAAAAATGCATCTGCATGTTGCATTATTGGTTAAAGAGGAGTTAAAGAAGTTGTTAGATGTCGGATTCATTCGGTCTATTGACTATGCAGAATGGATCTTCAATATCGTACCTATTTCAAAGCCAGATGGAAGAATCAGAATTTGTACAGATTTTAGGGATTTAAACAAGGCATGTCCTAAGGATGATTTCCCTCTACCGAATATAGATATTATCATTGATTTGACTGCTGGACATGCGATGTACTCATTAATGGATGGATTTTTTGGATACAACCAGATAAATATTGCACCTGAAGATCAAGATAAAACAACGTTCACCTATCCTTGGGGTACCTATTGTTGGAACGTAATGCCATTTGGGTTGAAGAATGCAGGAGCTACCTATCAATGTGCAATGACAATGATTTTTCATGATATGATGCACACATTCATGGAGGATTACGTAGATGATCTCCTCACCAAATCTAACACAAGGGAAGGACACATAGCTATCTTATCTAAAAAAATTAAAAGAATGGAGCAATTCAAAGTGAGACTTAATCCCAAGAAATGTGTCTTTGGAGTGAAATTTGGAAAGCTATTGGGTTATATTGTGTCAGAAAAGGGAATTGAGGTGGATCCAGCTAAGGTACAAGAAATCCTTGATATGCCACCACCAAGGAACATTAGTCAACTACATTCTTTGCAGGGACGTTTACAATCCATCAGAAGATTCATTGCCCAACTGGCAGATAAAATTCTACCATTTACTCATCTCTTACACAAGAATGTTCCATTTAAATGGGAGGACAAATGTGAAGCAGCGTTTGATCAGATAAAGCAGTATCTAATGAATCGACCAGTGTTGATTCCACCAGTGCAAGGTGCACCACTCATATTGTATATTTTTGCCATAGAAGTGTCCCTAGGAGCATTATTAGCATAGGAAGACAACTCAGGAAAGGAGCAAGCAATATATTACATCAGTCGAACTTTGACAAGTCATGACCTAAATTACACCTTCATTGAATTTTTTTGCTTAGCAATAGTGTTCACTTCTCAAAATTTATGACACTATATGCTAGCTTATACAATAAAGCTTGTGGCTAAGATTGATCCACTCAAATATCTTCTAAGTAAGGCAACCTTAACTGGTAGGTTGGCTAAATGGGTCATGATCCTGAGTGAGTTTGACATTCATTATGTGGATCACAAAGTTATAAAAGGATAGGTAATTGCAAATCAGTTAGCAAAAGCACCACTGCCAGCAAAACACCCAATACACATTGATTTTCCTGATGTAGATGTATTCACAACAACTATTAAGCAATCATGGGCACTCTAGTTTGATGGTTCCTACACTCAACATGGTTCGGGGGCAGGGATTCTTTTCATTACTCCTCAAGGACATACAATTCCAAAATCTTATCGGCTAATGTTCCCTTGCACAAACAACATAGCTGAATATGAGGCATTGTTAATTGGAATGAGAATTACAGTAGACTGGAAAATCACAGAACTTCAAGTTTTTGGTGATTCACAATTTGTTATAAATCAAATCAATGACAAATATCACACTAAGGATGACAATTTGATACCTTACAAAAGGATGGTGGATGATTTCAAGAAATACTTTATTGATATCAAGTTCATACAAATTCCATGTATTGATAATAAAGCAGTGGATGTTATGGCTACAATCACATCTCTACTCTAGTTGTCAGAGAATCAAGCACGGTACGATTTCCTAGTGGAACAATTGTTTTATCCCGCCTATAACAATCCAGAAACTCAAATCATTTGCCATTAACCAGTTTTGATTCTCCCTTGTACGGCCAAATCTATACTTACCTAAAGAATACTATTTTACCTTTAGACTTGTCTAGAAATCAAAAAAGGAATTTCCTCTATCAATCCTCTCGTTACACCTTAATTGTTGATGTCTTATACCGGCGTGGTCTGGATGGTACCCTCCTTAGATGTATTGAACGCGATGAATCAGAAAAGGCCCTACAAGAGGTACATGGTGGCATTTGTGGGACACACTTAAGTAGACTAACCTTAGCAAAGAAACTTGTTAGATTGGATTACTACTAGCCGACCATGGAGAAGGAATCATTCATTTTTGTTAAGAAATATGCAAAATGTCAAATTCATGGGAATCTCATTCATGGTCCTACTCAAGAATTATAACCCTTCACCACAACATGGCCTTTCGCTCAGTGGGGATTGGATCTGGTTGGCAAGATACACCCGTCATCTTCAAATGGACACAAATTCATCATCATAGCCATAAAGTATTTTACTAAGTGGATTGAAGTTGTTCCCCTAATAACTGTTACTGGTAAACAAATCTCTTCATTCATTTTGAACTATATCATCTGTCGATATGGTATTCCCAACTCCATTATCACAGACAATGGAAGACCTTTTAAAAATCAAGATGTTGATGAACTATGTGAAAGATTTTTCATCCAACACAAGTTCTCTACACCTTACTATCCACAAGGGAATGGTCAAGTTGAAGCTTTAAACAAAACAATTCTGAAGATTTTGAAGAAAACAGTAAATGAGGCAGGTCATGATTGGCATGTCCAATTAAATCCAGCATTATGGGCATATAGAACAAGTATTTGTACACCAACCGGTGCTACTCCCTATGCTTTGGTCTATGGAGCAGAATCTATTCTACCACTAGAAGTTGAAATTCCCTCACTCCGGGTATCACTAAAGGGGTTGATCAATGATGAAGACTACAAAGTATCAAGGTTGCAAGAGTTGGAGTTGCTTGATGAATGGCGTCAAAATGCAGTTAATCATTTAAAGGGATATCAACAAATTATGTCCCACAACTACAATCATAGAGTTAAACCACGATATTTTCAAGTGGGTGACTTGGTTCTCAAAGAAAACCCTCGAAATCAACAAGATCAGGAAAAGAAAGGCAAGTTCGAACCTAATTGGTTGGGCCCATTCGTTATCATTGCAGCATATGGATCGGGGGCATATTAGTTGTCAACATCAGAAGGGGACCTGTTTGAAGGTCCGACCAACAACATTCATCTGAAGAAGTTTTATGCCTAAAAATATCAAAAATAATATAAAAAGTCCTGAAAAAATACAAAAAAAATCAAAAAGAAAAGAAAAAATTATTGCCTTGATGAAAACCTGGCAAATAGACGTCTTGGTAACAACAAAAAAATCATAAAATTAGGAAAAAGTACAATAAAACAAATGGTGAAAACCTAGCAAACAGGCATTGTTTGTGATTTTGTTTGGCTCTCTCATATATTAGGATACATTCTACATATCCATCTTTCATCAGCATCACATACATGCATAGTCATCATATCCACATCATGCATCCAAACATCTCCTTGAAACGACAAGGATTTCATCATGGCTTGATGATTAAGGTTATTCTTAGCAGTAGTTATGTCTAGCAAGAGTCAGACTACAAGGTCATTAGGGGGAAATTCGCTTCTTGGAGCTTTTTGGTAGACAAATAGCAACATGTATCAAGCATTGAAATATCAAAACAATAATCTTGTCCATTCAAAACTGAGTCTAAATGACTGTTTGATAGAAAACTGAAACAAATTGGATGATCTTAATCTGACTAAAATGAATGACAAACTTAAAAGCATAAGTTGAATTATTGTTTTTGACATTTGATGATATCATATCTTTGGAGTGGTTCAATGATGTACTAAACTAGAATCACAAGGAAGGAGTATGATTTTTCTTTGGCTCTACAACGTACCATTGATGACATTTCAAAATTTTCATAGGAAAATGATTAACTTTTGTTTGTTTATGCAAGCAATACTCAGGTCATCTTGGTTCAATTATACCTTGATGCTTGTATTAACTTTCTATATCAAACATCATGAAAGCAGTACTCAGTTCATCATTGGTGCTAATATCCACTTTGATGCTTGTACTAAATTTCAACATATCAAAAGGCTCAATGATGAAAAATACACACAGCAATGGTTCATGGAATGACAAATAGGAGAAATGTTTCATTACTACATTTTAGGACTGCATGATTCATTTAGACTTGCATTTTGGAGGCTGTCTAAGTAGATTTTGAAGATTGGCAGAATTCTCGTATATCTTTTCAAACAAAAATTGAGTACACTTGGACATTTATTGCATCACATTGCATTAGCATTCATTACATATCATTTCATCATGACTATTCATTCAAGATATCATTATCATTGCATTTGCATTTTCACGTCATTATCATTATTATCATTATTATTCGATCCCATTTAGTTCATCATGATCATTATCCATCTTTAAATATATCATTTTTATCTCATGTTCATGATCATTCATTAAGAACATATCATTCGTTGATCATTCATTTCATATTCACAACATTTTCATTTGCATTTGTTTCATATCATAAAAGAAAAATTGCATACATTTCATATCATCATTTTTAGGTTATCATCTTTTTACATCACTTGCATCATATCATTAGGTAGTTTTACATTATGTATCATTTCATTATTTACCATTCATTATCATTTACTTATTATCATATCATTTATTTATCATTACTCACCAATTCATATCATTATCATTATTATCATCATTATGATCATTATTCATTTTAGTTCATATATATACCATTTTCATATCATGTGCGTAGCATTCATCAATACATTTTATTAAATATTCATCTCATCTCATCACATTATTACATCTCATTTCATCATAACTTTTCATTTAGGTCATCATTATTATTTCATTTCATATTTCCATTCTCATGTTCATTCATATCACTTTTCATTTTCATTATTAAGTCTCATTCATATTAATCATTTTTAGATCATTTAGTTTACATCATTTTCATATCATGTGCATATCATTTTTAGGACATAATCATCTCATTAAAATCATTTATCATTACATCTTGCATCTTGCATCCATTTCATTCATTACATACATCATAAAGTAAAATCATTTAGATTGCATCATAAATCATCATGTTAGAAATCATTTCATCATAATGCATACTACATCATATCATTATTGCATTTTCATACATTACATAAAACAAAAGCATCATCATTTGCAATTCAGATCATAGTGCATATATCATCCATAATCATAAACGACATAGCATATAGAAATAAAATGCATACATGAATCCATAACACATGCATATCATAAATCTCATCAAAACAAATGTCCAGGTGTACAAGGATATCAAATGTTTTAACAAGATATATAAAATACAATGAATAGATGTATCAATCATCACTGAGGGGCATCTGGTCATGGCACATGGCTACTACTGTCTCCCGAGGCAGTAGGTCTCGCTGGTTTTTTGCTCCCTGAAGCCCTGATCTCTCGTCTGATTGGTTGTCCCACACTCCTGGTGGCACTCCTGGTATGGCTGCGTGAATGGGTTTGTGACCGAGTACCTGACTGTGGATAGGAAATCCTGGTGGCACTGCCTCAAAATATCTCATCCTGTAATACTCGGCCTCCCGAGCGGTCTCTAGTCCTTCTGCCACAACCTCTCCAATAGAGGTGCTCTCGACGGATCTCTTGGAAGCTATCTCGCTCTGCTGTAAGTTGAGCTACCTATGGGGTCAGGAGGTGGTGACTGTGCAACCTGTGTCTGTAGCTGGCTGATAGTCATCTGTGCCTGTGCCAATTGACTCTAAAAAGTATGAACCTCTACCTGCAAGGTATCCATCTATCCTTGTGAAGGATCCCTGATAGTAATTTGTGGGGCCAAAGTACTCGGTTGATCCACCACTCTCACTATTTGAGGCCTCGTCCTGAATGGGACGTCGAAAAATAATCTTTGTCCACCCCCACCACCTCCATCATCCCCGTCATCACCACTGTCCTCTGAACTATTTGACTCCTCCTCCTCATCTACCTTCATTGCCACCCCACCTATATCCTATGCCTCTGCTGGTACCTGTGCCTGTGCCCCAGCCTGTGCCTATGCCTGTACCCCAGCCTCTGCCTCTGCCTGTGGCTGTTGTTGTGCCCGTTGTATAATTGGTCCTCCCAATAATGGGGCAAGCTCCTCTGGGTTGGTAAATCTCGGAAAGGGATGTGTGTAAAAGTAAGCTACATACTCATCTATCATCCTTGCATCTGTCACCTCTGGATGTATCGCCCAATAATCTAGCTGTAGATCTGCATACTTTTCTTTGGCAGCCTCTATCGTCAAAAATGGACCCCACTCTGGCACATCCTCCCAGCGCCTGGCATAGTGTGCCACACCATGCGACATCATCTGTACTAAACCATATTGTCTCAATACTCGCATAACCAAGAACCACTCTATAATAAATGGAGTACGCCCAATCAAATATCTCGATCTGGTGCAGTAGGGAAACTCTATATCATCAACCTCCCAGGGATCACAATCCAGATGCAGTCTCCAGATGACTATATCCAAGTCATCTAACACGCACCGCCAATACTCTAACTTTCCCAGCATCGGTTGGACAAGGGGACCTATGTAGGCATAAATGTATGGATGGCCAAGCGGGCGATCTCTCTGAACAATGGGGCGAGTAATAGAAAAATGCTCCCATGCCCATATTTGTAAAAGAGTAGCTCCACATGAGAGACTCTTCCCATATGTGTACACCAGCTGATGCAGATCATGGTACAGATGGGAAAGCATGCACGACCCCCTTGCATATCTAGTTCGATGGAGAAGCATGTCCTCCAAGATCCAACCCCAGCCAACTGATAGTCCCTTTGACCTACGATCAGGACAAAGGAAACCACCGATGAACCTTGCTAACACCGAAGGCAATGGGGCATAAATCTCCACCATATCCTTCCAGGCAATCTCATACCCGCCTGCATGAGGATTCTGAAAGACTAGTCTCAACGCATCAGTCCCTCCAATCTCCTTGTGATCATAGATCACAAGCTCACCAACTATAGGGATACCCAAAATCCTGTAAACATCCTCTGGTGTCACAGTAATCTCTTCCATCGATAGGTGGAAGGTGTTGTGCTCACTATGCCACCTCTCAGCTAAGGTCGTCAACAGTGCTATGTTGATCCTATACTACGGGATCATGAACAATGGACTCAAACCACACTGGTATATCACCTCTAAATCAGCTTGGGACAGTCGAGGAACCAAATCCCACATACAAGAAAATCTCTCTCTGATCGAGAGGAGGTTAAAATCCTCCTTTATGACACTAAAAGCAATCACACCAATCAATCAACAGGGAATACTCTAAATCATCTAGTCAAATCAATACATCAAGCAAATTCATCAATTGTATCAAGCGGGCAATCAACTCAATCAAATAAAATCTTATTTGTTCTTCAAGCAAGAAGGCAAATAAATCCTAATCTATTTGTTTTTCATATCGCATGGAAAAAAATTTACAATAGTTAATCGACTCAACATCTAATCAATACTATTTGTCTTTCAATCGGGAAAGCAAATTTATCAAAATATATCATTTACTATTTGTCTTTCAATCAAGAAAACAAATTTATCAGAATTATTACTATTTGTTCTTCAACACGAGGACAAATTTATTAGATCATTATTCAAATCAAGCTAATCTATCCTTGGTGACATTCAAAAGCATCAAATCAGTTGTCTAATATAGAAAAAAATCATCAAGAAATCATCAAATTTCATCTCAAAATTCAACAATCGGAAAAACTCATGGATGCGCTGAAACAGTCCATCAATGCGCTAAATCATGAATGCGCAACTTTAATCCGTGAAAGTGCTAAAATAGAGGTACAATGCGTTACTTCATCTATGCGCAATTCTATCCAATCTATGCGCTAAAACAAACTTCGGATGCGCTAAAACACCTATGCGCTATTCTATCACGCGTATGCGCCGCTTTATCTCATCAATGCACTAATCTAGCCTATGCGCTAATCTCACATCCAACGCAGGAAGATTTAATCTATGCGCTAACAATACTATTTTATGTGTTATTTCAGGCTATGTGCTAATCTACGCATCTATGCGCTAATGTTCTTCATCTATGCGCTACTTTGTATGCACTAAACTACGGTTCGCATGAGCTAAAGTTAAATCCTATGCGCTAAAACAGAACAGCGAAAAACTTAAAAATTTAAAAAATTCAAAAAATTCTGCAAAAATATGATTTCAAATTCTTGGCAAAGGATCAAATCATCTTACCAGAGGTCCATATGCAGCCGGTCTCTGATACCGGCGGGCTCGCTCGAAACGGCGGCGCTCATAATGGATTGGCATTATGAAAATCTCTCTCAAAGCTCTGAAAATTACCACAAGTTATTGTTCAAATGACAATGACTTTTCACCTTTTCCACCTTTTAAGGGGGTAAAAAGGGAAGTTATTTTCATTTTTTTCTATACAGAGCACTATTTTGAGAGCTAAATCGCCAATTTCGCTCCAAAAATCATCTAAATTCTTTTGAATCATCATCATTCAAATCACACGATTTATCTCTCGAGGGGGCATATAGCATCGATAAATTTTTAAATTCTTTAAAGTAATGCGTAAAACACATCACTTCAAAGAGGGGCAAAATGTATGCATCTAAAAATGTTCACGGTTAATCAAACCTGTTAATTAATTAAATATGAGTTATTTAATTAATATTCTAGTCATCTACATATAAATAAATAAAATTATTTATTTATATCGTTCATTTTTCTAATTCTTCTAGTTTAATTAAATAAATAAGTTTATTTAATTATTGCTATTCTCCTCTTAATTAAATTAAATAAATTTTATAATTTATTTATTTAATTATCATTTTAGTTCTAAAGTTTGAATGTTTAAATTCGAATTATGGAATATTCTTCTAATTCATCCAACACCTCACATAATTAAATATTGTAAATATTTAATTACACACCTTTTTCACCTCTCACATAATTAAATATTAATTATTTAATTATGGAAGTTTCCAAATTACATGTCACATATAATTTATTTATTTAATTAGGATTTATCCTCAAACTTCAACTAACTTTTTCAATTAATGAAAAGACAAAGAGCATGTTTGTCTCCATTTTTGAATGAAGATAGTTTCGTGGGTTGAAAACATTCTCCATCTTTCTCTCAACCTTCCATCTTTTTCTTAACTTCCAGAATCTCACACCGTTCATCTTGACAGGTTTGAAACTCAACCATTGATCTTCGCCAACTAGATTATTGCCTTCTGAAAATCTATAAATACAACCATTTGGAGAGTAGATTTCATCCTAGATTTTATGCGTAATTACTATAGTTGCATTCGAATCAGCATACCAACATGTTAGCAATTTCATATCATAGCATTTTAGTTCTTCAATTTCATAGCTTAAATCATTAGCAATGGACATGCATTTTACATCAATCTTGTTCTCCTAAGTTGTCATTCTACAAGTTGTTGCTTAAACCAACTGAGAGCTAGTATCTTGAATCGAATCCTTGGAGATAAAGAACAATGGAATGAATTTGAAGAAGCAGTTGTTATTTAGAGTTTGCATTTGTCTTTTCTAAATTAGTTTCTTTCAATCTAATGTTTCATTGGTGTGTTATTTTACTTTCTAATTAGACCACATATTCTAACAACACACTAAGGTCCTCAATTTCAAGTATGAAACTTCATTGGAGAAATTCCTCATAATGAAAAATTTAATATCTTCCAAACGAGACAAGATTTTGAGATGATTCTTTCACCAATAATTTTATTTTGCAATTTCGCACCTTGGGGTCATTTCTCGTGTCCATAGGAACCCAAATAGGCTAAGTTACTAAAAATAGTAGGTGATTATTTTTGGCTATTTCAAACTTCTAACTATCCCAAAGATTGCATGTGTCGCCATGGGCCCCAAAACAACTAAAGAAAACAACAAAATAGAATGAAAATTTAATATTTTTAGGTGATGCAAGATTACCCTTACACCATTGGATGCTCCTGAATTAGTTTATTAGTACCAAACCAAGGTTCTTTCTTTGCTCAAAATATCAATCATCTAAGTAGGAAAAATATTGTTTGGAATCCTCCTCCTCATATTATAAAATTAAATTTGATGGTGCTTCAAGGAGAAATCCTAGTAAATATAGAGTTGGATGTGTGTTAAGAGATTCAAGGGGAGCTATCATTAAAGCTCTTGCACTCAAACTATTACAAGTATGTGTAGTTGGTGTTGTCATTGATTTCAACAAGCTTTGATGTTTTCATTGGTGTCAACTGTATAAGTAGGAGATTTTTGCAAGAGTGTGAGAAGTTGGTATTAAGTTTATGTTTTTGATTAAGGAAAAATAGGTTTAGAAGCGGCCCCAAAATCCTTTACATTGAGAATAGGCTGCAAAATAAAAAAACAAGGACAACAGGCAACCAACCAAAAAAACAAACTTAGTTGTTAAAGGATAATAAATTTTTTAGAACAACAACTAAACCATCAGCAAAACATCAGCTAAAAATTCCACTAACAGCAAAGACTAATGAAGTTGATCTAAAATCTCAGCAACATCTAAATTACTGGAGATGACATTCTCATTCATCTCCACCACATCATCTAGCTCCTGAAATGAGATGGCAACCCTCTTCTTGGTCTTACTTCTAGTTCTCACACAAGACACCTCATCCTTCCTCTTCTCCATCATATTTTTTTGACCCTCAACAACAAAATCCTACACGTTCTCACCAATATCATGTTGTTTACCAGTCCACATGCAGGCCTTTTCATTCAGATAGTGATCCCCTAGGTACTAGAATGGAGAGATTGAATACTCACCTGCACAACCTTATGTCTTCACAGATTTTATTGACTTTCTCCTAAAGGGAGATCAACCTATCCTCATGGTCCCTACCCATCTTAGCAGCATCAAACACCACCTTATCAAGGATAATGTTCATATTTTTAACCCTATTGTGCATAGTCCATTCCTTTTTATTGCTATTACCCAAAGTAACATTGATATTGTGCAAAGAATTCATTCTGACATTGATTTCTTTGACCTCTGAAAGGAGACATTTGAATATAGAGAGGAGATTTTTTGCACCATCCTTAGCCATTCTTAACCACAACATCCATATTAATATTTTCCCAATTGGGAGGCTCTTCCATAACCGACTTCTCAGGTTGGTCCTTAGATGCCCTACCTTTACCCTTCAAAACACCACTATCAAGACAATCATCTAGGTCAACCACTTCAAGCTTGACCTCCACCTTCTTGGATTTAACAACAATGTTAGCCAACAAATCCAGCCGACCCTTCCCATCTTAGGTAACACCCTGGTCATTACCCTGACAATCAGGAGTATTAAAACCTGATGGATTAGGGGAATTATCCCCTTCCCTAGCCAAGTTTTTACCTTTACCATGATCCATCTTCCCCTCCTTTTGACTCCTTTTCTTCCCCTTAGCCACACTCTTATAACCAGGTGAAGCAATCTCATTCATGTCCACATCCGTATTGTACACATTTGACCAAGAATGAGATGCCTCAGACTTAGGGTTCTTCTTTAGCTTCTTACCACCACTTTTCTTCAATGCCAAAATCCCCTCTGAAGACCCTGTCTCATCATCCCCTTCCCACTCCTCTACAAAATCCCATGTTTCATTTCCAGGGAGGGCATCCTTGCCTTCACACCCACTGAAAATCTTAGAAATTTCAGGAACATACTTTGCTTTCACAAATCCATAATTAGGAGCATGATCCCCTCATGTAAAATGGATTTTTTAGGATTTCTTATGTTTTCCTCAATACCATTTTCCAACGATAACATCAAATAGAAGGGAAATGAAACCAAATTATTGTGCCTAAAATGGTAACCATAGATAGCCGAGAATATGCCATCTAAGGTAAAATACCTCATGATAGCCAAGGTGACATACCTCCACCAGAGCATGCTTCGATGCCAAATGATCCTTGTAGAATTTATTCCCCTTAGTAGGTAACCTAGTCACTTCATCAATAAATCCCTCTGTGGTGTTCACCTCCACACCTTTAATATTTAGCACACGGTTGTTCTATCCCTTAACAAAATCCTTTGTGATCTTTGCATCAAAACCATGAAGCTTAAGAAGAAAATGACACACTCCCCCTTCTACAAGATTTCCCAAACCACATCATTGTCTCTAAATTTGTCACAAGTTATAGGTTATTGTTTGCAATGATCACCTCCCATGGTAGCAAGAGCACCCCACACTGTCATCTTCTCCTTTGTTTGGTTCACAAAAAAAAAAAAATAGAAAGATCTAGAAACAATAGAATAAGATCCCCATAATCCATGTGATTCTAAAAACATGAGGACTCCCAAAAATAATGACCACATCCTTTGGCTCATTCCCACAATATTTGCAATTATTACATGGCTAGGTGTTGAACTCCATATGCCTAATCCAAATAGGAAGGAAATAAAACCAAAATAAATTTCCTTTACCTCCCAAAAGGACTGCCAACTTGGCATAATCTTTGATCTTGATTAATAAAGCTCTGAATCTTAATGGGGATGACATCATGAGACTACCAACACTTATGAGATGAAACACCCACATTTGCAAAGCCATTAGCTAAGGAATTTGCTTCACGAAAAACATGTGACATAATGAAATCATCAAAATAATTTAGAATGGCTAAATAATCCTCGATGATATGCAAAATGGACCATGAGGGGGGATGTGTCTTCTTTAAAAAAATCAATATGTTAAGTGAAACACCTTCCAACCATATTTGCCTAACTCCAATCTCTTTTGCAAGAAGGAGTCCATTATAGGTTGTTGATGCCTTTGCAAAATGGTTTGTTTTGGTTCCCAAAGGGAGCATCACTCTAGAGACAAACCTACCATGATAATCACGTAACACTCCCCCACAACCAGCAGTTCCTAGATTACCCTTAGTCGCACCATCAAAGTTAACTTTGAACCAACCCTGAGGATGATATTTCTAGAACACTCCCTCCTTGGAAGATTTAGTCTTCTTTACAAGATGAGAAATATCACAAGATAAATTCCACCTATTGGCAACCATCAAATCATAATAAAAAACAAAAAACTTAGGACCATGACAGTTCACCAACAACATTTTTGAGAGGAAATTTTCTTTAATGGCCTCACAAATTTTGAAAGAAAATCTAGAAGGATCCAGCTCCACATCATGAAAGATTCTATTGTTCCAATCTTTCTAAATTTTCAATGCCACATGTGGCACATTGAGACACCATAAGTTGATGTTATCTCTGATGATGTTGTGATTAGTTGCATTATGTTGCCATTAGTAAGCTACTGGCATCAACCTCTAATGTTGCTTTGATAAGATTTTGTCTATGGATGTATGGTTGAGTTTTTATGTTGCAGTTAGCTTGGTGGTAATGAGGAAATGTTGAAGATGTTGAGGATGTGTCTCTGGTGCTTGGTTTCCAAGTTCTTTTGAGAAAATTTGAATAAAAGCGGGAAACAGTGTGTTGCAGTAGTGTTCGGTATTGTAGAGTAGCATTCTTGTCTCGCTTTGCATCACTTCTATGCCAAAGATATTCTTGTGTGGTTTTGATATGTTGATTAGAGGTGTTCAGAGGTATTGCATTTAGAATTTGGTGTTAGATTGATGTTCAGAAGAAGTTGTGTTCACCAGTGTGTGAATTTTGTATTGCAAAGGTGTTTGGGAGAAATGGTTTTTTCGTGCATTTCTCCACAAAGTGGTTTCAGGTCTTGCAAATTTGGAAGGGTGTTGATAGTGTTGTATATTTCTTCAATTGAAGTTGTTTGAGGTTTGGTGCTTCAGAAGTAACTTTCTTGAGTTAAAGTGTATGAAAAAAATATTTGAGTGTATTGAGTGTGTACACTCTTCAAGTGAAAGTTGTTGCGAAGTAATTTGTTGATTTCAAGGTGTTTGTGGAATATTCTAGATTGTGTTCAAGCATGGTGTGTTGTTTGTGAGTTGTCTTTCGATTTGAGGAAGTGTGTACTTAAATTTTAATGGTGTTAACACAGGTTCGACCGACCTTGGGTGTTTACACTAATTGCGGAGTTGCTATGATGTTTTTGGAAGTGTGGTGTGGCATGTATACATGGATTTAACTTAGAGTTAAGATGTTTTTTGGTCTGCCTTAATTCCTTTCCATCGTAGGAATATTTTGGTGCTAACCTAATTTAAATTTTCACGATTGAGGTGCATAGCCGACCTTGGAGAATATTTTCAAGGAGATGGTATAAATATGTGTTGAGTTGTTGAGGGATGAAAATATAGATGTGTGTGATGTGAATGATGCAAATTGCAGAGTTGTAAGGTGTGAATTTGTGTAGTATAGTGTGAGCTTTCATGTGTTAGATTACTATATGTAGTGAGCAAAAGGTGTCTACAATATTCAGTAAGACTATGAAGGTGTTGGTTATCTTGTGGTAGAATTTTCTATTGCATTGGGATGGATTTATCACTATAACATTCTTATCTATCTATTTTTCTATATAGGCAGTGATCCCATCGACAATGAGCCCTTTGTAACTGGTGTTGATATTACGTTATATTGTGAGCTAATCCTCATTATGGTTTTTCCCTTCTTGGGTTTTCCATGTAAATCTAGCGTTCCTTTGTGCATTGTGTTACTTTGGTTCTGCTTTTGTTATCCTCTTTCATGATAAATCATTCTAACAGATTAAGGGTTAGTTGAATTAATGTACAAATCTAAATGTTTTTGAGGGTTTTGAAGTTTTAAGGTACAACTCATTCACCCCCCCTCTCAGTTGTCTTGTGCATTTAACAATTGGTATCAGAACAAGGTTCCTTGGAAGGAATCTTAACCACTTGAGGTAGATCTAGGATGAAGCACAAGAAAGACATTTCTCTATTTGATGGATCGGATTATGCATTCTGGAAGACAAGGATGGAAGGTTTTTTGGTTTCTCTTGGATTTGAAATATTTAAGTCTATTGAGATGAGATATACTATACCTTCAAATGGTCCAAAGACTGATGATGAGATCAAGGCCTATGAAAACAATAAAAAAGAAAGGTATGCTCTCTTAAGTGGTCTTGCTAATTCTGAATTGGTGAAAGTTATGAATCTAAAAATTGTTAGAGAAATTTGGCTAAAGTTAGAATGTATTTATGAAGGAGATGAAAAGGTCAAGCAAGATAAAATATAAAACCTTAAGATTATGTTTGAGACCATGTGGATGTCTGAAGATGAAAGCATCACAAGCTACATGCAAAAGGTGGATGAAGTTGTCAATTCCATTAGAGGTCTTGGTGGAGAACTGAAAGAAGAAGTGGTAAAGAAGGTACTCATAACTCTTCCTAAATCTTATAGTCATAAAGTTTCTACTATTGATTAATTTCAAGATTTGAGCAAATATTCTAGAGATCAACTGTATGGTTCTTTAACTTCTTTTGAAATGAGAGAATTCGGTCCAACCAATACAAATGTTGAGACTGCTTTTAAGGCTTGAAAATCATAGAAGACTAAGATATCATATTAGGAGGATCTTGATGATGTGGAAGCTAAATTTGTGAGAAGAATTAAAACGGGTAGTAGAAAGTACAGAGGTAAGTTACCTTTCAAATGTTTTAGTTGTGGAAAGATAGATCATTATTCTTCAATATGTCCAAACAGAGCTTTGAAAATAGGGAGAACAAAGGTAAGATGATTAAAAAAAAGTTATATATGTTAGAGAAGATTCCAGTATATTTGATGATGGATTTGATTATGGGGATGATGAGGATGGTGAATGCTTGATCATAGCTTTAAAAGATGAAACTAATTCTGCTAACTTTGAGAGATGCATAAAGGAAAGTGCCCTAGAAGTAAGTGCTAATATTGAAGGCGCTTTGGTGTCTGCTTTTCATGCTAGACGAGAGAAGAACTACTGGATCATTGACAGTGGATGCTCTAATCATATGACCAGTGATAAAAGTAAGTTTGTTAAACTTGAAAAATATGAAGGAAGACTAGTTAGGTTTGGTGATGATACATCTGCTACGATATGTGGAGAAGGTTAAATTAGTTTTGATGGAAAGCATAACACTGATGATGTTCTCTATGTTAAGGTTTTAAGAAAACCTTTTAAGTGTTGGGAAAATGTGTAGCAGAGGATACAATCTTATGTTTTAGGATGATGGCTATGAGATCAAAAAAGGCTCCAAAACTATGATTGTTGCTAGAAGGACAAATGGAAATTTCTATCAGCTCAAAGGTGTTGATGGTTGTTGTTTCATGACTCAGATCGATGAGAGTTGGATATGACATAGAAGAATGTGTCACGTCAATTTTGATAGCCTAGTGAGAATAAGTTTAGTTTGAGTTGCTAGATATCTACCAAAGATTACAAAGCCTATCAATATTGTTTGTAACGAATGTCAAGTTGGAAAGAAAGCAAGAAGAAGTTTCAAAATCAAAGAATAATCTTCTATGAGACTGTTAGAATTGGTGCATACAGATATTTGTAGTCCTAACAGAGTAAGAATTCTTCAAGGTGATAGGTATTTCATGCTATTGATTGATGATTATTCTAGAATAACATGGGTTACTTTTCTCAAAGAAAAATCAGAAGCTCTAGATAAGTTTAAAGTATTCAAAGTTATGGTCGAGAATGAAATGGATATAAAAATTAAATGTTTGAGGTCTAACAGAGGTGGAGAGTTCACCTCCAATTATTTCAATATCTTTTATGAGAATCATGGAATAAAGAGGCATTTATCTGCCCCTAGGACTCCTCAGTAGAATGAAGTGGTTGAAAGAAAGAATATGACTATTCAAGAAGCTGCAAAAATAATAATGAAAGAAGAAAATCTATCGGAAGTCTATTCGAGAGAAGCAATTCATAATATTGTTTACATACTTAACAAAGTGCAAGAAAGAGAAAACAACACAAAGACTCCCCATGAGCTATGGTATGGAAGGATTCCTATTGTCAAATACTTCAAAGTTTTTGGAAGCAAATGCTATATCAGAAGAGATGAAGAAAACTTAGGAAAGTTTGGTACAAGGTCTAATGAAGGTATCTTCCTTGGATATTCTATTAAAACAAAGCTTACCGGTGTTACAACAAGAGGCTAAGAAAGATTATTGAGAGTGAAAGTGTCAAGGTTGATGAAGACCTACAAAAGAATTTAGTGGTGATAGATGGATATGAATCAAATGAGTCTTCTTGCAGAGAAGAATAAAAATCTAAGGAAAAAGTACATATTGAAGAGGAAGAAGCTTCGAAAAAGATTCCTAAAGCTCCTAAGTATGTGCAAAAGAATCATTTTGAAGAATAGATCATTGGTGATAAGTGAAAAGGTGCACTGACAAGAAGGAAAGTTGCTAAAGAATAGGTAAATCTATGTTTACTTTGTGAAGTTGAACCTAAAACATTGATTGAAGCATACAAGGATGAGTGTTGGATCAAGGCTATGGAAGAAGAACTATTTTAGATTTAGAATAGCTACACTTGGGAAATTTTCCTGAGACCAAAAAACAAGAATGTAATTGAAACTAAGTGGGTATTCCAGAACAAACTAAATGAGAGTGGAGAAGTAGTAAGAAACAAGACAAGGCTTGTGTGTAAAGGATACTCACAAGTAGAAGGAATAGAATTTGAGGATACATTTTCTCTAATGGCAAGAATGGAAGCTATTAGAATGTTTTTAGATTTTGCAACATATAAGGATTTCAAATTTTATCAAATGGACGAGAAGTCTACTTTCTTGAAAGGAGAATTGAAAGAAAAGGTATAAAAAATCCATTGTATAATGATGTTGTATTCTAATTAAAATTAAGGAAAAATTTATTAATGGAAACCAGTTGAGTTTCATCATCCAATATTTTAGTAGGATCTCTGAACAAGGATTATGAATGTTGATAGGTGAAGAAGGAAGGAAAAGGAGATTCAAAGAGAATGGGTCCACTTTCAAGATTCTTCCTCTTTAGGGGGCATGGTCTAGAGGTCATGGGATACTAGAATTAATCTCTTTGTTCTTCTTAATCATGTGTTGATCTCATTATAACATAGCATCATGATATTTTGTGATAGTCAGTTAGCTTATTATTGGAGGATCAAGAGGATAGATAGGAAAAGTGGGTCTTCAATAAAAAGGAGGGAGAAATAGAGAACATGTTAAGGGAGGGGTGAACATATGAGAGAAAGGTAAGAGTGTGGGGGAGGGGGTGAGATGGTACAAGATTGTCTTGGGATGTAGGTCAGATTTAGGCTTAGAAAAGGACTAAGAAGGCTAAGAGGCTTTCAAATTTTGAATCAAAAAACATACTTAACATTTTTATTTAGTTTGGTGTCTACAATGTGTGTAGTGAAATTTTAAATAAACTTATAGTACTTAAACAAAGGAATTTTCTTTTGTCATTTAAAATAAATATATACTAAATTTAGATTTATTAAATTTGATTTTAACTCTACAATACTAAATTTGTAAATAGATATTTTTTAAAATAAAAATAAGATATATATGTTTAACATTTTGTTTTTCAAATTAGAAAGAGATAACGCAATCATGAAAATAATAATAAAAAAATAATAATCAAATTAAAATAAGCATGCACTACATTAAAAATACTAGTTAAACAATAGCCTTGAAAAATGTTTATGAAAAATATTTAAAGAAAACTCATTTTAAAAGAGAAAGAAGACCATCACTCTTCAAATTAATCCTAAAATTTAACACAATAATATCACATTACTTCTCTATAATGATTCCTCATCACACAAAAAATGCAACAAAATATAAAATATTTAAAATATTTCTACCCACCAAAAATTTAAAATTATTTAAAAATTGTTCAACATTATAGAATTTTCACCCATCCTTTTAATGAATAGTTTAAAATAATTTTAATACTTTTAGAATCTTATAATTATTATTCACGCACATACTCAAGATTAAACATAATTACTAAAACAATATTAAAATTTTGAAAATGTTTATATACTTATTTGTTTACATACTAACGGTTTATAGATTAATTGATAAGAATGCTAGCATACTTTTTTAATTGTGTCATTTATCAAGATTGAAACTTTCAATTAAACATTTAAATTAAATTTGACTTTTACATATCAAAATTATTGATAATTTCTCTTTCTCATAATAATTTTTAAATATATTTTTATATATCATATTATAATTCATTTAATATAATAAAAATACTAATATTTATACAATCTAATTGTTTCTATAAAAAAATCTGCAAACAATATTTACTAATACTAAATTATGAAAAAACATGTTAAAAATATTTTTTCATTCCTCCACTAACTAGTAGTAGAGATAGAAATTTCCTAAATTATGAAATGCCTCCACTAGCTAATAGTTGAGATAGACTTAAAAAAATAGAACAATAATACAAGTCAATTTTATGCTTTTAAGATTCCTCAAGCAAGTGTGTATATATATACCCTTAAGATAATGATATCTAAGATATTAAGAAATATTATGTAAAAGGGGAGGTTTTATCTCAAAAATTTATATCATGAATTGGTGATGTTGATTAAAGTGCATGCGTGGTTGATTTGCAATCTAGTCATCCATGGCGGTTGATTGGGATGCACCTTCCCTTGGGGTGGTCCAAATCATGGCCTTTTCTCTTTTTCTTTCTTGATGTGAAGGTTTGATGTTTATTTTGAAATATTTATTAATTTTTAAATATATAGGTTAATATATCATTTTGGTTTTAAGGAGTTTAGTAGAATTGTATGTTTATATATAAATCATTAGTCTACTTTTATTAAAGAATATTCATGTTAAAAAAATGGATATTATTAAGGAGACACATTTAATAAAGGCTATTTTTTTTTATGTTTGTTACTTTCCATTATACTCGTTTTCATATGTAATTTTAAATGTAGATGGATTTTCATTAACAAATTTCTAACAAAAAATGATAAGATTTCCATTTGATGATATTCTTTACATTGGTAATTTCAATGCTCGTGCTCGTTGTGTATAATGTACTAGATATAACATATATTTATATATTATGAAGACTCAATGACTAAACATATAAAGTAAAGGCCTTCGACACAATTTGTCTGGGTAGGAAAAGTTCTTCATATGAAAAGCACCTGATTAGTTTGAGAAACTCACAAGGTTTGCTAATCCTCATTAATATTAGTTAATTATGTGCTCTAGTGGATTCACATACTTCCCCTTTATTAATCTCTTTAGTTGTGGATTACATCATTACTAATAGACATCTTCTATCGGATCTTTTGGACCTTCAAACTTCATCCTTGCTTGCTAAAAGAAAATAAAGTGGAAATGTGTGAGATTATTTATTTAAGTGCGTGTTAAAATAAAACAAAATTTTAAATCTTTTAGATCAAACTAACTAGCCTAATCTATAACTAATCAACTTAAATAAGAGTTGGGACTAACTATGTACTAGAGACAATACTAGGAATTAAAAGGTTAAAAATGGAAATAAAAACTTACAAATTGTGAATAGAAAAAAGAAAATAGTAAAACAAAAGAATCTAGAGATATACTTTAAGTGGTGGAATAGGCTTAGAAAGCAATATAGAAGTTGTGGTTTATATCTAAAATTAATCAAAGACAAGGTGAAACTAATGATAACTTGATGAAATCTCCTCTTAAAAAAGATATAAAATCTTGACAAATCTTTCATTTTTTTGAAAATAAATATTAATTTTAATTGGCAAGTTTGAAAAATATTAATTTATTAGCAATTTTTTTAATCACTAGAAATTTGTAGAAACTATTGATTTATAGATAGATTTGAAAAAATAAATAATTTTGTTGGCGAATTATACTTGTATTCAAAAAAGAAAAAAAGTTAAGTGGTGAATTATAGATAAATTTGAAAAAGAGAAATAATTTTGTTGGTGAATTATAGTTGTATTCAAAAAATAAAATATATTCAATGGTGAGTTAAATTAATATTCAAAATTATATAATTATTTTTTTCAAAAATGTGTTGGTAATTTTTTGAAATTTCATAATGTGGTTGGTGAAAATATTAAATGCTAAATGATAATTATTAAGTTACTTGGCCAATTGATAGCTTTAAATAGATTTATGTTTACATGGTCAGATAATTGTCTATCAACGTCATAAGTTCTATTCCATGCCAAAGTTCTAATAGGCCCAAATTTCTACATAAAGTGTCAACAAGTCTCTAGTAATTGCTTAATGTGTTGATAGTTGAAAAACAATATTAACCTTTGGTTGTTGATTCTCTTGGGTTGGTTTGTTGATGTACTTAGCATACTCATATGTCAAATCACCTGCAATGTATTGTTGACACGTTTGTCTTAGCAATATTTTTTTGTACTAACATTGAGTTTGTCTTGTCATGAATTAAATGTTAAAGGGATAAGTATTTATGTGTTTGATGGATATCTACTTTGTCTATGGTGAATTAAATATTGAAAGGCTAAGTATTCATGTCTTTGATTTATATATACCTCGCCAACTTGATGTTCTTCATATCCTTTATAATATATTTACTTTCTCTCTTCTTTATTTACTAATATATAATGGAATCGACATTGTGCTTACAATCAAAGAATAGTCAAATGGCCTTTAAAGGGGCTATTTTAGAGCTAAGGATGAAGAATATCTTTAAGACTAATTCCTTGGTGGTTTTGGAAGAAATTAATATGGCGTTAGGGAAAAATTTCATAAAAAGATGAAAACAAGTTCGAGTGAATTATATTGTTTCCTCTCAATTTATGGCAGTTATACTAGACTTAGGGGAAGCTAAAGATATTGTGTAAAAGGTGGTTGAATCCCTCATTAAGCCCAAATTTCATGTGTGTCTGAAATATTTTTTGGAGTGTGCCATTGTGGGGCTCGATTTCCAAAGTGGTGTTGGGGTGTGGCTTGTTGCATCCCAATTACAATGACCCTTGGGTGTCATTTTTTATTGAAGCTATGGGGGATAATGTGGTTGAATGTTGTTGACCTGCTTGTTGGGGTCTAGAGTTTCTCAAATACATCATTGGGGTTTCCAATGCTAATACTATATATTGGTATTTCATCTTTGTTCCAAGCTAAAAGTTTGAAGAAGAGTTTGACCCCTAATTTTAATTCTCTTTGAAGTTATGTTAAGTGTATGAAGATACAAATTTGTTAGTGAAATATAGAAAAAGGATTCCTAGGCCCTTAATTCAAAGAACCTAGGATTTAATGGTCCTTTTTCTAAATTTCAATGAGATGTAGATCACAAGGTGAAAAGATTGACTTTCAGCCCTAATGGTGAGCCAATCAAACCTGAATCTACATCTAAAGGGGGATTAGAATGGACTGAAAATATTTTAGAATGATTAAACTAATGATCCTATATGCCCTATTATGAAAAATGCAAGATATTAACAACTGACAGATGGGAACAACAGTTTGCAAGTGGATTTGAGAAGTGCAAAGGATGAAAAACCTGCTAAAAAAAAATTGGTTTTGATGTGCCTACAAGGACTTATTCGCCCAATGGTGAATGGGTCTTTACACTGGGGTCTTGATCAACTTTTGGGGTCCTTTGGTGTTGGATCTGAGCTTCTATTTTTTGCCTACAAATTTGTTGGAATATCATAAATGAATTATGCAACTTAGTTTTCGTAGGTTGACAAGAATGATGACAACAAATGCAACAATGCAAAATTGCTCTTTAAGATCTCTTTAATCCTTCTTCAACCTGTAATTTGTACATACACAAAGAAAGAAAAATGTTTGTGCCATATAGGGGTTTTCCTTAGTCAAACCTCGTGAATAGTGTTCCCACTTTCACAATGGCAATGTTAATGATTAAAACCTTAATGAAAAGGAAGGAAATGATGAATGAACAAATGTTGCAACTCACCACCCTTCAATAGTTTCCTTGAAGGACTAAAGACATACACATCACTTCAAGTGAATTGGATCTTTCTTTCTTGATTTTATTTAATGCTTGAATACATGAAGACCTACAACACTTGTTAGCCTTCACAAGACAACATGAAAACACATAAATTTTGACATGAGGTTAGGATCTCAATTGTTGCTACAATTAACTGATAATGCTACTCTTGAATGCTCCTGACAATACTTTTCTCAATAGGATTGCTTCATAAAGTGTGTTAGATTTCAAATGATCAAATGACTATATTTATAAGTGTCTATCTAATTTTCCAAAAAATAGATTCCAACAGCCGACACATAATTTGAATTTTGATCATTAAAATGTCACAAAAGACATATTTTAATTTGGGTCCTGGCTCATAAAGAGGACCCATTCGCCCATGGGAAAATGGGTCTTGGCCTATACTTCCAGGACACACATGATCCAAGGAAATTTAAGTATTAAATTCATTTATTTAATGTTGGTTCTCCTTTCAGAAAATGATAAAAATTAGGATTTGGAATAATAATTTGGCAAATTAGAAGCTTAATTAAGTTCAATAAATTGAGGGACCCAAACATAGTATGAAATTGTAAAGGTATACAATTTTCTACACTCATAAAAGATAGAAACACCCATAAAATATAATAAACTATTATATTCTAGGTGGTCTATCATAGGATGCCCTCTAACCAAAATTTGAAAAACAACATGCAATTGCACATTTTTCCCATATGTGCTTCTCCCATCATCTTTCCAAATTGAGCTTCAATTCTACCTCCACAGGCAATAAAATTCATATTTATTTGCATATGTGCATCATACTTGAGTGCATTCTTAATACGAAGACAAATTTCCTTTGTTTTCCATCTTATCACTATTTTTCATTTATGTTTATTATTTGTTTTTCATGAACTTTACCAATATTTTTTTCTATAGTGTCAAGTTTTAGCTGCAACTTCTTGTCCCTACCATATTTCTAACTAGAAATATTACACTTTCATTCTATTGGAGGTTCATTTTTTTGTATTCTCCATTGGTTTAATGAATGGGCATTTTGACACCCAATCAATCTAAAAAATTACAGGTTGTCATATCTCACTCACACCTTGTTTTTTATTTGGATTTTATTTTCCCCTTTCATGTAGGATATACATATTTCTTATCACTTGTTGAAGTTGGTTTATTATGGCTACCCTAGGCATCCCTTGGAACATCATTTGTGAGTGTGGCATTGTCATTTGAGTCAATTAACTCATTCCAAAGTATGACATTATGATTATCCATTTTTCATGATGTCCTTTCACCACTTTTAGGAAACTTGTTCTTGCTTGAAATCTCTCACAAAATAAAAGCTACAAAAAAAATATTTTTGTTTAAGATAGAATCATAGAATACAGATCCATGGGCCCAAAATGTCTCCCTACTCATTATCATCTATAATAATGAAGACAAAGAGATAAATAATTTTATAACACTATAAAGAAATCATTACTTATCTTTAGGTTTTTACTAATTCAATAATGTGGCAATGCATGTAAATGTGACTTGCCTATGATTCGAATCAAGATCTTGAAATTGAACAAAATATGCAAAAAATTAATCAGATTATCATTGTATTTATATCAATCAATATTTGGAAAAATTTGCAAGATTTTTAAATTGTCTAATAAATAATTTGGCAAAACTTTCATCATTATAAAATAATACATATAAATATTTTGTGAATCAAATCTTGATAAAACACGTGTATTAAAGCAATTATGGACCTAGGATTACATACAATTATAATGGTATTGGTGAAATGGATCCTCATACGTAGTGAAATTTTAATGGTATTGGCAAAATGGATCCTCGTACATGGTGAAATTTGGATGGTGTTGGCGAAAAAATTCCTCATACATGATGAACTTATAATAGTATTAGATAATATGTGGGTAGATTAATACACACATCTAAGATTCTAGGTGAATCACAATTACAAATGTATAGTTTATATGACAATAATATTAAATACAAATGCCTCATAAAATAAATTAATTAAAGATATCAAGTTTCCACAATCCATCAATTATCTGAATTTGTTTTCTGGATTAGATTGTGTTGTTAATTAACAAATTCAGATAAATAAATTAATGGTGAAATGAAATACATTTGACTGATAATTCACAAAATCTAGGAAATTTAGCCCCCATTTGGTTGTAATATATTCACCAAATTCCAATTTGTGGATATGAACCATTCTCTAATTGGTGAATATTGAAAACTAAAAAAATCATTATAGATCTATGTTGATGGCATTAGTTCTATTGATGTTTAGATATCTTAGAGGTATGGATGATTGGATGGATTGGCATTTTTTGTGGTTGATATTTCCAATCATGTGGGTTTTTCCATTTGACAAAAACTTGGAGCCTATGTTATTGCTTAGATTTGATACTTGTGTTCTTTGGATTGGTGCAACTTCACCTTGGCTTGTTCCTCTTCTTCCATAGGTGGCATGTTGGAGGATGAGAGGAGTTCTTGCTTTGTATGTTATTGTAGGTATCTTAATGGAGCATGAGAGAACACTGGAGGTTCATGTGGTTTCATGGATGAATATGATGATGTATTTCATCAATTGAACCTTATGTAATGTATATGTACAAGTGGAAGACTATTAGGAAAAGGGTTTTGTACACCTTGCATAAGAAAAACTATTTTATTTATGTAAAATAAATGTTTATTTGTGGTGTATCCTTAAGTGATGTGTTTAGCCACATTAAATATTTATTAGGGTCCACTTACATATAATTGTATGTAACATTTGTTAGATATTTTAAATGTGGGTTGTACATGGGAAAATATTTAATGTTGGGAAACATAGTACCATAAAGTATATGTGGGGTCAATGGTTTTGTGTACTCATGGTTTCAAGGCACATAATTTTTCCTCCCCACTTGGTCATTTTTGTAAGCTTGATTCTATAAAAGAAAGCACACATTTAGTGGTTGAGGTTGGTTGGTTAGTGGTTTGGATTGGATGTCATTGTATTGAACTCTCTTCTAAAGAGTGCACATGTGAAGCGGGGTATGGGATATGTGGATACATGTTTGGAGACATGGAGAAAGCATTGGAGGAGCTTGTTGCTTAAAAATTATTCATTTAGACTCTAATAATGTTTTCATTGAGGAATAATATATTGAGTGTGGATGCTTTTGGAGATTAGGTTCCCTCTTGAGAGTTTTCCTAGGGTATATCTTGTGTTATCTTGTGGTATATTTTTATCTTTGCGTATGGTAATTTTGTAAGATTATATACATGTTTTTTCCTTGTGGGGTTATGTAGGAAATGGTTTGTTCAACCTATATTATTTTCCTAACATACATGACCATACCTCTAAGATTGAAATACGTAGCCATTCTCGTAGTTTTTAAGGGGTTGAAAGTTGTAATGTTAATTCATTTGTCATTTCGTAATAGTCTCCCTCATTCTTTTATGGGTTTTTCCAACAAGATGATGCACTTAGAATTAAAAGTGTTGCCTTTCAAAGAGATGAGCTTTACTTCCCATGCTATTTGTAGACACCTAAATTTGACTGCTTACATTTAGTCAAATTTATCTTTGTTTGTCTAAATATCCTTTTATCCACATTAGTTAAATAATGTTACTATTATTTAATTATCATCCTTAAAGTCCTATAAATCCCTAAGGTATTTAGTTAAATAATTAAATATCTTACCCCCTTTATCCCTTTCTTCCAAATAATTAAATAAATAACCCACTTATTTAATTCTCTTTATGTCCCATCCACACTTAATCCTATTTCATCTCCTAATCCCATCATTAGGGATGTGACACATCCCTAATCCATGATTAGGATGTGTCACATCCTCCAACTTTTGCAAG
Source organism: Sequoiadendron giganteum (assembly GCA_007115665.2). Classification (NCBI taxonomy): domain Eukaryota; kingdom Viridiplantae; phylum Streptophyta; class Pinopsida; order Cupressales; family Cupressaceae; genus Sequoiadendron; species Sequoiadendron giganteum. The sequence goes on along the minus strand of CM021106.1, from coordinate 641,678,419 downwards.
TTGGCTCCTAATCATCATTAGCCACCTAACCTTCACCTAATCATTGATTAACTAGTCTAATCGACCCTTTAATCAACTCTTCCCACATCCCAATGGAATTTTTAATTCCCTTTTATTCTTCCAACACCCTTAATCAAAATTTAAATTCCATTCACAATCCCCATGTATTTTCCAATGGAATTTTAAATTCCATTTATTCACCCAAGGTTTCTTAAAGAATATTTTATTCCTTTTGTATTACCCATGCATATTAAAAAGGAATTTTTAATTCATTCTGGTCAACCTTTGATCCCCACCCTTGATCTCTTGTCCTTGGCCAAGAATGAATCTAGACCATTCATTCATCTCCTTGGCTAAAATGGCTAACACTTAGCCATTTTGCAACCCTAAGAACCCTAACCACAATCATTCACAATCTACCACATTCAAGCTCTCATCCTCTCAACCTATCTCAACTCCATTCATCTCCAACCACCATCTTGCACTCAATCCACTATCTTTTGCATCCAAATCAAGCTACAACAAGCCATTATGCTTTCGGAATTGATCTAGGAGCACACAAATATGAACAATCAACAGGGCCAATCAATCGATCAACTTGGACAAGGTAACATCGTTCTCTTCTTGCATTTGTTCAAGTTCAACTTAGGCCTAATCGTGAGGTGTTGTTTGTGTTTTCCTTTTTTGCATTTCTTTCAGTTTTGCATTTTAGGCTTGGTTAAAACACTTGCACACATTTTTGGCACACCCGGTGGGACCCACATCATGGGTCTTGTCTTTCACGTTCTTTGTTGTTTCACTTTTTCAAATTTGTAGTTACAGAGACAAAACTGCCCGGAGGAGCGAACCTAACTACCCCCAGGGGCAAAACTACTTGCAGAGGAAAACCTGCCTCTCTGCAGGGGCGAACCTGCTTGGAAGGGTGAATCTGCCTCCCTATAGGAGCGAATCTACCTGGAGGGGCGAATCTGCCTAGAGGGGCAAATCTGTCTGGAAAAGTGAATATGCCTGGAGAGGTGAATATGTCTAGAGGGGCGAATCTGCTCAAATAGGCGAACCTGCACTCCAGAACAAGCGAATTTGCATCTGCAAATAGAGGAGCGAACTTGCCTCACACAAAAGCAAATCTAAGGTGAATCTGAAACCTTAATCTTCCATTTTGTGTGTCATTTTGCTTTCATTTTTAGATACTAATCCACTAACACGGTTGTTTGTGAGTGTTCTTGCTCTCTCCTAAAAATTTGTGCAGATGTTTCTCATTCATCCAAGATTGGTGGTCTAAAACTACTAACGCATCTTCTGCAAGACGATCAATCTGAGACCCTTAGTTAGTTAGTTTGTTATTTTTCATACTAGCTAGGCACACGTAGCTCTAATTAGAGGGTCAATTCACTTGGTTTTCGTTCTTGTGAGTGGGTTTTTGATGTATCCACTCCCCTTGCGCCACTTGGTGATCTTCTTCCCTTAGCGGGACCTGCCTAGGATTTCATCACCTGAGGGATGATTCCAACCACGCATTACCGGCAGGGTATATAAAGGGGGGAATGAAAGTTGTACCTCAATCCAGTCATGTCGTGTCTGGCGAAGCGTTGAAGCTAGGGTGATACCTAGATAAGACGTGAAGATTTGGTCCAAGTTTCTAGTACCTCACTAAGGCTCCCGACTCACGCCTATAGACGGGTTGGTGTTCACAGTTGTGCCCCACGTACCGTGCGTATATCAGGGACTCATGCGATAGCTTTGTTCAGCCTAGATAAACATCCTTATCAGTAGTCTTAGGATTGTGTTGCCTACTTTTCTTTTCGATCGAGTCAATCCAACCTTATGTCTATTGTTTTATGTACTCATTTTCCTCTACCACAGTCCCCCCTTGCCTTCAGAGATGATCTTGCTCCTTGTTCCTGTCCCATTTGTCATCTCGTCTTTGTTATGTGTCCCCGTTTGACTTTGCTTGGAATTTTATTCCCCATTGCGAGTCTTCATCTGGGTCCATTCAGTGTCCATTCTCTGTCTGAGTTGTTGATTCAGGTCCATTTAGTTGAGCCCATTACACCGTTTAGAGAGTCAAACCTGCTCGTTCCTCTGTAATTTATGTTGTTTAGGCGAATCTATTTATTGTTTGGTTGAACTTGATCCTCTACAGGGGAAAATTTTCCTTGAGGGGTGAATTTTCCTCTCTACAGGGGTGAGCTTTCTCTCAAGAGAGAATCTGCCTTAACAAAGGGGTGAATCTGCTTTTTCTTCTTCATTCGGGACCCCGTTCGGGTCCGTTTTGGTGTTCGTTCGGTCATTTTCGGTCTCATTCTTCATCTAAGTCTCCATCCCACTCATTTTGGGTGTATCCATCTATCCATTGTTGGTCCTATCCTCCCTTTGATTCTCCATCTCGATCCGTTTAGCCAAATCCGTTCATTTGTTTTGTCATCTTGTTTCCTGTTCGGGACCTCGTTCGGGTCCATTCTGATGACCATTCTTCATCCCCTTTAAAAATTCACTTGTTCCTTATACTTGGGAAAAATTTCTTTGTACAAGGGTGAACCTTCTTTAACAGAGGGGCGAACCTTCTTTTTCTTCTTGATCTAAGACCCCATTCGTGTCCATTTTGGTGTACGTTCGATCGTTTTCATCCCCGTTCTTCATCATCATCCTCATTCAGATCCTTTTAGGTGTATCCTTTCATCCATTAGGGGTCCTATCCTCCCTTTGAGTCTCCATCTCTATCCGTTTAGTCAAATTCGATCATCCATCTTGTCATTCCTTTCTCTGTTTGAACCCCGTACAAACCCGTTCCAACGTTATTTCTTCATCCCCTTTTGAAAATTTTCCCATCCCCTTATCATAGGAAAAATTTCTTAGTACAGGGGTGAACCTACCTTAATAGAGGGGCGAATCTGCCTTTTCTTCCTCATTCGGGACCCCGTTCAGGTCCATTTTGGGGTTCGTTCGACCGTTTTTTGTCTTGTTCTTCGCCCGAGTCCGCATTTTGATCCCTTTGGGGAATTCAATTGTTCGTAGGTGGTCTTATCCTTCATCTGAATCTCCATCCAGATCTGTCTAGGTGAATCCGTTCTCTTTGTTTGTTGTCTCGTTCGCTGTTTGGGGCCCCGTTCGGGCCCGTTTTGGTGTTCATTCAGCTATTTTTTGTCCCATTCTTCGTTCAGATTCATTTATGCAATTCTAATTATCCGTTGATAGTCCTATCCTTTGTCTGAGTCTCTTCCCAAATCCGTTAGGCGAATCCATTATTTTCGTCTACCGTCTCATTTGCTATTCGGGGCCTCATTCAGGTATGTTTTGGTGTTTGTTTGGTTGTTTCCCATCCTGACCTTAGTCTGAGTCCCCTTTCGAATCCGTTTAGGCTAAGTTTTCATCCCATTAGGCAGTCCTCAAAATCACACTTGCTCGTTCTTCGGTCACCCCTTCTCGTTCTTTCGTCACCTCTGACTGTTCTTCAATATCTGCAATTGTTTAGGTGAACCTGTCAGTTATTTGGGCAAACTTGCAGTTGGTCTTGGGAGAACCTACTCCAAGGGGTGATCATATCTTTTTGTTTGGGTGAATCTTCTCTTTTGGGCGATCTTGCCTTTCTATCTAGGCGAATCTGCTCTTTTGGGCGATCCTGCCTTTCTGTTTGGGCGAATCTGCTCTTTTGGGTGATCCTGGCTGCTATTTTGGGGTGAATTTTCTCTCCATAGACAAGCAAATTTGTTACATATAAAGGTGAATCCGCTTCCCATACAAAATCCACAGAGTTAATCCTTCATGCCACAATTAGCCCACATCTTCCTCAATCCAAAACCATAATCCAATCATTACTCCTCTTCCTATTCATCTCCAAACCATCCAATTTTTTTTTTTAAATAGGAATTTATTTACCCCAACTTGTTGGGGTCATAACTTTCTACTCGGTGCTCAAACTTCAAAACCGTTTACACCATTGGAAAGGTTTCCAAGAGTACTAATTCGATCCCTAAAATAGTGCGCCTTCGATGGCTTAATTTTAGGGAAAGATGCAAATTTCAACCCCAAATTTCGCTCCGAAGACCTCCGAAAACGCGATTTACTACGACATAGAAAAAACCAAAAAAAATGAAAATTTTTATTTTCATTTTTTTCTCAATCCTGTCACTCCTAGACTTTTCCGGACCATAATTTGAGCTTCAATCTAGTCCTAATCTGAGCTCCAATCCAATTCTAATCTAAGCTTTAATCCAATCCCCATCTGAGCTTAACCTAAATCCCAACTTGAGCTCTTGTCCACCTATATCTTCTTCCATCTTCTTCTAATCCATCATATTTATCTTTTCATCACCTATTCTTTTATGCTAATCATATATTCTTATCTTTCCCATCCATATCAGTTTTATCTAACATCATGAATCATTATCTTCCTTTCCCGCAACCGACAATAGTAATCAAGGGGAATCCCAACTATGTTGATGATGATAACAAAAGTCTTGTTGAACGAGATGAGTATAATGTAGATCCCCTTGATGCTATCATTGCTAGAAAGATTCTTCTGATCCCCTCTCCAAGTTCATCCATTCCTTTGAACTATCCCCCATGCCTTCATCTGCATCTAATAATAGTCCTTACGCTACCCTAGACAAGGGATATCCAGTGCCCTCACCATCCACATATCCATCATGTCCTCCCTCTACATCTCTCTCCTATCCAACGTTAGTAATCTACCATCCCCATATTCTTATCCTTATCACTATCAACCATCACAATATCTCTACCTTAATCCTGCATCCTAATCTTCCCATCCTAATCCAACACCCACGCCTTCCTATCATAATCCACCATCTCAATGCTCCTCTTATCCTGACCCACCATCTCAATCTTCTTATCCTAATCCTCCACCCATATCCTCCTATGCAAATACATCACCCATGTCCTCTTATCCTAATCCACCAATTCAATCCCCCTATCCTAATCCTCCATCCATGCCCTCCTATGCCAATCCACCATCCATGACCTCCTATCCTAATCCACCACCTCAATCTTCCCATCCTAATCCAACATCCACACCTTCCTATCATAATACACCATCCCAATATCCCTACTATAATCCACCATCCCAATCTTCCCAACCTTATTTATCATCCACATCCTCCCATGTCACTCCCCCCTTCAGTGCATTCTATCATAATCCTCCCCCCAATCCATCATACCTTAATCCTCCATCCACTCCTAATCCACTAGTCTCTAATCCTAATCCTCATCTCCTCTTAGTCCTACATCCAATCCCATCCCCTTATCTAATCCTAATCCACCACTCCCTAATCCTAGTCCTCCATCCATTCCCATCACCCCACCTAATCCTACACTCATTTCGGGTGTCATCCAAGGACTCATGACAGGAGAAACATCCCCACATCCACATCTTGATGTTGTGGAACGATGCCCTCCCGCTCTATCATGTACGATCACTAGTGATGATGCCCTTCCCCATCCTATGTCTATCACTCCCATTACTCCCATTACCATTACCATTCCTAACACCCCCAAGCGGTTGAAACCATCAAACCCAACGAATCCATTGCATCCCCATCTTCTACTCCTAGAACCACTAAAACTAGTGAATCCACCAAGATCCAATCCACTCTCCCTAGTCCTATTATCACCAAAGTCCAATCCCATGACCTTCATGAATCCTTCATCCTTCCATCTCCCCCACTTGAAGATTTTCTCCAACACTCCCCCATGCAAGATGAGTCATGCCAAGAGCTTGATCCAAAATATACAAGCATATCCCCTCCTCCAAATCAAGATCCTACCATCCTATCTACTCCATCTCATGATCATAGTCCCTCATCCATTTCATCCAAATCAAGATCCTACCATCCTATCTACTCCATATCATGATCCCTCTCCTCAACGAGATCCTGATCCTACCACCCCATCTACCCTATCTCAAGGTCACACTAGCTCATCTGCTCCATCCCATGATCCCCTTTGCACTCAAGATCCAATCACCCCATCTCATGAGCCCTTATAACCCGCTATCAAAAATCTAGATCCTGTCATACCACCTAATCCCTCTCTTGATCCCTTATCACCTCCTCGAGATATTTCCACCCCATCATCTCCATCTCATGATCCTTCATCGCCGCCTAGCCCTACCATCCCAACACCACTTTTATATCACCTTGGTAACATTACACTCATCCATGGTGGTCTTCTTGTAGAAGAAAAAAAATCCTCCACCTGCTAATGGACTCGCATCATGCTTCCAAAGGAATCAACATCCTACCATAGATCACATGCTCAAGAACATGAACTATCAAGGAAAAGGTTTAGGCCTTCATGAGAAAGGTACTTTAGAGTCCATCTAGGTCAAAGAACATCCAGGCATACAAGGTCTTGGATATATCTCCCAAGACTCACACTCCAAAAATATTGGTACAACCTCCATACATCCTAAGCAAGCTTCTTCCAAAGGAATGAGTGGCACTTCCCATCGCTCTACCAAATTGTTTGTCGCTATCCCCCCTCCTCCATCCTATTACCTCAAAACAATTGTCCATCTTCCTCCTTCCTCCTCCAAATCCATCTTGGGTCCTTATATCCCTCCATCCACCATCGCCCATCCCCCATCTATTGCATCTATTTTGGGTCCTTATGTCCCTTCATTCACCCTCACACATCCTCCATATACACCATCTATTTTGGGCCCTTATATCCCAAAATCACCTCCTCCATCTCATCTTGCTCATCCTCTCATCCATCCATCACCTATCACTAGAACACCTCATAAAAATACTAACCTCATAATCCCTAATCAGGATCAACAAAGGCACCCCTCCATACATGCTACCTCACATCATCATCAAAAGCCTACCTCCATCACTCTATCCACATCTCCTCTGCATCATCCATCACCTCGTACTCGTCTCGTTGTTACTAAAATCACTTTGGATGCCAAAGTAAAAATGCATAAATCCAAGCATCCACATGAATCTAAAGCTCCTCATGTCCCCTTAAAATGACATGTTGAAGAAAAGAAAAATCAGATCCAAAATCCAAAACCATCCAAAAGGCCACAAAGGCCCACCAAAGGAAAAATCAAAACCATGTGGATTCCCAAGAAAAAAGATACAATGCCTTTAAATGAAAAATCCATAACGACATCCAAAGTTGCTAATCCACTAAAAAATCATTCACATCCTCCATCTCCTAAATCTATTTTGGGTCCCTATGTCCCAAAATTCACTATCCCAACTCCATTATCTACACTCTCTCCATCCATTCATCCCCCTATCCTTTCACATCCATCACCACATGTGCCAATGTTGGTCCTGAACACCTTCCCCCATCACACATCCACTCCATCATTCCATTCATACACTTTCCAACATCCCATCCATTATCCCACATATCTACCCCATCAAACACCTTTAATCCATCCTCTTGCATAATCCATCCATTCTAATAAGGTTGTACCAACATCTGAATAGTAGCTTTCAACATGGGCTCTTATTACCTCGTATGGAACTTATTGTTTGAGTCCTTCATCCATCTCCTTATCACCTATCTTCTAAATCCACATATCTGCATCCCTATCCCTATCCATCTCCATCCACATTTCTGTCCAAAAAGTCAAAATACAAAAAAAATACAAAAAAAATCAAAAAATAAAAAAAATAGTAAAGAGAAATAATTCATTCAATGGTGAAAACTTGGAAAACAAGCACCTTGGATAAGTACCATGATGAAAACCTGGAAAACAAGCATCATGCGTAAATCCCCCATTCGGTTTACTTCCACAATTGGGGGCAGCCTCCATCTATGCATCTCTTTCCTCCATCTCCTACATCCACCTATCTTCTACATCCTATCCATCATATCCCATTTGTATCTAGTCCCTCCACCTTCTTTGTGATCTTGATCAAGACAGGGGCACATATATACATGCTTTGGACATCTCTTGGCATACGTTTCCCTCATCCATACACTATCCTATTCCTATCCCCATCCATCCACCTTCCTTATCCATGCATCCTATCCACATCCACTTATCTTCCATTGTCCACCCATCCTACTACGATCCATCTCCATCCCTTGTTTACCCCCCCCCCTACTATCTACCATCCCTCTTACCTCGTCACACACGACATATCTAGAGTGGGGCATCGCCTTCTTTGTGACATAGTCCTTGGCGACATCATCCCTCCAAGTAATCCCTTCCATATTCCAAATCCTTATCTCTCTATCCATCCATCCACTAGTCCTTTTCCATCTTTTCATCCTTATCTCCCCATCCATTTATTCATCCAGTAATCCATTTTGTCTTTCCAAATCCTTGTCCCTCCATCCATCCATCCTCGCATCTTTCTATCTCCCCATCTTTATCAATCCATCCATTTACCTCTATTTTTTTCCTTTCATCTCATAATCCCTTGTCATTGGTATCTAGATATAGGCTACACCCATGCAATCCAATGCCATTTATCTCACTATCATCACTCCTATCTATTTCTCACATCTTTCTGATTTCCTATCTCTTCTCATCACTCATCTATTCATCATATCATCCTCCCAATTTATCTTTTGATGATTTGGATAACTATCCCATCCCCGAGCTTCACATTAATCCACATCTTAGGCATATCAACCATCCCATCCACACAGCCTATCCTGGCTCATCCTATTCGCTTCATCCTTTTATCCATTTATCATGGTCATCTCACCATTCCCTATCCTTTGTTTATCTTTGGCCTTGTGTCGAACTACGTGGCCCCTACGCTTTCACATAGGCAAGGTTGATCATTTGATCCACCCCCAGTGCATTTTTCCGTCCAGTCTTGGTCATCCATCGAGGTCTCCATTGTCCTCTTTCCACTTTTATCCATGGTCATTTATCCATCTTTTATCAAACTACGAGGGATTTGTGCTTTCACGTAGGCAAGACTGATCTTTGATCAACCCCTGAGCCCCTAGGTCTTTAGGGTCTTGTTTCATCATTTTTTTGTCTTATAGTCTGGTCATTTGTTCATCTTGTTGTGTCATCAAGTGCGTCCCTATCCTAGCTGGTATTCACAAAGAAAGGTCACTTGTATCATGAGGTTCAATCGGTTTCAAATATCCTACATCATGTTGATCCTTTAGCTTAGCCTCCATCTTTGGTCTCAACAGGATGCATCCTTCCTAACAGACCTCATCAATCCCATCCATCCTTTTGATCTTATGGCAAAGGACATTTGAAATTTTATTGTGATCTTTTGATGTTTTTGACATTTTTTTCATCATTTGAGCTTCCTATTATACCTCGTCAGGGTCGCCATGATCCATCATATCATGGTGTGCTTTGACTGGTCAACATAGGGATGTATCTTGATCTTTTTGTCTTCTTTTGTCTTCTTGGTTGTCCCACGTAGTACCCACCAAGATCGTTGTGGTCTTGTGTTATGATGGGGCATCCTTTGTGCTTGTGGTTATCCTAATACCTTGCCCGACCAGATTCCTTGCGACTTTGGGGTGTTGGGATGGCCTTCTTGTCTATTGTGTTTGTTTCATGCATTAGACACATATCTACCTTGGTTCCTCATACCCTGGCATCTTGTGTCTTGTGCTATATCAAATTAAGTGCTCATTACATGGCAACATAACATGTCAGAACTAACTTGCTTGATTTGATCGCTATCCATTCATCCTTCACCACTCTCCTTCATCTATCTATCTTATTCGTTTTCATCCATCCTACATGCTTTCATCATCTCTTCAATCTGCTTAGGCTAATAGAGATTTGTTATTTTAAGCATCTTTTCATCCTTCATCCCCATCATTTCATCATCTTTCCAATCTACTTAGGATAATAGAGATTTTTTATTTTAAGCATCTTTTCATCCATCTTCTTAGGATAATATAGATTTTTTATTCTAAGAATATTTCCCTCCATCATCTTCATGCATTTTAACAATCTTGCATCTCCATCCAATCCTAATATGTAAAATCTAGTACGAATCATCTAATCACATCCTTGGTCTTATTCCCAGCCTTGCTACAAGCCTTGACCCAATCATCATCATCCTCATAATCATCGGGATGTATCCTTCCCTATCCTTTTGTGTTGTTTTGGGATGTATCCTTCCCTCGTCAACAACACTCCCATCATCATCATCATCATCAGGATGTGTCCTCCCCTATCCTTTTGTGTTGTTTTGGGATGTATCCTTCCCTCGTCAACAACACTCCCATCATCATCATCATCGGGATGTATCCTCCCTATCCTTTTGTGTTGTTTTGGGATGTATTATTCTCTCATCAACAACACTCTCATCATCATCATCATCATCATCGGGATGCACCCTTCCCTTATCCATGTGTTGTTTCGGGATATATCATTCCCTCATCAACAACACTCCATCCATCATTAGTCCATCCTGGTTTGTAGCTTGACTGGGGAAACATCATATTTGTCCTTGAATCCATTTTTGCTTTCTTTCTTCTCATCTTCTTTCCCCAATCCCTTCTCTCTCATCCTCTCTTATCCATCCTTTTGCATCATCTTCCCCCTCTTCCCCTTATATAATCTCATCCATTTCGATAGCACACTCGTGTTCTCTTAAACTCGCATGTCCTCTCGAGGGGCCATCGTCAATCCCTAATCTTCATCTTCACTCCCATCACCTTTCCTCTTAGTCACTCCTTCGAATGACTGAGGCATCTTTCTCAATCTAATCTTCTTTCAAATGATGCTACTTCGTAAGACCATCTCAAAGAGGGGCAAAATGTAGACACCTAAATTTGACCACTTACATTTAGTCAAATTTATCCTTGTTCGTTTAAATATCCTTTTATCCACATTAGTTAAATAATGTTACTATTATTTAATTAACATCCTTAAAGTCCTCTAAATCCCTAAGGTATTTAGTTAAATAATTAAATACCTTACCCCCTTTATCCCTTTCTTCCAAATAATTAAATAAATAACCCACTTATTTAATTCCCTTTATGTCTCATACACACTTAATCCTAATTCATCTCTTAATCCCATCATTAGGGATGTGACACATCCCTAATCCATAATTAGGATGGGTCATATCCTCCAACTTTTGCAAGTTGGCTCCTAATTTTCATTAGCCACCTAACCTTCACCTAATCATTGATTAACTAGTTTAATCAACCCTTTAGTCAACTCTTCCCACATCCCAATGGAATTTTAAATTCCCTTTTATTCTTCCAACACCCATAATAGAATTTTTAAATTCCATTCACAATCCCCATGTACTTTCCAATGGAATTTTAAATTCCATTTATTCACTCATGGTTTCTTAAGGAATATTTTATTCCTTTTGTCTTCCCCATGCATATTAAGTCAACCTTTGATCCACACCCTCGATCTCTTGTCCTTGGCCAAGAATGAATCTAGACCATTCATTCATCTCTCCTTGGCTAAAATGACTAACACTTAGCCATTTTGCAACCCTAAGAACCCTAACCACAATCATTCACAATCTACCACATTCAAGCTCTCATCCTCTCAACCTATCTCAACTCCATTCATCTCCAACCATCATCTTGCACTCAATCCATTATCTTTTGCATCCAAATCAAGCTACAACAAGCCATTATGCTTTCAGAATCGATCTAGGAGCACACAAATATGAACAATCAATAGGGCCAATCAACCGATCAACTTGGACAAGGTAACATCGTTCTCTTCTTGTATTTGTTCAAGTTCAACTTAGACCTAATCGTGAGGTGTTGTTTGTGTTTTCCTTGTTTGCATTTCTTTCAATTTTGCATTTTAGGCTTGGTTAAAACACCTGCACACACTATCGAGCCACCTCCACTTAGAGATTCTAGAGTTTTCATGGAAAGGCTCAACTCTAACTCCATCTAGACTTCCCCAAAACTTTATCCCTTGGTGGTCAAAGGCACATTCCCAAATCAAATTCCAATAGCTATTTTCAAGATGAGATAAATGATTATGTAAATAGGTTAAAGCATGTCATCATTATTGGTAAATTTTTTTTAAAATAGCCCAATTTGCTATATTGTTGAATGGATGACCATTCACTAGAAACCTCTTATTAAAAAGGATATATCTATTCTTTTGTGTGTGAAATTTTGGTTCTTGGTTTTCTAAAAATCAATGGAGGTGCTTGATTTTGGGACAAGATATTTTTGAGAATAAAATTATGGCATATCTATTCTTTTGTGTGTGAAATTTTGGTTCTTGGTTTTCTAAAAATCAATGGAGGTGCTTGATTTTGGGACAAGATATTTTTGAGAATAAAATTATGACACCATAATTTTAATGTCCTAAAAAATATTTCCCTTCATGTCCTAATTTATCATCTTTACTCCCTTGTTAATAGATCTAAAACATTTTTTTATTCAAAATTAAAATTTTGTTAAAAAGAAAACAGACCCTTCTCCCACATTTAATTAATTAAAAAAAAAACAATCATTATATACACAACTCTAAACATTTTAAAATCTAAAAATCATTATATAGGACAAACTCTAAACATTTTAAAATCTCAAACACTTAATATTTTATTCATTAAAAAACAAAAAAAACTAATAAATATTGTATGCACTTTTCTTCATTTATTACTTTCGGAACTCCTTACGATACGTTCGTACTATTAAAGACAAAAGTATTCCTCATGTGTCGTTATTCTCACGCAAATGGTTCTTTGTTTTTTCCTTTATAAAAAGGGTTGGACTCCCCATGACAGAATTCCATTACTTTTTGTCAAACCTGCAATTATTCATAATGTTCCGACAATGGACAGAAGTAGCTTTCCTTGGTCCCCACTTGGACTCTACTATTCAACCACATCTATTTAATTGCTCTTAGATCTTCACGTGACAACAAATCCAACTAAATTCCAATGTCTCCTTATTTAACTGCACTACCCCAAATAGTCCATCTTTTCAATTGCTTTAACATGATCCAAATGATTTTTAATTTGACTTTTGTTTTAAACTATTTAAAATTAATTTGAAAGGATAAAGTTTAATCACAAATGATGTTTTTATTATGTTATTTAATTACGTTATTTTCGAAAATTTAAAATTCTCGTCAGTATAATAATTTTCTTTAGTACAATTTGAATAAAGTTAATTTTTAAATAATTTTGATAAAACTAATTTGCTCTACTCAATTTAATTGAAAATAACTTCTAATTTAAATATGTATTTACTCATCATATTACGATCTATTTCAAAAATGTCAACATCAGTATCTATCCAATTACTTTTATTAAAAAATTCTATAGATTGAATATTCAATTGAAAAATAAAATAGCCACCTTCTAGAATATTGAAAACATAGATTGCAAAATGATATGGGCAATCTAGATAATCGGTATTGAAAAAAATATATATTAAAAATACACCCCACATATGTGAGTGCTAGGTAGTTGGACTTAACTAAAGAGACCACTCCTTGAAGTGAAAGATGTGATTATTCTTAAATAAGCTTTGGTCAATTTTGTTGTCTTTCAAGTATTTCACGTGTACACCCTATTACCTATTATTCTCCTAGTGTGCAAGATGGGCAAAGGCTATCTAGCACCCAAAACGGTATGGGGGCATGGATGCCTATGCCTCCCCCTGCATACCCTGACGCTGTGTGTTGTAGGATTTCAGTGTTTTTTTGTTTTACGTGTTTATTTTATATTTATTTTTTTAATGATTTTATATTCTCTTTTTAGCTGTTTATTTTTAACTTTATAATTTTTATTTATATTAATATATATTGTAAAATTATATATTAATATAATTTATAAATTTCTTTTTAATTATTTTATATTCTCTTTTAGTTGTTTATTTTTTACTTGTATAATGTTTTTTATAATTACGTCGAAGGCGTGTTCTATTTGAGAATTTCAAAGTCAATTATGAAATCAACGATCAAGAGTTCACTACAAGGAATGCAATACGGTTGATTTAATCTCGTCCGTAGAATCCTTTTAAGTATTTTTTTAATAAGTTGTTTTTCCAAATTATATTATATACAATATAATTACATTTATTATTATATAAAAAATTACATATGATATAAATTGTATAATTATAAATAAATATATTATCAAATAATAAATATACATAAATATCAAATATATAATTTTATAATATATATGCATTCTAGGATTTGATTTAATTAGATTAAGATGATTTTTAAGTAAAATTTTTGGAAAATAATAAAGTTTCAACAATCAAATTTTAGCACTCATCCCACTCATATGCATTAAAAATAGGAAAATTATAATAATTAAAAAAATATTAGATCAAAAAATTTCCAAATCCCCATTTTACTTTGCAAAATCATAAGGAACGAGCAATGCACTTTTTTCTTTCTTATATCCTCTACAAATATTTTGAAATTTTTTTTTTGTTGTTAAGCAAATAGCAAATTATAATCTAATACAATTTTTCAACTTAAAAAGCAATGAAATAAACCATATTTTGAATATATAGATTTAAATAAAAATTACTATTATGTTATTTTTCAATATTAGATTTAACATGATATAATATTAAATTTAATATTAGTTATATGAATAAGATTCAAAATTTTGAAATGATTTTATTTTTTAAATTTATCTAAAATTAATTCTTAATTTATAAATTATTAAAACCTTATTAATAAATTATAAGTTATTTTCCGAATAAATTCATTTAAAAAAATTACTTTTAACATTTAAAGATATGATATTTCCAAGTTTAGATTATTTCACATCACACAATTGCACAACCAATAAAAAAGATATGAAAAAACAAGATACATAGGAGAGTATTAAGAGAAAGATTAGACAAAAAAATAGTAAACATAAAATCTAAAAACATAATACAACAAAAGAGTAATAAAAGAAAATAAGTAAATAAATAAATAAAAATAATGTGGGAGGTGATTTAAGGGAAAAATAGTAAGAAAAAAATAATAACAAAAATTAGAATAATATTAAAATAAGAATTCAAGATTAAGATGTGAATGTTATAAAATATTATAGCAATTAGAAAAAATGAGTTACAATCAAGTATAATTAGGAGAAGGGAAAAAATTAAAAAAGTAAAGAGAAAAATACAAGATGATATAAAAAGGCTTGGATAAAAATGGATGAAACAAAATCCATAAAATGTCATAAAATAAAAGAAAATAATATCTCATATCTAGAAACTAAATACTTACCTTGACACAAACCATAACCAATGCATAGTACATGTTGTAAGCACTTTATTAAAGAAAACATTGACCATTTTATAAAAATCTCATGTGCTACCATACATAGTTAGATGTGGCAATGAATACAAATAATTACAACACAAATTTAACTAATATTGAAATTTAATCTTGTTAAATAATTATTTTTTATTTTTTATTTTCTTGAATATTTATTAAGGTTAGGGTTATAATTAATAATTTTAGGGATATAATTAAAATAATTAATTTTAGGAATAAAATCTTTATTTTATAATATTTTATAATATTATGATATTATTCTTTTATTATAATTAAAAAATCATTAGAATTAAGATTAGGTTTAGGGTTTGGGTGAATGTTAAGATTGAGATTCAAATTAAGGTAAGAAGTAGAGTGAGAATTATACACATAGATAAGAAAAGTTCTAATAAAGAAAAAAGTGTAATTAAAAATCAAGGAAGAAAAAAATGAACCCAAATTTAGATAAAAAGAGATTTAATCAAAATATACTATAACCTTAATCCTATTAAATAATTATTTTTAAATATTTTAATTTCATGATTATATATCAAAGTTACTATTATAATTATTAATTTTAGAGATATAATTGAAATAATTAATTAGAACCTTAATTTTATAATAATAATTATTAATATTATAATTTTAAACCTACTTATTAGTATTATAATTAAAAAAATATTAAAATTATGGTTAGGGTTAGGGTTATGGTGAAAGTTAAGATTGGGATTAGAAATAGGGTAAAAAGTAGAGTTACAATTATAGTTATAACCACAGTTAGTGTTAGGGATAGAGTTATGTTTACAATCAAGGTTAGGGTTATGTCAGAGTCATAAGAAAATTATGGTTAGAATTAAGGTTAAAAAATATGGTTAAAATTAAGGTTATAGGTAGGGTTACAATTAGGGTTACAATTATGGTTAAAGTTAGGGTTGGTGTTTCAATTGGGGCCAAAATTGAATTCAAATTAGGGTTAGGGTACAATTAAGATTATGATTAGGGCTAAATTAGTGTTAGGTATAAGGATCAATTATGTTTGGTATTAAATCTACCAAAAAACTTATGGTTATTATTAAGATTAGGGTTACGGTTCAATTAGGGGTAGAGTTTAACTAAGGTTAAGGTTTACATTAGGGTTAGGGTTAAGGTTCAATTATAGTGTTTTTACTTAGTGTTATTGTTAGGGTTCAACTCTAGGGTTAGGGTTAGGGTTAGGGTTCTACAATAAATTTATTGGGTTGAAGATTAGGGTTGGGGTTCAAATAGGGTTAGGGTCGAGGTTAGAGGTAAGGTTAGGATTATGGTTCAATTAAAGTTAGGATTACATTCCAAAACTTTTGGAAAGAGAAGGTACAAAAACCATTTGGGCCTGGGACTTTCAATTCTAAAAATAGATGTCTTAACTTCTTGCATGACCACATCATTAGATACATTCTTCCTTAATGACGTCTTTAGCTACTTTATTATAATTTAGAATCATCATCCAAGGTTGGGATATGATCCAAGAAGAGATCTTGCTTTTCTTCTCGTTTTTGTCTTCATTTTCCTCCACGAGCATGTTTTCCCAAGAGGAAACCAAGGAAGCCTTGATGGTGTTAGGATCATCAAAATTTTATCCATAAGCATCTTCAGTCTTCATATTATTATTCTTTGCCTTCTCGTTTTGCATGTTAAATGAAAAAACTTGGTTTTACACCTTATTTACGTCATTTAATCCTTGATTTTTGTCTCCAATAGATTTATTCAAAACTATAGACACCATCCAATTGAACTATGAGATTCCTCTCTTCTTCTATTAGGATGTAAGAAAAATCATTTGAGAGGTCTTTTTGGATCTTAGCCATTCTACTTTCAAGGAGATTCTTTCTCTGAAAAGGTTTCTAAAGATTTGGATATTTCACTCTTTCAGTCTAAGTTTTATGAATTTTAACTTTATGTTGAGCATGCACATCTTAGTGCGATGATCAACTGTTTGGGTGAGCTAGGAGTCAATGACAACCATTTCGAAGTTTGGGTTTTCCAACTACACTTTTTCAAACTTGAAAGACACTCTTCTAGGGAATTTGTCCTTATCTATGAGCCAGTAATTCAAACCGGCTTTAAATAGGGTTATGATTAGGGTTCATATAGCTTTATGGTTAGGGTTAAGCTTCAATTGATTAAAAATAGGTGCCTTGAGAAGGATATATCTCGATGTACTTTACATATATTTCTAAAATATAGGTATGCTAGTATATTATATTATTATATTATAATATGGTAATATTATATTATAATATCATAATATTATATATAATAATATTACACATTACACATTACAGAGACTCAAATTGCATCCAATTGCACACAATTGTTTGAAATAAAATAAGTTTGTTTTCATTACACTTGATAATTTTGAATTCGATTTAATTTTAAAAATTAAATTGTGAAAATAAATAGTGTTAACTATAAAGATCATGAATTTGTGAAATCATGAATTTGGGATTAAGCTAGTTTGGGACAGCTTAGAGGAGTTGTTTTTTTTTTTTCGTCTTTCATCAGTATGGCTTGTGGTGTTAGGAAAGGGAGAGATCCTCATTTCAAAGACTATGTTTTAGATCAACATCTAAAGGTAATCTTTGATCGTTTGAAGGCTAATTTTCTTGAGGGTTGGAGGAGAAAGTTATGACAAGTTATAATATTATATTATATTAAAAATATAATGTATTAAATATATATAATATTTTTATATAAATATAATTATAGTAATATATATTTTAAAATTATATATTTAAAATATATTTATAAATTTAGGTTTTTTTCTATATAATATAATATTTATATTATATATTATATTAATATTATAGCACATTTATTACAATATACTATATATAATATTATGATATTATAATATAATAATATAATATATTATACAAAAAAATTATACAAGTAAAAAATAAACAGCTAAAAGAGAATATAAAATAATTAAAAAAAGATTTGTTAGATTATATTAATATATAATTTTACAATATATATTAATATAAATAAAAATTATACAAGTTAAAAATAAACAGCTAAAAGAGAGAATATAAAATCATTAAAAAAATAAATGTCAGATATATATTGTAAAATTATATATTATATTATAATATAATACTATTATATTATAATATCATAATATTATATAATATATTTGTATATATTTAATACATTATATTTTTAATATATTTAAACATTATATTATACTTAAAGAAAAGAAAAAAAAACCAAATCTAAAATAAAAATTATAGAAGCTGCAACACATGGTTGCACGGCATTAGGGTATGCAGGGAAGGCATAGGCATCCATGCCCCCATACCGTTTTGGGGCTGGATAGCCTTTGTCGTGCAAGATGAGGGGATTCTAAATATTGGTAATGGTGAAAAAAATTGATAGGTGATTTGATTGCTAAAAAAAATATTTTGGGGCTTTAAGTGGCATGTGAAGGCTCATAAGATATAATAATATTATATATATTTATATAGATATAAGTAAAAAATTAAAAATTATATATATATATATATATATATATAAGCAAAAAATTCCAAAAAATCCCCTTCGCTTGAACTTATGACAGCTAAATACCCTTAAACCTCAATATATATCAATGAACTTGGTGTTTGCCAAGTTGTTATTCTAAAGGTCCTTTGATTGGAAGTTGAAGATATGAAAAATGTGAGGTTGTTGCCATCTACGCACCTCTTCATTCAAAAGTTACATGAAAAAAAAAAACATTTCATTTTCAACATTTATATAAAAATACCTTTTGATTGAAAATGGTACCTTCATTCAAAAATAAAGATAATAATTGATCTAAAGTCATACCTTTTTTAACTGAACTGTAACTTTTGTTGTTTAACCTTAATACTTTCTATAACTATTTTTATGTTTTATTTAATTTATTAAAATAAATAAAGATAATACCCTTAAATAAAAAATCTTCATTCAAAAATATTATTTAACCTAAAAATATTTCAGATGGTGCACAACCCACATGTAAAAGCCCCTATCTTTTTCCAAACGCTCAACAGATTAACCCTAAAAACCCCTTTATTAACTAGACCCCAATGGCTTCTCATACTTAAGTCCATGTTTCCAAATTTGTCCTTTTGCACATCAACGACACCATGTGACTCCTAACGTTATCTTTAAATGCTGACAAGCAATCGTGGAAAGGCCGTCTCTTTCATCATCCCTGCGAATGTGATGGCTATCCAACTTTGTATGCTAAAACAAATCAGAGCAAACAATTGAAGGGCAACAAATAAATAAAATGGTAGATATTCCCACTATATCTCCATTTCGAATTTAAAACAGGCTTTTGGTTAGGCCAGCTAAAAGGCGGTGCATTTCCATTGATTTTAGTGAAGTTGAATGGAAAGGTAGTTGTCCTATGTGGCCATTGTGCAAATAGGCCTATACCAAATTGATCTTAAAAGATCTTGCCCTTTTCCACAAGGAATTAAATTCCATCTTCTATTATTAAGTGCACCACCCACAATCACACTTTTCCTATCTTCTCAAACTACAAGATGGTATGATAGCTCTTCACTCACTTCCCTTTCTAGGGTTTTATGTCATTGCTCTTTTAATTTACTCCACTTTCATTACTTTCACTTACTTTTTTATGAATAGATGCTTTAAAAGAATGTAATGTATTAATTTGTAAAAGAAAGTGGAATGGATGGTATGATAGCTCTTCTCTCACTTCCCTTTCTAGGGTTTTATGTCATTGCACTTTTAATTTACTCCACTTTCATTACTTTCACTTACTTTTTCATGAATGGGTGCTTTGAAAGGGATGTAATGTATTAATTTATAAAAGAAAGTGGAATGGAATCATAAGTAAAGTGGAGTTATAAATTAAATATTAAAATAAAAATTGTGGGTTAATGATTGTATAGGAAGAATTTGTATATAAAAAGGAGAGTAATTTTATTGCAATAGTTTCGGTGGTTTAAAACATATTCAATCTTTAAGAGAACTAGTTAATATTTACTATGTAGTGGACCATTGAACGGTCGCAATCATCTTTTTGAAAAGATAAGATCTGTGAGACTATCATATGTATAGAAAAGTTTCACATCATAGACAAATATAATTTCTAAAAGTTTGAAAATGACTACCAAAAGAATTATTCATAACATCAAATATGTATGCTTTCTAATAAATATATAATTAAATAATATATAAAAATGATGAAGCTATGTATCAATTTTTATTAGTTAATATTACTTTAGAATTGGAATTTTGTCAATCTCTTTCTTTTAATTTTAAGGTCCGTTGACTTCAACTATTATTGACAAAATAAATGATAAAAAATTAGTCAATTTGAAGATTGTGTTAATGGTTTGTTAGAAAAGATAACTTAAATTAAAAAAATAGAAAACCAAAATAAACAAGCATTAAATGACCCTACACTAATTATATATACTATAAATATTATACTAATAACTATATATATAGTTATTACTTATTAGTATCATATTTATAGTATATATAAATAATAAAAGATTATATTAATTTCTAAAAATTAAAAATAGGTGAACAACAAATTTTTTAGGCATTTTTCAAATAAATTAAGTGACGTTAGAAATATCATTTAAGGAGACCAAATAATAGTGCTCATGTCATTCAGGGCATTATTAGAGTTGAAAGTTGATTCAATGAATTAAATGCATTGGACATGTAATTTATAAAAAAAAATGAAAATTTTAATTTTTACACTGATTGTTCTCACATGAACCAATAAAAAGAAAGATAAATGACAGTTTTACAATCATTTAAAATAAAAAATAAATTGTAGACTATAAGATTGTTGCCCATTTTTTTAATTATGTGTTCATTGGTTAAATTAATAAAAGAAATTGAATGCATCAATAGAAAATGACTATTATGATTTATATAATAGTGTTGAAATTGATTCAATGAATTAAATGCATTGGACATGTAATTTTAAAAAAGATAAAGATTTTTTTTCATTTTTGCACTCACTATTATTCTTAACATGAACCAATAGACAGAAAGACAAATGATATTTCTACAATTATTTATAATAGAAAATTAAATGTAGACTATAGGATTGTTGCTCAATTTTTTAAATTTTATATGCTCATTGGCTAAACTAATAAAAGAAATTGAATGCACATATGCATTAGTATTCATGTCTAATAGGAACTAAAAAATACTTCATAAATTTGTGATATTTAATCATTTTTGTATTGTATTGTAAAACTCATTATTAGTATTTTTATAAAGTTGTAATAAGAATTCAATTTTTTGATTCAATAATCTTTAATATAAATAATATTTTGATTATTTCTTATTAAAAAACTTATTTCCTCAATAATAAATAAATAAAAATATAATATTTTTTAAAATTAATTAAAAGATATCAACAATAATAACTAATTAAAAATTATCCATCACCATTATATGTATAAAAAAAATTCTATAATACAATACATTTGGTATTAAATACTACCTTAAAAAATGTCAAAAATATATCACATTATAACTCTAAGAAAATATATAGATGTATTGCTACAACATATAACTTGTTTGGATATAAGCAATGAATGAGTAGTAAACATTAATGATGTTTATTATGCACAAGTTAACATGTTTCTAAAATACTATGAAAATCTTACATTATCTAAGATTCTTTGAATCCCAATAATTAAATTTCATGGCTTTCAAAACAAGGGTCTATGGAAGATTTATTCATAAATAAGTGTGTCATTTTAAAAATTCAATAAAAGAAGTTTTTTATTGGATTAAGAAAGTAAACAATTACAAGGGCTTACAGAGTGTTGTGCAATAGCAAAAACCAAGACAACAAAAAAATAGAGACGACGTCAATTTAGAAGAGAGACACAAAACATCATGATCGACAAGACCCACCAACCAAACCTAAGCAATAAGACCAAAAAGGGAAGATGATTTAACTACATCTAATGATAATAATTATTCATCACATCCCTAAAAGATTGGGTGAGAATAGACTTCCACTCAAGGTCATATTACCCACAGTAGGAAGGATCACCAAATTATGACACTTGAACTATATATCACTCCAAACTCCACCAAAACACCTGAACTATAATTAATCCTTACTCTAGCAAAACAGTCAAAAAGGAAAGTCATCGCATACCATCAAATGCATCAATAGAAGAAGAAGCCATAAAAATAACCTCATAAAATTCTAGAAATAGATCAGCCCACCAAACCTTGATAATCATTAACATTAAAATAATATCTTGATCGACCAACACTACTAATAGTCCTGAAGTCATCAGCTTTAGTTTTAGCCTCAAGTATATTGGGTTGAGCTTGCAGGCCAAATAAGGTATTTCTAAGATCAAGGTCAAGGTATAGAGAGAACATTGCAAAAGGAAAATATGGGGGGGGGGATAAATTTCCATAGAGGATCCAGGATTTCATTTAAATGGTATAGAAAGTGTGAGAGAAGGCATCCAAGCAGTGAAATATCTAGATGTGCTTAAGGATAGTGTACCTGAAAGTCTATGTAATGACATTGTGATGTAGTGAAGGCCCAAGAAGAGCTGCTTTCTAAGAATAAACCTAAGGAAAAATATCAAGGAGAGTGAAGAAGAGGTAGTTCCATAGGCATTGGGCATAGGGGCAAAACTACAAGGAATACTTAATAGACTCCTTTTTGGTTTAGAAGGGATGGGATGGACGGGGGGAGATTAAGGAAATTTGATTACTAATAGGAAATTTAATGTGGAGAAATTTCCAAGTAGTTAGTTGGGCTTGAGCATTGGCTTTGGATTTCCAAATAAGAGTGCTTAATGTGTTCCATCTAGAATGATTAAACTATTGGTAATGGAGACTGTTCATTTTAAAGGTCTAAATTTTTGGTGTTTTCACATTCGTATTTAGAGTCTATTTCATTTGGTATCACCCCTGAAGCCAATTTTTAATATATGTTTTCATAGTAAATCAGGACCATTTATCATTGTCAAAAAATTGACAAGAGAGATTATGTTGGTATTTTTTCCCTAGAAGGAAACCCTCTTTTATAAGGGTGTTATATTATGGTTGTATTGAGAGAGGAGAATGCAATGGAGGAAGAGGAAATTACAATAGATATTTTGTAGGTTGTATCCCTTCATTTTGTTGAATGGAATAAAGGAAGGAATGGTAGTTTCATCTACAAAATGAGAGTTAAGAACTATGACATTTCCAAAAAATGGGATACCTTGAATAAGATTATTGGAGAGAACATGTTGGAAAATATATCTAAGGGTGTAAATAATAACAGCATATAACAAGGGAAATCAGGGAGAGAGAACACCATTGACAACCATGCTAGTATTTGCATTCATAGACAATATTTTAATTTTCTCATAGATTTTGTGGCCAAAGACATTTTAGCATTTTAAGAAAGAAGGGCCAACAAATACAGTCATAGGATTTATCAAATTCAAGATTTATGAGAAGACCATCCTAATTAGATTATTGAGCCCACTCATCCATTTCCTAGGCAATAACCAAGTTGTCTAAGATAAGTCTTCCTCTTAAGAACCCATTCTTCTTTAAGAGAACAATCACTAGAGAGATGTACTTAATTTTTCAATTTAACAAGTTTTAATAATGATTTTATATGAATGGTTGAGGAGGGTTATAGTTCACCATCCATTAATAGTATCCTCATCTTTACCTTTGGGGATAAGCTTAAATAGACCCTAATTAATAACTTTTCCCAATGATCCTATTTTAATTCCCTTGAGGTAAACATTATAATAGTCCTCATGAATGTGTGGCCAAAGAGCTCTATAAAATTCAACCGATTGCCCACCAATTCTTGAGCTTTTTTCCAAGTCCATACAATTAAGGGCTTCATCAATTTATTCTATTGAGAGAAGGTGGTTAAGAAACCTGCTATATTCTAGGTCTATTTTATTAGGGATACAACGAGCAACACCATTCTCAAGGATGGAGAGAAGGATGTCACTATTTGAATCATCAATAAAAAAATATTTTTGAAATTCTCATAAAAGGTTTGCATAATGTCATAATGGTTATTTTGCAAGCTAATATCTGTAGACTTGATCACATAAACGTGCTCAATGTTATGTTTATGATGAAGATGTTAAAATAAACATTTATAGCCATGGTCTCCATCCTTAATCCACTACAGTTTGGGCTCAAATTTGAGCACCTTTACCTTTGTAGGCAACCATTTTTTGCAGCATATTTTTAGCATTGGCAACTAATAATTGTAAGGAGATTTGTGGGGATTATAAGCTAAAAGTGAACACTTGTGTTATAGTTGACATTAAGAGATTTCTCAAGTTTGTGATGTTTTGCAGGAGATCTCCTACCATAATCACAAAGGAAGGAGGTACATATAGAAATCATTCTCTCCCAACAACTAATCCATTTATCTTGTTGAGGATTTAGTTAAACATTCCAAGTAGCCAAGATCCTATCAATGCAACCCTAGTTCTTGATACAGGTCTTTGGAAAGGGGGTGGAATTCAAGAAAGAGAAAGTGGTGAAGATGGGAAGGTGTTCAAAAAGAGTGGTAGAGAGATCTAAATAAAAAATATGGCCAACATGTGATAGAAGAAGGAGGTAGTTAGGATAGATGTAGAAGTGGTCCAACCAACTCATTTTCCTTAAGGCTCCTTCAAGCCAGATTTTCTAAGTGAACCAATGAGGAATTTGGAGGATGATTTTATCGAGAAGAGGAGTATAAACTTTGAGGGAATTTTGGGCCAACATCTAAGATTCAAACTTAGGATTAGATAGATGAGAAAAGAAATATAAACTACAATTAGAAGGATTCTCCACCATGTTAAAATCACCCCCTCAACATTGGAAATCCTAATGAAAATTCACTCCTAAAACAAGGTTCTCTTAGTAGGAGAAATAGAACACCAATATAATTATTCTAGATAGAATGTTTGACATGATATTTATGAGTAGGGACTCAATCCCTATACATTCTAAGATTTCACTTTGCACTTCATTGGGAAGAGTCGAGGATTTTTTCTTGTCTAACTATAGCACTTTAAATTGATTCACAAATGAGAAATCATTATTATCCATAAAGAGATTCTCCAAGAGGATCCATAAGGGGATCTTAACCCATAGACTATTAGGAAGATTGTTGGGACTGATTTCTTACAAGGGTAGTAGGTTGAGGTGGGGGGTTGATTTAGAAGAATGATTAATGTTGATGAGGAGAGCCTCTTTTTCCTTTTTTAAAGCTACAAATTGAGTTACCATCATAGTGTCCTTTTAAGAATTTACTTTGGATGAAAAGGGTGTTGATGTAGAGAGGTGAGAGTGGGCAGTGAAGGAAAGACGTTGGGGTGGGAGGGGAATTGTGTTGGATTAGAGGAGGGGGGTGTGAGGGGATATAATATTTCTAAAAAACTACATTATATGTGATAGCAAAAAATTTAGGTTATTTGAGAGTGGTTGGGATATTTTGGGTTTGCAGAAAGGGTATTCATGGATGAGGTGGAATTCCCTATGACAATAAAAGCAAGCATTATATTTATTAAGGTAAATAACACACTAATAAAATTCAAAACGCAATCCAAATAGTTTAATAGAGTTAGGAAGAGATTGAGTTAGATCCATCTCACACTAACTCATTTGATTGCAAAATCCGACGAAAAATTTCCGATGAAAGCTATATAATTAGATGTATCGTTGGGTACTTGTGTGAAATTTTCATTTTTTTTTAAATTTTATCCCCAAACGTTCATCGGAATTTTGACGAACCTTATTTTTCGTCTGAAATTTCGACGGACTTGCAAAGTTAAATTGTGGCCAACATAAATAAAACTACTCGACTATTTATTGTGACAGTGTTTTGCTCGACGATTTTCTTGGGGATCAGATATAAAATTCAAGAAGATATCGCCAGGTTGAGGGTAGTCATTATCTTTTTCCAGAATTCATTTGTGAAGTTAGATTTGTACTTCTAGGTTTGAAAATCATATTTTAAAGCAACATCTCATCAGATTTCATTTTTAGACTTGTGCATTTTTAGAATTTCATTTTCAAATTTTAGACCTGACTTCACAAATTATTTATAAGGAAATTGTTTATAACTGATGGAAAATTCTTGATGGATTTGTACAAAGATTATATTTGCAAGGCTTCAATTTTAACCCTAATGATCAATTTTGAATAGATTTGGGAGCCATAACTAGATAATATCAAAGGCAGGCATAGGGATAGCTACAAAGTGAAATGGCTATCAAGATTCAGGCCTAGAGGGTTGAACAAAGAATTGGGAATGTTTGATAGTGGATAGTTAAAGCCATTTAGCTATGATATTTTTGAAGACTACTTCATAAAGATGTATTTTTCCCTTTGCCAAGTTTCAGAATTAGATTTTAGACCTTAGATGTCAATGTCTTATAAAAGCAGTTATGGTATATCTGCTACCTGAAGTTATTGAATTCATCTTGACTCTATACAAATGTATCTATTTTTTATTTGAACAAGAAAGAAAGAAAGCAACCAATTTCTAAATATTGTGAGATATTTAGAGCAACAAACTAAAAAATGAAAAAATGAAGGTAAAGGCCTCTCTATTTTTCTCAGTTAACTTAAACTTTTTAGATGCTGCCAAACATCTAGCAAGCTATAACTATCATGCAGATTATATGATTTCTATTTGTTTTGTACTTTGGAACACTTTACAAGATGAAATTGTCTCCTCATGTAGAAGTATAAGCTGCCAAATTCCTTCAGAATTTGATACAGGAATCAAAAGATGACCCTGTCAAATTGGAAACCAAACTTTTTGTGGTAAGAAGAGTTGATTTTGACATGAATGGCTTGTTGTAACAGCTTTATTAAGTAATACAATTTATTTAGTTATTTGAAAATTTGGTGATTTGTGTGTAGATATGCCACCATATGAAACTGAGTGGAAAAGAGCACTCCTTACCTTATCAAGTAATATCTAGGTAAGATGGTATAAAAAATAACTTGTGCTTTTAGGAAATTTGGTCAACCTACTCATGCTTTTCCATGCTTAATTTTTTCCTTTTGGATTGAGCTACTTATGATAATTTTTTAACTTTCCTTGCAACCTATGTATTACCCTCTCAATTTTTTAACTAGTTAAAATAAATCTCTTATAAAGGATATAAGATTCCTTAGTACTTTAGATTGTCCTTTATGTTAAGGGAGGCATCTGACTATTGTTTATATAATTCAACTTTATTTGAGAGTAAGCATATTTAATCTCTATGTGGTAGATTCTGACACTAAAAAAAAGTATTTGACCTTACTAGGAAAAATGAAGCAAAAAACGTAAAAGTGCATCATAGGATTTTTTTTTCATGGTTTTCATTGTAAATTATGCAACTTATTTCAATATTTTCTCATGGCAATCATATGACCTTATTCTATGGACTATATAAACTCCTTTAGTTTAAATGTTGTCCTCTCCTTCCTATTATGCAAGATCATTCAAAACCTCTGCTACTTTTTGACAATAACATATGACTTCCATATCTCTGTAAGTCTTTAATAGACATAATGGGAGATCCTTTAGAAACATCATCATCTCTGTTGAAAGTGATCCCATATCCTTTGTGATACCTGCCCTCTAGCAACTTGACTATCCTTTTTCTTTTAGCTTATGCATGAGTTTATTCATTTGATTTCAATGGCCTTGCATAACACTTGAAGAAATTAATTGTGGTAGCTCCTTGAGATATTGTCCATGCACTCCTTAATACACTTGTAGGTTTTCCTCTTTTGAAACTTTGTGAGATGGAAATATTTATTAGTTTACCATACTGCTATGAAGAAAATGAACCCTGGACAAGATTTATGATGTTTTAAAAGCCCTCTTGACTGCTCAGTTACTTTTCTCTATGTATCTTTTAAAGTTCATCATACTACCCTATCATTGTTATTATTAATTTCAATGCCCCCTTCATGGTTATGACATGGACTAATCATTGTTTTTTTGAATAGTCATGACTGTGATCTCCTTTTGGGAATCTATAGGAAAGTGTCATGCCTTACTTTGAAGTCCATTTCCTTAAATCTTTTCTCTTTGCTCGTTGCTCCTTACCTCTATAGTATCCCTATATTGCATATACATAATAATAACAATTATGGTGATAACTAGTGGACATGGGTATAACATCAAGCATCGTATAAATGTAGTTTATATCTGCATATATAATACCCCGAGATACTAATATTGTAGCACTAGTCAAAGAATCATCATCAAACTATATTTGTTGATCAAATACAATGAAAAATAAAATATATTAAAATATAAAACATTGATCTTTTCTATCTACTCCACTGTAAATAATAAAGACTACAGAAATTTCCTTCCAATTTGAGTGTTGGAAGTCATCACAATAATCAGCAATATAATATTTATCTATTAATATATAAATATTATAAATAAATAAGTGTGTATTTCAATATTTATAAGAAAGAAATTTGGGAACAGTATATTCCTTCTCTTTATAATCTACAAACATAATAAAATCTGCAAATATAATAAAATCTTCTGAGAAATACCTTCAGTCTACAACATTAAATCTCCACATTTATTTGAAAATAAATCAACCTACAATCATCAGCAACCAAACAATTAAAATAAAGATTTAAAAGATCATTACATGAATATATACATATCAACTTATAAGTCTCTTAGCTTACAAGAAAACTTTGGATTTGTAATTCTTTTCCATGAAAGAGAAGCAACAAATATTTAAAGAGAATAGAGTTAGTTGTTGCAATTAATAGATAGAAAAGATCATTGTTTTATATTTTACTATATTTTATTTTGCAAATAGGATTGGACAATAAACTGGCCAATACACTATCAAACATAATGATTGGACCCTATGAATATATAGGTTATCAATCTTTAATCAATTCACATGAGAAATCATGTTGACCAATAGTATCAATGAAACTTTGATACTATATAACAATGACTAGTCTCGGTTTGATGACATTTCAAGACCAGTGCATGAATATCATTTGGGCTTCATGGCATTGAACATTTTTTTCATTCAACCATGATATAATGTTCTTACAGGAAGCACAATACTAGTATGATTGAATGTATCAGAGGAAATAGGAGTTAGATCTGATAAAAAGAGAACAAAAATATTGTAGTGTAACCTTATTATTATATAAATAAACAAAAAAATAGTAAGAGTAGGAACCCCAAATATCATGTAATCATTAAGGAAGACCCTTTCATTATTCCCGTAATGGATCGAACTTTCAAGGAGACCATCTAATGGTGTTGCCTATTAATATCCAAAGCAGGGATGTGAATAAGACTGATGACTATGCACGCTATATTGTAGATAAAATTCATAGATCTTTTAACTTTATCAAGGCATATAATAGGGTGGTCCACTTCAAATGAAACTCTTTATTATGCCATACTATTTTATTTCCAGAATTCATTTGTGAAGTCAGAATTGTACTTCCAGGTTTGAAAATCATATTTTAAAGCAACATCTCATCATATTTCATTTTTAGACTTGTGCATTTTCATAATTTCATTTCCAGATTTTGTTGTGCAAGTTCAATATCCTGATTTTAGGAGTCTAATGGTTGGAAATCATAGTAAAATCGGAATTTAATAATTTCTAGAATTAACATTTTAAAGTGTTTTTTGGGGTCATTAACTTCAGACTATCTTCTCTTTTGCAGGGGTGGTTGCATCCCAAATTTTTTCGGTATAAAATATCAGAATTATTAGATTTTGTTACCTGTCTATGATTAAAAATTATTGGAGTGTGAGTTTGATATTTTTTGAAGATCTAAATATTCAAGCTTGGTAAAGAAAAATCATGTCAGATAATATTAGTCCAAAACAAAATGAAGAGACAGTTGCTAGATTATGGGTTAGATTGAAAAGAAAGGGTGATGGGAAATGTTATTGTCCTTGCAATAATTGCAAGGGCTTAAAGACAAGAAGACTTTTAATCACAATAGCTAAGAAACATTGTAGGCAGCATGGTCACGTTGAAGGGGGGCATGATTATCGTCCATTGGTAAGTTGTTCATTATATGTGTTTATATTGATTGAATTTGTAAATGTTTATATCGTTTTAACATTTTATATATATAAAAAAAATCACTTGATCATGATCATGGTTTATTTGTGTCTATCATTATTATAAAGGTGGGGTGCCCTAGGGCACATGATATGGATTTTCACAGCCCGAAGAATGTGGTTTTACAAGCGGAGGAACATGGAGCTGTGAATATCGAAGATGAAGTTAATGATCCTATGGAAGAAGATGATCATGCGCCAGAAAACACAGTTAAAGATGATGGTACAAACACATTGATCCATGACACATTTAGTGGCACAGCTGATCATGATGATCGAGATGACTTTGATGATGTTCATGATTTACCTATACTTGAGAAGGCATATGAGCCCCTTTATGAAGGCTCCCAAACAACTCTTCTCTTTGTTGTATTGTTGTTGGTGAACTTGAAGGTTATGAATTGTTTATCCAACATAGAAATCTCACGGATGTTAAGGTATGTCATATATGTCATCTTTTTTCATCTTTTTTAATTGTTGTTAGCTCATCACTAGTAAATAAAGGATGAAATATGTACCATTAATATTCTTTATATTAACAAATTATTTTTTGTTGTAGATTGATTGGTGAATTTTTGTTACCACCATCAAATATTTTACCTCACTCATACCGAGATTTATTTGGCATTATGAAAGATATTGGAATGGAGTATCAATCAATAAATGCATGTCCCAATGATCATATTATATATCATAAACAACATGAATTTGCAACAGAATGCTTGGAATGTCATATCAGTAGATATCGAGAAAATCAACTAACAAAAAAAGTGTCTCGCAAGGTTCTTCGTTATATTCCCATTATTCCACGTATGCAATGATTATTTAGGTGTGAAAGCTTATCATAATCTATGGATTACCATGCATGGAATAGAAGTGAAGATGACATTCTTTGAATGCCTGCGGATGGTTTTGCATTTAGGGACATGGAGGAAAAATGGCCACACTTTAAAGAAGAACCTCGTAATCTCAGACTTTCATTGGCAGCAAATGGTGTCAATCCATCTGGAGAGTTGAGATCTATTTACTCGGTGTGGCCTATTTTTGTTATCAACAATAGGATTCCTCCATGGATATCAATAAAGAGGGAGCACATAATGTTGGTAATGATTGTTCCAGGTATTTGTTTACATCAATTTTCTTTAATGTAGTAGCATCTCATTTGTCTTATTTGTTGCATAATGACTTATATTTTTTTCATTTAATAGTCATGTACATTAATTTATATATATTGCAATAAAATGGTTATAATAATTATGTAATGTTTATGTTCATTCAACTAGGTAAGAACCAAGTTAAAGATATGAATGTATATATCGAGCCTCTTATCGACGAGTTACTAAAGTTATGGAATGGCGTCACTATGTATGATGTATCTAGACCAATAGGACAAAGACAATTTCAATTCCATGCAATGCTTGTATGGATAATTCATGATGCCCCAGGGCTAACACATTTTTGTGGTATGTTATAACGTTCGACTGCACTTTAACGATATTTAATTTTATGAAGTAGATATCATGTGTGCCGTTTCTTTGAATTCTTTAAATTTACTCTTAAAAAATAAACCCATGTCCTTTTTCTATAATCATAAAAAAAATGTAAAATAATAATTAGATTTTACAAGCCCCCATGGGTTAGAGGAGTTGGTCTGAGTCTTGGGTTTGCTCCTCAATGTCTTGGGTTTGATTATCTTTGGCTCGGATATCACCCCATCGCGGATGCTTGGGAGCGACGTTGGTTACCCCATGGCTATAGGGATTAGTCTCACCTCAAGCTCGCCCTGTAAAGGGAACCCGTTGGGCTTGAGTCGCGGGGATACCCTGACGAGATCAAAAAAATATTATTATTATTATTATATTTTACAACCAAAGGAACATCAATAGGATTAAACACATATAAATGAACTAAATATAAAGTCCCACAAGATTTATGAGAACTTGTATAAAAATATGCATATTTTTATTTTCTATAAATATAATGCTCATAAAAATCCAATCAGTTAACCCTTCAACAAGGTTTTTATTTTTAAAGGCTCATAGACCCTTCTTTACTATGTGGCTAAGTGTTTAGTTCCATAACAAAATATTTTTTTTAGCTAATTTATATTCAATAGTAAGAGCACCCTTATGTACTGAAAACCATGATTGTTTACTATAGAAGATACCATCTCTTTTTCCAACAAAATATCCACATATGTTTTCTTCACTTAAGTAATAGTGCACTCGATCGTGCATGCATCAACTTGAAACAAGGTTCCTAATCTACTATCTCTAGAAATCACCATATCACCTCTCAATATTTTAACACCTACTTTAGAAACACAACTTGCACACCTGCATATATTAGTTTTCTCATAGATAATAAATTACATGGTAATATTGGGATATGCAAGACACCATCAAATCCTCTAATCCTAACATATTAGGAAATTTAATATAAATTATGCCATGAACAACAATTTCTAAATAGGAATTGTCACCCAAGTACACCTTATCTCCTTTATATTTTTCATACTTATTGAACCAATGTATATTTGAGTTCATATTAAAATATACACCTAAGTCAATCAACCATGCATTTTCACTTGCACAAGTGGCCAAAGTTGTGCTAAATGCATAGCCATATTACTTCTCAAATTCAAAATAGAAATCAAATTTCTTATTATTCTTTTTTCCTTTTTTATAGTCAATATGGAAGTGATCAAGTTTAACACAATTAAAAAAAAACTAATTTGAACTTTCCAAGAGATTTAGATCTCCCCTTAGACTTGGATATGAATTTGTCACACTACTCATCATTCTTCTTACCTCTTTCTTTTTATATTCCTCAAACACTCAGAGCCTCTTTGGTACTCAGAGAGATCTTCCTCATTTATTTGAGTAAAAAACTAATTTAATCTATCTTTAAAGTGATTTAAGTGCTCCCAATGACCATGACTAGGTTATCCTATGAGTTTAACAAAGAACACAACAAATATTTGACATCTTTTCTCCCCATTCGTCTTCACAACCACAAATTTTAAGTGAGCCACAAATATATCAAATGCTTCTAGGTGGTTTTAAATTCATCCACCCTCAAGGAATATAGCTTCTTCCTCAAGAATATTTTGTTTACTAAGGACTTTGCTTGATAGATTTCTACAAGTTTCTTCCATAATAATTTTATACTGGGTTCTTCATGGGAATTAATTAAAATATAATCTATAAGACACAATTTGATTAGAATTTTTTTATTTTTTCTACATTACATCATATTGAGCAGCTAATGTGGCATCCATAGTTCTTTGAAGTTTTCATCAACTACGCCCCATTAACCATGATCAATTGACAAATCTTCCATTTTTTATTTTCACAACTCAAAATTCATGTTTGAAATTTTTTCCACATCAATGGACTCCTAGATGTGCTTGCCATATTTATTTCCTACAATAAAGATAATAAATTTCTCCTTATGGACAAGCTCCCACTCAAATATGGTAAGCTCAAAAAACCCTTTGCCCAACAACTAGAACCAAAGGTGATAAGGCTCTAATGTCAGTTGTAAGGAGTTAAGTTGTGTGGAAATAACTTCCTATGTTAATATTGAGATAAGTGTTGTACATAATTTTAAATATAATCCAAAATAGATATATAAAGTAGAGAAACATATTCTTTAACAAATAAATAATCTAACCATAACAAATCAACTTACATGGGGAAAATCCTTCCAAGAAAAACTCAGCACTCCAGATTCTACATTATGTATCAAATCAAGAAAGGATTACAACACACTTGCAATGCAATTATTTATAGGAGTATTTCACTAATAGTCAAATATGGAGTAATTTTTATAGCATTTAAAAGCACATATGTACTTCAAAATTTTGATATCAAACTACAAATTCTCAAGGACCAACTTAAAGACTTCTTGTAACCTAGAAATCATCTACTATTTTACAAAACTATGAGAAAATACCCTAAGAGGAATGGCACCCATCTTGCGCCTAATTTCTAATGCCTCCTAAGATAATCTATTATATAGGATAATAATAATAATATATTCTCTTATGTATTTATAACTCATAACTAACCACTTTAATCTATCCAATATGGACACCCTGGTTTGAAAATATTCAAATCCCAAAATAGGTACTTGTGACAAACAATTAATCATTGTCATAACTAGTCAAGATTCCAAAGTAATTGTTGATCATCAAAGCTTGCACCTCTCTAATAGTCTTATGGGAAATTCAGCGAGTGAGGGACCAATTTGCGCCTCACTGAATACCTCCAAAAATTTTATAGAAAGTCAAATCTTCTCTGAGTTTGGGAAAAAGGTAGAAAGAAATGTAAACATAAAACATGAAAAGTGGCGATGTGCCAATACTTTTACAACATTTCAAAACCTCAAGTTATTTTCTATGAATGCTAGAATAGACACACAATGCCACAACCCCTCATTGTTAGGAAGAGAGCGAATAGCAGAGGCTAGATACAAGCATAGTGCAGTCATTCAATCTACCCACAGGAAGTGTTTGTTAAGATCCGATCAAACATAAAAATTTCAAGAGTTAACAAAGAACATTCAAAAGCCACAAAATCTCCCTCTTAATATAGCATAACACAAAGAAACATTAACTCTTAAAGAAAACAAAGAATTCCAATGACATAATCGAGCTTCTATAGGCTATCACTTTATCATGTAAACATACAACATGGAAATCAAATAATCAAACTATTTAGATTAAGCTAGACGTTCTATTCTAGATGAAGATATAAAGAAAGAAAGATTGACAGAGGCCATATCATTCATAGTTTCAAATATTCCTCCTAAATAGTTTGTACTTCAAATATTAAATGAACTTTAAAATAGAGGTCGGATTCCAATTTGACAATAGTTTGAGTTAAAATAGATATAACATTCCAAAGTGAAGCAATGTTTTGCAAAATTTTATGAAAATACTTCCTATAACTATGAAAAACTAAAGAACTTCTTTCTGAAAAGGAAAAATTCACTAACCCTTTTCTTCTATTATCGCCTCAAATTTATAGCCACAAAGGAGAGAGAAACGTCGCCTCCACCCATAAGTAATTACTGTCAGATGTCTGCACCTAATAGCTCTGAATCTGATCATAGATCTTTAATTAGGTCATGGAAATCCTTCCTCATCAACTCTCAACTGTTGCTTTAATATCCCTTAGATATTTAACAGGATTGTCCTCCATAAATGCTCAGATCCTAAAAACCAACCTGGAAAAAGTCTTGTTGACCAATCACGTGGCTTGGCGGCACCGACTCAAGTCCTTTTCCTAAAAACCAAAGAAAAGAATGCTCTGACAAACTTCAAAGAGAAAACTCCCTAAAGCACAACTTCCTTGCAACGAAGAGATGACATGTCAAGCGGGTGGGTATTCTCAGATTTACGAAAAAGAGTTTTTGAGAAATCTTCTACCAAGCTAACACGTGGCCCGACCCACTCCCGAAAGGAAAACAATAAACAAAACACGTGCAGCCACCACGTGGCGCATTGCATGCCTCTCTGAACCAAAAGTTCTTTTGTGCGTGGATCCTCCTAAAGCTAAAAGTAAAAGCCAAAAATCAAAAGACTAAGGCAAAATCTTGCTTCACGATTTTGGCAACTCACAGGGGGCCTTTGCTTGCAGAGGAACAAACCTAGACCTCTAGAAATTCTTGGAGTTTGAGGAAAGCGGAATGCTACATCTCCCAATTTGTGTCAGCTGGTCGGAGAAGACTACAAATGACCTTGTATGCTTGATCTAGCTTGAAGACTTCTTTAAAGGAAACAAATCCCCATCTTGTTGAACATCTCCCAGGTGATAATAGAGATGAGAAAGTGGAATAATTTCATGCTCAACGTCATCGGTAGTGGATGTTTCACTCGAACCCGAGAGTTCTGTAGAATTATAAACCTTACGTCTGATTTCATCTGTAACCTGTTCGATTGATAACACATCTCCATTTGGTGAAAGGAAGGGAGGCAATATGAAGCTATGTAAGAGACTGAAATCCTTCTTGATTTTGTCAACCCTCTTGTTCAATACTTCTTGGCGTTCCTTGCTCTTCATTGTGACCTTATGGAAGTGAGTGAATTTGCTTGCTTTGCTAGAGGTGGCCCTTCAATCTGGAATTCTTGCACTTCTTAGAGCCTCATCAATGGCCACACACAATTTGGAAATTAGACTTTGGGACTTTGCTACTGGGGGCATACTCTTGCAGAATTTGGCCGGCCAGCGGGCCAACCCTTTCATTTAATTCTTGAGCATCCTTCAAAAACTATAGAGTTGGTTTAAGGATGGTGAGTGCAATTATGATTCGCTCCTAGTAGGCAGATTCCAGTCTTCTTAGTATAGGAAAAGTCACAGATCTTTGTGCAACTGCTAGCTCTTGATGTAGCTGAGCTTCTTTTGCTTTCGTATTCTCCTCCATTTGATTCATCTCTTTGGTGATATTCTTCAGTCAGAACCTAATCTTTTGATCATGAGCTTACAAAGCGAACTCGACCTGTTGTT
Organism: Sequoiadendron giganteum; assembly: GCA_007115665.2. NCBI lineage: Eukaryota > Viridiplantae > Streptophyta > Pinopsida > Cupressales > Cupressaceae > Sequoiadendron > Sequoiadendron giganteum. The sequence continues at coordinate 641,641,596 of CM021106.1, read as the reverse complement.
TGTCATGTTTCAACCTTTCTGCTTCCGCTTAGGCCTTTTTGCAAATTGTTTGAAGCCTAAGATCTAACATCATATAGCTCTCTCTTTATGTTTTCTTGAGCATGATGGTGCTCTACTTTTTGTTGGCACTCAACAACAAGATCAACTTTCAACCTATCAATCTCGGCATATAGTTGAACCCGCTCACCCTGAGTCTCTACGAGCGATCTTGTTGCTTTCTCTTGTCGGTCCTATATTTTCCTTACATGGTCCATTTCAACATCTCAGGATTTGATTTTCATATGTAGCCTATTCACTGTTTCCCTTAAATTTGTTAGCTCTACCTCGCACTTCTTCAATTTTTGATCCAGCCTCTCATAGTCTGCATATACTAACTTCTAAGTGGTTTTGGCTAGGTCCACCTTGTCGCGCAGGCAAATTTCACTCAAATCTAGACCCACGGCCCTGATGTTGTAGTCCTCCACCTGCATTTTCCATTCGATTCAAGATACGAGCGACTTCATGTGGTAGTGATCCATAGATAATTTTGTTCTTCATTGAAACATGTTTGAATTTTCTTAGCAGCTGACAGTTCAAAATTTTTCAACAGCCTTCTCTGTTTTGCAGCTTGTCGGGCCCGCTTAGTTGCTTTAAAATGTTCTTGAAGAGTCTGTGAAGTATCAATGCTTTGTGCTGCAATAGAATCACCAGGAGGGAGACTAAAAAGAGTAACAGAAGAAGAGACCTCAGATGTATGAGCATGTGGGGAAGCAAATGGGAGAGTAATCATGGAAAATGGTGGGATGCCAAATTAAGTTTGGGCCCCGAAAGGACCAGTTGGAGTAAAAACGGAAGCGGGAGGAATGGGATATTTTTACCCAGATGAGGACGGACCTAGGGTAATGGGCAACATAGATGATTAAACTCTCTCAATAAGGGCCCTAGATAGGGTGATCAAAGAATCAATAGCGGCCGAAGCGAATACTACTCGCTTGGTGTGTAGGGGTACATCACAGGGTGTATTGAAAATAGTAGGGGGCTCATTAAGGACCAAAATTTTTGGGTCTGTAGATGGAGGATTTTTTTCAACGGATGGGGGCAAAGGAATAACTAGAGACGCAAAGGTAGAAATAAGAGGGGGAGCGAGACTTATCTAGACTGGGACCGTCTAAACATTTTGCAGAGCGGGCTTTGCTTCTTGCTCATCTTCGATTGCTACATTGGGTATGCCCAGGTCATCATATGGACAAAACTCTCTGAGCAACCTATTCGGTCATTCCATCTCTTGTCAGAACCTCCAAAAATCTATCTTCTTCCTTTCTGACCATCCCTTCCACTTCATTTGATTGTTGACGGTTTTATTTATCAGAAGGTTCCTTTGATAGTCCACCTACAGTGTATAAAAACTTAGCCATCTAGGCCGTCTGGTTGGTATGAGAGCCAAGTTAATGTACACTTCTTCCCTTTCTTGAGTCGGATTCTTCCTAGACTCCACATACTCTTGAATCTCATGTTTCAAAGTGAAAAGCCTCTTCGGATTGTTGTCCCATGTGTCACAAATGAGGACTAAGCCTAGGGCCGCCAATAGATTTGCAAGCTCTTTTTGTGCCTCCTGCTTATCCAATATCACTTTACTATTGGCAATACAAAGGAGAAGCGGATATAAATTTGTCTTGTTCCTTCCTCTACCATAGGCATTATCGGCAAGTGCTTCCTAACGACATGCCTCCAACATGAAAACTCTATCTATTATAAATCTGGGGAGTCAGAAAGGTTCTCCGACAAAACCATGAAATATGATAAATGTGAAATGCTCTCCGAAGAAATAATCCATTAGAGTTGATGCAGTGTTGATTCATTGTAAAACCTCGGGGGAAAAATGACCCATGGGACGTGACAACAATTCTTGAAGCACCAGTCTCAAAAAATGGTTCGCAAACTAATAATAATTACATGTTTTTTATAGTACATAGGTCCATACAGAAACGGGCTAACATAAACCGTTTACATCGAGCATAGAAACATGCAAATGTTTCTCCAAAAACCCAAAATTTTGATGTAGAATCAAATGAGCCAAGAAAGAAGAGTACCTGAATTTGTACTTGGTATGGTAATTCTTCAATTGCTCCAACATGCTTGCAACTACTACATCAGTAGTCATAACGTCTCTACCCTCTCTCCCATTTGAGTATTAGGGCTAGGTTCCTCTGGAAGGAATGGACATCCTCATCATTATCCAAGCTAAAAAGCCAAGACAACATCGAGAAAAGATCTAGTGTGTCACTCTTCAACTTTTTTATGTGCAAGAGGAAAAAATGACCTCTCGGCGGCCTTTCTTTCGTTTATTTTTCATAGAAGCTTTCTCTCTGGTTTGCTTCTTCCTAGAGAATCTCCATATTTTCCTCAACAAATGGATCGACGCCCTAGTTGGCAAGGATAAAGAGCATATCTTGTATGGCTTTAGCAAAAATCATGACCTTGATCTTGCTGCACACAATGGTTCTAGTTTCTCTATTGAACCTTTTGGCACATGCATCTACTAACTCTGGGCACGGGTGTACAACAGGCAACATGAACTGTGGTAAACCACAATTCCAAAGAAAAACCCTCAAATGCACCATAATCTAATATTCTTCGAAATGCTCCCTCCCTAAGGCTCTTAGGGTTTTTCGCCAATTTTGGATCAAAAGTATTGTTGGCAACATCTCACACCACCTCTTTGGGAACACTTTTATCTACCTACACCCTTCTACAAAATTTTAACGGTCGCTCCTCAGGCACTGGGGCATTGGCGAATGAGTTTTTCCCAAAGATATCAATAAAACTAGGCCTTCTTGATGAAGCTTCATCCCTTCTACTAGTCATTGATGGCTCCGCCATGGCTGCTTCAAAAGTTGCAGAGAGTTTATTCACTAAAAATGACCACTTGCCTTTTTCTACTTTATAAAAATCTACTTTTTTGGTGTAGTTAATCCCTTAGCATGTACATGCAGTTAAGGCTATGTCATTAACACTAGTCCATTAAATATTTCCAACGAGGTGATACGTGTGGGTTTGAGATTTGTATCCCTCGGGAATACCAAAAACTCTGCGAGAATGGAATTAGTACATTATCTTCGCCACCTTTCTTTACAAATAAGCTTGTTGTCTTGGGGAGTGTGCTTTTAGTTATGACAATTGTGCTTAGGTGACGCAAGGTACCTTTGAAAAGATGTGCTTATTTAATTTTTCAGGTTTTAGCACGTTAATCCATGTCTTTTAACATAAGCAAGCTAGTTGGTGCTAATGATGGCAAAGGACACATGTCGACGATCGACTTATGGGAGAATTTACTCCAAACGCCCAAATTTAATTTCTAGGACCCTATGTCAGATTCTCTTTATGATTTATCCCCTGTCCTCCGGTTGCTTTGATATTTTTCTCGTTGTCGTCCGGCCAAAAATAGACTTTTTTTTCTTTGGGTTTGTCGGCACCTCTTTTTTATAAATAGCCATCCCACCTTAATGCAATATTCATTCAAAACTAAGCCTTTTAATTTTAGCCAGCCTTTTCGCTATCTCCATATTATCCTTCGCTCTGCTACTTTTAGCTATGTTTGTTGGCCTAGGCACTCTTGTTCCTCTCCTTCCACGTAGGCCGCAATATGCCTTCACTGGGGAGATCCCTGCTAATAGAATTAAGCACCTAGTGAAGAGGTGTGACCGCCTTAGGGTAATTTCATTTCATTGGGTCATCAACGAAGACTTTATTGAGGATGAGAACCAGATGAGGAGCAATTGCAACGTAGTGTCTCGCTTTGTGGCCTCCCTTCTGGACCTAAAAATAGTCAAACCCCAGATAGTGGAGTTGTGTCGCCGAATCTTCGACACCTCTTTGCTGGAAGGCCTCATCAAGATTGTGCAAGTTGCTATCCTGAATGTCAGCATTTCAAGTGCAATGGACCTTAGTAAGCACATTGATCATGGGATGACTGTGCTCTGGTTACCCTTTCTGACCAACTTCTGCACTATGGACCTTGAAAGTCACCGCTCGTTGTCTCTGCTTGCGGCCAACTACTTCCTGTGGGAGTATGGCATGGAAATCATTCCTAGGCTAGACTTTAGGAAGCATTTCGAGTTTTTGGTGTACAATCGCAGAGACTAGAGGCTGAGGTCCATGCGCTATGTGTTGTTGTGTCCCCCATTTCCCTGTCAACGAAGAACAACAACAACAACAACAACAACAACAACAACAACAACAACAACAACAACAACAAAAACAAAAACAAAAACAACAACAACAACAACAACAACAACAACAACAACAACAACAAAAACAACAAAAACAACAAAAACAACAAAAACAACTGTGGGCAACTTTCCCGTGTAACTACAATTGGAGAACTAATCTTTTCATCTTTTTGTATTTTGCCTCCATTTTGCCTTTTTTTTCTGTAAGACTCTTTTTGGGTTTTTCGAGAGAGAGCTTCAAGCCAAAATTTGAGCCTCAGGTTGTATTACACTTGTAATTTTTTTGATGAATATATATATAATACAATAATTTTATACTTATTATGTGTTCCTTGTTTTCCTCATGGCTTATTCTTAAAACTAAAACATATTTACAAAAAAATTACATATGGTATATAACTGCAAAAAAATTTAAAGAACAACATACTTTAATGGAAGAATTTTAGATAAATATCATTCAATGGTATATCTAACGTATTTCCCTCCACATCTTCAAGCTCGTATGCATTCTTTTCATCATATTTTAGCACTAGGCTTCCTTCCTAGAAATCTAGGTCAGAAGTGTTCTTTTCAAACCACCATTTGACCATTTTTTGGTGACCAATAATGACTCCAAAGGCCTTCTCTTTGTCTTCCTCAAGCTTGAGGAGCTCTGCTATCCATACCTCCATTATGCCCCTTTCCTCTATTTTTAGGGCTTTCAGTAGTTGTAAAGTGGGGAGTTCCATGGAAATAGGCATCACTACCTCTTTTGCATATATTATTTCATAGGGAGATGTCTTCAAGATTTTCTTTGGTTTGATCTGATCCGCCCACAGAGTAGCCCGCAGGTGCTTGTGCTAGTCTCTTTGTCGCTTAGACCCAATGTGCTTGATTAGCCTAATTAGGTTTTTGTTAGTTGACTCCGCTAACCCATTTCGTTGTGGGTAGTATTTTGATGAAGTCTTGATGTAGATTCCATTTTTTATAGCAAAATATGACATTCTCGTACCCACAAAGGCCTGAGCATTGTCAGATATGACAGTTTTTGGTGAACCAAATCTAGTCACCAACTCTTTGAGGAAATTGACAATCTTGCCCTCTGTAGCATTTTTTAAGGCGATGGCCTCTGTCCACGTTGTGAATTGATCAGTCATCATGAGGATCCATTTGTGGCCAGCACTAGATATAAGATTTATCATTCTAACCAAATCCAAACCCCATTGAGCAAAAGGCTCTTCAGTCACAATTGGACTTAAGGGAAAGGCGAAATTTTTTCTTTTGCCAACAAAGAACTAACATTGAGTACATTTATGCACCAAATGGTGCACTTCAGAAAATATTAAGGGCCAATATTATCCCACTTGCATGATTTTTAAGGCAATATTCTTGGCGGAGAAGTGTATGCCCTCAGGACTGCTATGGAATTCCTTAAGAACCTTTTCCGCATGTTTCTTATCTAAACATTAGAGTAAGACTCCATTATAATTTCTTTTAAATAAATTCCCTTCAATTAATACATACCTAGTGCCTTGCAGTCGGTAGTATCTCTATTTATGGAATGGAAGGTTGGTCGGGTAGTGCCCTTTTTGCATATATCTTATCTCATCTGCCACCCAGGAGTCATCGGAATCAAACTAATTCGAGTAGACTTGACTGATCTCCTTTTTAGCTTTGAAACTCAATTATTATGCAAGGTAATCACAGAGACTTCTTCCTCAAACTAGCTTAGTCGATCTAATGTCCACATCATATTCTAGGATCTTAGTGATCCAATTGGCTCTCTTCTCAGTTATTTCTCCTTCGGTAATATATTCCCTTACACTAGGGTGAGCAACCAAGATGGTGATTTTATTGGCTAACACCAAGTGTTAAAACGTTTTAAGGCTTTTTACAATGGAAAAATCCTAGTTTTATACAAAGTTGTATCTGGTTTCATAACCCTTGAGGGTTCTTGAGTAAAACACAATCGGATGCTCCCCATTATTCTCTTCATCCTTTTGGGTGAGCACATAAGCTATGTTATGCTGACCTTTGTATACATAAAGTAGGAAATCTTTAGAAAAGTCTAGGTTAGCCAACACCGAAGCAAAGGAGATAGCCATCTTTATTTTCTCAAAATCCACTTTTCCCTTAGGTGTCCATTTGAACATTAAGTTCTTCTTAAGCATCAGTGTGATAGGTCTTGTGATGCCCACAAAGTCTGAAATGAATCAAATGACAAAGTTAATCTTCCCTAAGAAAGACTGCAACCCTTTTTGATTCACCGATAGGAGTAAATCCATTATAGATCTCACTCTTTCGAGATCTATTGCAATTCCCTCCTTGGATACTAAAAAACCAAGTAGCTTACCTTTAGGTACTTTGAAAACTCATTTTTGGGGATTTAAAGAAATCTCAAACTTTTGACACTTTTGGAAAACCTGTTCTAGATGATTAAAATGATCAATCTTTGAATTTGAAAAGACTGTCGGTCGTCCAAATAAATTAAAATGATTAAATTGATCAATCCTTTGAAATAAATGTCCATTGCTTGTTGAAAATCTGCACCAACATTTGAGAGTACGAAGGGAATCTTTGCATATGCGAACATTCCCCACTTGGTGGTAAATGTCATTTTATGTTGCTCGCCTTCCTTGATATATACCTGGTTGTACCCTGAGAAACCATCAAGAAATGAGAACATCTTTGATCTGGCCATAGTCTATAAGATTTGCTCCATTAACAACAAAGGGTAGTGGTCTTTTAGTGAAGCTTTATTAAGATCTAATAAATCAACACAAAGCCTAATGTCACAATTTTCTTTCGAACTGATATCGGATTAGATGCCCAGGTTAAATTCTTAATCGAGTAAATGATTCAGGTTTCAATCAATTTGGTGAGTTCTTGCGCCATCAACGCCTTGACCTTCAAATTGATAGGCCTTTGCTTTTGTCAGGCGGGCTTTGATCCTTCTGCCAAGTCAATGGTATGTTGAATTATGTCAGGATCATATATTCTAAGATCATCAAAGGTCCAAGATATAACTCCATTGTATCTAGAACACAGATCCCTTAACCTTTCTTTATCTTCCCACGAAACATTCCTTCTAAATTTTAGCTTTCTGCGATTTTCGACATCAAGCTCCTCATAATCCTTTTCATCCATGGTAAACCTTTGTTTTCCATTCCTAACATCTTCATAATAAAAGATATTTTTGAGGGAGATTAAACCTCGAGGGAGCTTATTTCCTTTTAACTGGATGACCTGCTCTTCGAAAGGTTGGACTCTTGGTTGTGAATAGTCAAAAAATCCTTCTGAATTTTGGATGAAGGTGGTGATCTAAGTGTCATCTTCAAACACTTGCTAATTTTGATCATTGTCAAGGATTGATGGTGGGATGATGATCTACACTACATTTTGCTTTATTATTGAATCGGAAATAAGTTCAAACTATGATCTGATTGAAGCCATTTGATCTACCACGTTGTTTTGGGATCAGGGAATGACTTGTACATTGAAAGCTTCAAAGCCTTCAATCAAATCCCATATCCGATGTATATGACTTCATTGTTGTATTTTTAGTAGCCACTTGCCCGCAGACCTAGCTCACAATCAATTCAAAATCTTTGAATGCCTACAACCTCTTGGCGCCCATCCACTCGGCAAGAATCAAATCGTGGATCAAGGCTTCATATTTATGTCATTATTAGAGCATGAGAATTGAAAATGATATGCCTTGAGGGTCTCTAATCCTATCGGAGATAGTAATCATACCCCTACTCCAGAACTGGATTTTCATTTAGCATCATCAAAGTATAAGGTACATAGATGGTTATCTGTTGAATCATCATATTTTTCCTTATCTTTCATCAATTTCGGATAGATCAGATCATCATCAAAGATTACTTATGTTCCTAGTCTCATGGCATGGAAATTACTGAATGGGTTAGAGTTGATGAACTGATTGAGGAGAACCTCCTCTTCAGAAGTTTGACTTGTTTCTTCTTCGTCTTCTTGCATCTCCACGTAATATCCCTCCTGTCTTGAGAAGGAGGTATGTGTTGCTTCAAAACAGAGGACTGCATTGTCTGCTATATGTTCAGGGTGCAAAGATTCGAACAAGATCTTCATCTTCACCCTGTGCTTGGTTCTCAATATCAAATGGGACCAATCCAGTGCCAAGTATCCACCAAGCTTTGCAGTGAAATCTCTAGAAAGACACATCCCGAAGACTGGGGGGATGTCTATCACCACTAATTTTTGTGAGACTGTCTGGCTCGGGCATGAAAAGAGGGTCAAAGATAGATCTTTTATCCGACCAACTATTGAAACCTTCTTTCTATCTAACTGCATGATTCCTTTCTCAAGGGGCTCATACTTAAGCATTAAGGTATCAGCCACTTTCTTTGGCATGATCATTGTACTAGCTCTCGAATCAATCATATTATTGTGCAAAATTGTATCTCCCATAATTAATGTCAAAAAGAAAGGTGTGGACTTCATCTTTATTACCTCTTTCTCTTTTGTATTTCCCACGTCATTTGTATAAGTTGCAGCTTTCAAAGCTTGAGGATCTGACACGGGTATTTTATCTTTACTTTGATCACAAGGCGGAGTTACGTCTGTCTGCGGTCTTTGCTCCTCATTTTTAAATGCTTCCCGAAGCAATGTCTTTTGCTCAGGAATAGATATAACATCCCATAGGGACACATTGGTAGGTGCCTTCTTCGGCTTCTCCACCACGTTGAGTGCTCTAACTGGTAGAACCTTCGGCCTAAATGGTGGAATCTCCCTTGGCTTTGGAGGAAAACAGTCCATCGTGAATGGGTTTGGCATCTTATCTGACTCCTTTGCGGGCAATAGTGGAATCCATTGTTGCAAAGTTGGTCAAACAGTTGGCTGTGGGAGCTATTTTTCCTATAGTGGTGGTTGGCGTGGCTGAGGATGAGGCGGAGCTTATGACACATACTCTCCTATGAGCCTTCTCTTGGATTTAGTGTTGTAGTCTAACTGTACCTATGGAGTACTGGTCGTCAAAGCTTCATTGGCGAATACTGCATTTTCTTCTTCCATCTAAGAAAATATTACTTCGTCGGGTGCAATATCCATCTCTTGCTCTATGAACATTCCTTACATTTGTGCCCTAAAACAGGCATTTTCCATTTCGTAAGACTCATATCCTTCTGCATTCGGAAGTGTGCCTTTTATCGTTTGCTCCACTATCTTCTATTGTATATTCCCCCTTGGACAATTTTGGGGCATATGGTTGTTGTTGCATGGGAAGCACCACACATTTTCATCTTCGACTAGGTTGTTCTGGCCTGGATTAACTATTTTCTCTAGCTGTCCTTGATCGTCTGCAACAATATGGTGACCGAAACTATATAGTTTGTGAACTCCACTTTTTGACCTCCCTAAATCGAGGGTCCTTGGTATGTGTTATGTTGATAGGATGGCCTTCCTCCCTTATAGGTTTGAGCAGCTTGCTTCAGAGGGGACGCTTGTTGCCACTTGATGATAACTAACTCGTTAGCAAAGGACTGCATGAGGCTCTTCATATCATTGATGTATGTCACCCAAGAGGAGGAACCCGACATGCTTGACTGTGTGGTGGGGTACACATACATTGATTGTGGTGGACCTGAAACCATCACTTGCATCGCGAAAGTGCTCAAAGCAACTTCCTCTCGAGGCACACCCAAAATTTATGCAAACACAAGCATAGGGGGTCATGGTAGAATCTTCCCCGCATCAATTCAACTATTCTCCATGTGCACCACCAACTTGTATGCATCAAGTAAGATATCTCCTCCCATAGAATTTATCATCACTACAATATCCGAATTGATAGCCTTTAGGTAGAACATGAACGATATCGCAGCTTGAAGTAGGGCAGTCACGAGAATCCTTTGCTAGGTTTTATGAAACCTTGAGTTGAAGTCGCTCATGGTTTCTTGTGGAGCTCTTTTGATGGTGATTAATTGATGTAACAATGAAGAGCGATCTCCTTTCTCCGAAAAGCGTTCAAACAGCTTTTCTCCGAGTTCATCCCATGAGCTGATAGAATCAAAAGTCAAAGATCGATACCAATCTCTATCCTTTCCTTTGGAGGAGGCCGCCAACAGTCTCATAGCAATATTTTCTTCCACTATATTGGGTACTCTACATACCTCTTCTATGTATTGGAGGTGTTTGGAAGGGGTTTTAAAGTCCTCTTCGGAGAATTTCATAATAGCCTTGACAGCATTAGCGAGTATGGTGAGCCAGACATCTAGGGGAGTAGGTGGTTGTAGCGGACTACCACTATCCCAAGTTATGAAATTTCTAGGAGTAGGAGGAGTTACATGAGCCATGGAGAAAAGATTCCTATGAATCAGGTAAAATGGTATTCGTATTTAGAAACTTCGGCCCTCAGGCGAAGTAGATAAGGCTCTAAACTCTAGGCTCTTACTCCTTACTCTACTACTTCTTACAAGTGATACAGAACCTATAAGTCTTTTTCTCCTAGGTACCGAAGAGGGCAACTAGGAGTCCTGAAAATGGCCCTTTGAAGATGCTCTTATTTGGACTCTAGGCATGAAACTTCCAATTTCTTTCCTTGGCCCGATTTAAGAAATATTTCAGACTTACTAATCAAATGTTCAGAAAGCTTGGGTCCCATCGAGCGTGCTAGAAAAAGAACTATTGATCATCAAAGCTTACGCCTCTCTGATAGTCTTATGGGAAATTTAGTGAGTGGGGGACCAATTTGCGCCTCATTGAATACCTTCGAGATTTTTATAGAAAGTCGACTCTTCTCTGAGTTTGGGAAAAAGGTAGAAACAAATGTAAACATAAAACATGAAAAGTGGTGATGCGCCAATGCTTTTACAACATTTCAAAACCTCGAGCTCTTTTCTATGAATGATATAATAGACACAAAACACCACAACCCCTCATTTTTAGCTAGAGAACGAACAATAGAGATTAGATACAAGCATAGTGCAGTCATTCAATCTACCACAAGAAGTGTTCGTTAATATCCGATCAGACATAAAAGTTTCAAGAGTTAACAAAAAACATTCAAAAGCCACATAAACTCTCCCTCTTAATATAGCATAACACAAAGAAACAATAACCCTTAAAGAACATAGATAAGTCCAATGACATAATCGAGCTTCTACAGGCTATCACTTTATCATGTAAACATACAACATGGAAATCAAATGATAAAACTATTTAGATTAAGCTAGACACAATGTTCTATTCCAGACGAAGATATAAAGAAATAAACATTGACATAGGCCATATCATGCACAGTTTCAAACATTCCTCCTAAATAGCTCATACTTCAAATATTAAATGAACTTTAAAATAGAGGTTGGATTCCAATCTGACAATAGTTTGAGTTAAAATAGATATAACATGCCAAAGTGAAGTAGTGTTTTGAAAACTTTTATGAAAATACTTCTTATAACTATGAAAAACTAAAGAACTTCTTTCTGAAAAGGAAAACTTTAGGAACCCTTTTATTCTATTGCCGCCTCAAATTTATAGCCACAAAGGAGAGAGAAACACCACCTCCACCCAGAAGTAATTACTGATAGATGTTTGCACCTGATAGCTTTGAATATCATCATAGATCTTTAATTAGGTTGCGAAAATCTTTCCTCATCAACTCTCAATTACTGCATTAATATCCCTTAGATATTTAATAGGATTTCCCTTCATAAACACTCAGATCCTAAAAAACAACCTAGCAAAATTCTTGTTGACCAATCACATGGCTTGGCAGTACCAACTCAAGTCCTCCTAAAAACCAAAGAAAAGCATGCTCCAACAAACTCTGAAGAGAAAACTCCCTAAAACACAACTTCCTTGCAGCAAAGAGATGACGTGTCAAGCAGATGAGTATTCTCAGATTTGCAAAAAAGCATTTTTGAGAAATCTTCTGCCAAGTTGACACGTGGCCCGACCCTCTCCCGAAAGGAAAAGGATAAACAAAATGTGTGCAGCCACCACGTGGTGCATTGCATGCCTCTTGAAATCAAAACTTCTTTTTTGTGCGGATCCTCCCGAAGCCAAAAGTAAAAGCTGAAAATCAAAAGACTAAGGCAAAATTTTGCTTCACAGTAATTATCTCTTACATGTCATGACATTTTATCATAAGTTATCATAGGACCTCACAAAGGTAGTGTTGGAGTACAAGACCACTGAGAGGGGGATTGAATCAGTGGTCAAATAAAAACCAATCTCTTATTATCAATCCTCTTGTTTATACAAAAACTTTGAATACAATATTTCGTAAGCAATCAAGAATATGCAGATTATAACCATAAAAGTGCAAATAACTCATAACATGGAAGAGAAATAGAACACCAATTTTTATAAGTGGAAAAACCCTTGAAAGGGTAAAAAAAATCACTCTTTAATCAAAGGCTTTATTGGGCTTCGCTAGCCAAAAACTCCTTATTACAGTTTGTATGTCTCACTGACATTATAGTTGGCCTCATTGGCTAAACATCATTCTTTTCAACCGTGATTACATAAATACCAATACTTTTCATTTAATTAAAAATACTATAGATGTATTCTATAGTTCTTATATGATACACCTTATTTCTCCAAATCAGCACCACATGATTCAAAACTTCAGGACACAATAAAATTATACATATATCTTTGAATTTGTTATCCTTAACAAGAGTATGTTGCACTCACATTCTCTAATCTCTCAAATTCAAAAAGTTTAATCACTGTTCTTTTCAATTCTGTAATCACCGCCTCTTTGTCAATACAAAACCAATTATCATTCAGTTCAATCAAATACCCTTATCAAAATCTCTTATAATTCTGCTTCAAGAAGATTTAAACACCATTCTTTTCATCTATTATCAGTTGTACTTAACTTTATCAGGCATAAGAGGTTTTCAATCTTGTTTTCAATCTCAAATTTGTATGCATTCAAAAACCCTATGTGTTTTTATTTCATGCTAATTTCCTAAAGCACAAGCCTAAACAAAAAGATGCGGATCAAACACACTATACCATAAAAAACTTACCTTGAATATGTAAAGGTTTCCAAAAAGAAGTATTGTTCTCTACACAAAAATCTTCCTTACATCGATGCACCAAAGGAAAAACTTATCTACTTTTCAAAAGTCTACTTTTTTTAACATTGTCACACACGCACAAAAAACTCTCAAAACCAACAAAGACAAAAAGTCTCTCAAAATAGAAATAGACTATTCTTGTCTGATTTGGTACCAAATCCACTTTTCCCTCTCTTTTTTTTAACCCTTCGCCTTCAAAAATGGAAATAAGTTGCAAATACACTTGATGGTTGATCTCCTGTCAAACAACATCCACCTCAAATAGTCGTTAATAAGTTTGGATAATGGCCCTTCGATCTACTTCTACCGCCAGATAAACTTTAAAAGACCACCCTTCGATCACCATCTTAATGCATAAACCAATGACTTTAACCTGCTTGGCAGGTTCTACTTATTGAAGGGGATGGTTAAGTTATGCATTAAAACCCTTAAAATAGTCACTTAAGTGACTTTAACCGGCTATAGAAAGTCAACCTTAAATTATAACATATAATGCAAAATTTGATGAAAACCCTAGGTCTTTAGGGTATATAAGGGCCTTAGGATTTTAATGATGCTTAGAACTTTAGGTTATTCTCTTTGACACCAATAAATCAATGATGAAGTGAACAAGCCTGAAACATGAATGAACAAGCTCCAACTTGAAATCACCATGAAGCAACTCTGAGATGAAGTAATTCCTTAAGCAACTTTGTGAACCATGAACATCAACCCTTTGACTCAATGACTTGAGTACCTTAATGCACTTGACATCAATGACAAATCAATACCACTGGCATTGATGTCAACTCAACCAAAAAACACACCTTATTGCTCCCCTAGTGAAGTAGATAATGTTCTCCCCCTTTGACAAAAATGACAAAGGGATATCACTGCATATCACTACACATTTCCACTTTAATAATTGCAGAGCATTGTCATGTCAAGCGCCTTTGAAACCACATTATCATTGCTTTCTTTTCATTGTAGCATTGTGATACAAAGTCATCATTGTTCTCAAACATTATAATGAAAAAAAATACTACACAGACATCATGTCATTGTCTCAAAGACATGTGATGCAGATCACTATCACCAAAGAAAAAGAAAAAATGTTGTACATTGTCTTGTGTACCTTGTCAAATTTGTGTACACTGTCCAACTGTCAAGACACAAAACAGTCATCATCAAGTATTGTGCAAGAATCAAGATGAGTGAAAGACATCATCAAGTACTATCCAACTGTTCATAGCAACATCTCTCACTAACTTTGCATGATGACAACAAGAATACATTATCACCCAGTTAAAATCTTGGAATACACTATGGAATGTGTTCAAAAGCATTGCCAAAGACCGTTTATCAAAAATAAAAATGACTATCCAAGCATGAACATGATTGTACAATGACTGCCCCCAAGCATAAATATGACTGTACAAAGACTGTCCAATTGAAGAAACACTTACACTGTACCCAAACATTGTCACTTTATAGCAGCACAAGCATAGAACACAAAGAGAAGAAACTAAGATTTGTAGGCATTCTATAAACTGTTCTCTTTTAAGCAATAAGCTATCTTTTACAAACTAAGATTTGTAAGCTGTAAGAATGAATAACCAAGATCTCTTCTACTATTCCAAGCAGTAAGAAAAAGAATAGTCACATAGTATACAAAGCACTTTCTAACACTGTTAAAGCATTGCCATCAAACAACTGTTAGCAATTACCGTCAAATACTGAACCAAGGCAGCCAAACTTGGACTTTCATAGACTCTAGCTCAGGGATATCAAAATTTTGAAGCATTATCAAACCAATAGACACAGGCCCACCACTAAATATGTAAGCAACATACATGAAACAATATCTTGAGGCAAACACAAAATAAGAAGAAAAAACTCTTCCAATGGTATAATCACACCTTGTTATTGGTTATATACCAAACACCCAATCATGAAAAAATGATTGTGACTGAAATACAATCAAAGAGCATCAAATAAAGAGTTTACTTGAGACACCATAGACCAAGAATCTATCACCAAATATATACTGTCTTGAAGCAGACTCCAAGCACAAGAGGGATTACAGAGTATATGCATAGCCTCCCCTTGAAACCATGCATAAGAAGACTGTCTTTATTGAAGAAAGGCAAGGGAAAGGACACCAAGCCTGTCCCTTAAGTATTCAAAGACCTCCTTTAGAAAAGGTTTTGTAAAGATATCAACAACTTGATCACTAGAAGCTATGTAATCCAAAACAACTTCCTTAGCCAAGACTTTCTCCCTCGAGAAATGATATCTGATAGCAATATGTTTAGTTCTTGCATGCATAACAGGATTCTTGGAAATATTTATTGCACTAGTGTTGTCACATAAGATATGAATAGGCTAAGATACTTCTACCTTGATATCTTTGAGTGTTTGAACCATCCACAAAACTTGAGAACACATGAGGCAGTTGTAATATATTCTGCTTTAGCAGTTGACAAAGACACCGAATCTTGTTTCTTACTATGCCAAGTGTTAGAATCAAACATGCTCTGATACCATGTTAGAATTGGCTATGGATGCCAAGATCTATGGACCAAATGGAAAGCACAAAGAAGAGAGAAAATAATATGACAAGAATAAACTGTATTCAATGTCAATGATAATGGAATGATTCAATGTGTGTACAAATGTAGTAGAGACCCCTTGGTTATATAGCCAAGGTGAGAACATAGGAGTGCATAAGATTATGACAAGTGTCGTAATCTTATGACATGAGACAACAATGAAAAGCTATCACTCCACCTAAAGTGGAAAGGTGATAATGTGATAACCACCACAAAAGGTGGAAACCTAATCACATGATATGTCCATGAAAGGTGGAGGTGATAGAGTGATAACATGATAAGTTCACCAAAGGTGGAAATTCTCCAACAACTCCTATGTGGTCCCTAAGTAAACTTAACTAAGGTGTAATTATGACCTAGGATAAGGTACAAATCATTTAATTACACCAACACCAAGACACTAATCTGCCACCCAAGAAGAAGGCTCCTTCACTAGTACTCTTTCTATCATGAAGACACCCTGCCCAATCAACATCAATATCGGCAACCAAAGTAAAATAATCATGTCTAGGCTACCATAAACCATAATCAATAGTGCCATTGAGATATCTAAAGATCCTCTTGACTACATTAAGGTGAGATTTCTTCCAGGAGAGGACTGAAATCTTGGAACTAAGCATACATCCTACATGATATCTGGCCTTGAAGTTGTCAAATACAAAAGACTACCAATCATAGATCTGAATAAGGTATGATTTACATCAAATGAGTCATCATCTTTACCTAGCTTGGATCCAGTTACAATAGGAGTCCCAACTGGTCTACTTTCATCCACTTGAAATCTCTTAAGAATTTCTTTTGAATACTTCATTTGTGAGATAAAGATACCCTTCTCAAACTATGAGACCTACAACCTAAGAAATAAGGACATATTTCCAAGCATAGACATCTCAAATTCATATTTCATGATGTTAGGAAAAGCATTACAGATGTTGTTATCATTGCTACCAAATATAATGTCATCTACATAGACAACAACAACAAGAATATTTTCACCTTTTGTCATGAAATACAAGTTGTTGTCAACACCTCCTTTTGTGAACCCTTTCCCTTGCAAATACTTGTCCAACCTAGAGTACCATGCTCTAAGGGCTTGTTTCAAGCCATACAAAGCCTTTTTTAGCCTATAGACATGATCTTGCTTTCCTTCACATTCAAAACCCTCAGGCTGCTCCATGTAAACCTCCTCCTCAAGATCACCATTGTGAAATGTTGATTTAACATCCATTTGAAACACCTTAAAATTCTTGTAAAGTGAAAAAGCTAGAAACATCCTTATGGCCTCAAGTATAGCTATAGGTGCAAAAGTTTCATCAAAATCAATACCCTCAACTTGAGAGTATCCTTTTCAAACTACTCTAGCTTTATTTATGATTACGTTACCTTTGTCATCAAGTTTGTTTCTAAAAACCCATTTTGATCCAATAACATTCTTGTCTTTGGGTCTAGGAACAAGTTTCCATGTTTTATTTCTTTCAATCTAATTTAATTCCTCCTCCATAGCTTTAACCCAACACTCATCTTTGTTGGCCTCTAAATAGGTTTTTGGTTCAATTTCTGAAATTAAATAAACATGCACTTGATCACTTGTGTTAGCAAGAATTCTTCTTATTTTCACACCAGCACTTTTGTTCCCAATAATCTGCTCATGAGGATGATCTCTTTGTAGAGCTTTTGAAGGAGTTTTTGAAGGATTTTTAGCTACAGACTCCATAGGATTTTCAATGGAATCTTCTTCCACTAGATCTTCCACCTCTTCTTTTGGAACTTGAACTTCTTCCTCATCATCTTCTATCTGTTGCTCACAAGATTGTTCACAAGGCTGCAACCTTTCATCAACTTTAACATTGACACTTTCCACTATCTTTTTTATTCTTTTATTGAAACACTTATAGGCTTTACTATGTGTAGAATAGCCTAAGAATATGCCTTCATCACACCTAGACTCAAAACTGCCCAAACCATCATCATCTCTCTTGACAAAACACTTACTACCAAAAATTCTAAAAGAACCAACATTTGTTGACTTACCATGCCATAGTTCAAATGGAGTATATTCGATGTTTACTCTTAACTGCACCCTATTTAGAATATATACAGTTGTATGTACTACCTCTTTCCAATAGATATTAGACATATTTGTATCATGAAGCATTATTCTTTCCATCTCTTTGACTGTCCTATTCTTTCTCTCAGCAACTCCATTTTGTTGAGGTGTCCTAGGAGCTGAATATTGCCTCTTAATACCATGACTTTCACAATAGTCCACAAACTCCTTTGAAGTATATTATCCTCCCTTATATGATCTTAAACATTTGACTTTCAAATCTGATTCATTTTCAATCATCTTCCTAAACACTTTGAATCTATTGAATGCTTCAAATTTATGCTTCAAAAATGGTACCCAGGTCATTCTAGTGTAGTCATCAATGAAGAGCATAAAATATCTTTCACCATTTAATGATTTTGTCCTTATTGGACCACACAAATCAGAATGAACAACTAGCTACAAAGTTTTAGTAGAAGAATACTCTTTGGATTTAAAACTAGTTCTTGTTTGCTTACCTAATTGACACTCCTTGCAAGTACTATTGATTGGCTTAGTAATAAGTGGCATATTTCTCACATTCTGATTTTTACTAACCTTGACAAGATTGTCAAAGTTTACATGCCCAAACCTCATGTGTCATAACCAGCTTTCTTCAACTTGACCCATGAAGCAAATGTGTCCATCTTTATCCCTGTTTACGCCTTTTTGAAGATTATAGATATTTCCTTTTGTTCTTAACCTAGCTGCAACTGTTTTTTTCTGATTTTTTCTTTATAACACAACCTTGAGCAGTAAAAAGAACTTCAAATACATTATCACATATTTGAATAACACTCAAAATATTGTGTTTTAAACCTTCTACATAGTATACATCATGTAATGGTGTATCATCATCTAAAGATATAGTACCTTTACCTCTTATTTGAATAAAAAAATCATCTCCAAACTTGACTGATCCACCATCATAGTCTTCAAATTTGATGAATTTTATCTTGTCACCTATCATGTGATGAGTGAACCCACTATCTATAACCCATAGATCCTTTTTCTTGGTATGTAGGGAAGTTTGAACAATCATAGCTTCAATCTTTTTGACAACCACCTTTGGTATCCACAGTAATTTCACTTTATTAGCATTCAAATGAGCAACAATCCTCTTTTGTTGCACCTCTAAGTTAGGTCTACATAACTTAGCTATGTTCCCTAAATTTCCACAATTAAAGCATCTTATCTTGTTTAAGAACTCAAAAGAATTTCTATTAGCAAAAACTGACCTCCTTTTAGTCACAAACTTACACTCACTAGCTTTATGCCCATATTGGTTACAACTAAAACAATAACCAGAGAAATATAAATTTTACTTGAATGAAGTATTTATTTTGCTAACAAGTGGCCTCATAATACTTTTATCTGTGACACTAGCATCACTATTAACATGTTGAAGATTATTTGACTGAGAGCACTCACCTTCTACAAACCCTAGACCAACTTTGTTCTTATGACCTTTTTGCTTGCCCAAGAGATCTACCATCTTATCATTGCTACCACACATATCCAACTTTTTCTTCAAATCCACAACTTCTGACTCTAAATTACTACACTCTTTTTCCTTGGTAGATAACTCCATTTTGGTAACCTCCATAATTCTCTTATTTTCCTCAAGTTGAAGTTTTAGATCAACAATCATTTTTTCTGATTTATTGACCCCGTTGATCAAAATTTTCGTAGCTTTTTGAGTTTGATTTCTTTGCTCTACTACCTCCTCTTTGAGCTTCTTAATTTCACCAAGTGCACATCTCGACTCTCCTTCAAAATCAGCCTCTTCTTCTTCATTTTCAGATTGATCCTCACTCTTTTCATTTTGATTTGGACTTTCAATTGTCATGAATAATGTTTCTTCTTCTTCTTCAAGGGAATCTTCAGAACCACTATCTATTACATCAACATCCTTGATAAACAAGCTCTTCTTCTTTTTTGATTTTTTTTTCCTTTTAGGATTAAATTGGTTTTTATTTCCTTGTCTTCTATTATTATCCTCACCACTTTCAAGATGATCCTTATAAGGACATTGAGTAGCATAGTGTCCAATTTTACCATAACTGAAACACTTAAATGGTATCTTTCCCTTATACTTCACTGATCCTTTTTTTAATTTTCTCACAAAGGTAGACTCTTCATCATCCAACTCTTTTGATCCAGAATTTACTTCTTTATCCTTCTTAACTAATTTGAAGGCATCATCTTTACTTGTGGAATATTCATGATGAATTCTTGTCTCATAAGTTGTGAATGTGCCATGGAGTTCATCTAGAGTCAGTTTATTTATGTCTCTTTCTTCTACAACAAAAATCTTGGAATCATACTTAGTTGTAAGTGACCTTAACACCTTTTTAACAATAATTTTCTCCTCCAAAGTCTCACCAAGACCCCTAATGGAATTCACTATCTCTTAATTAACCCTTAAAATTTAATCAACAATCTTCTCAACTTCGTTCATCCTTAATCCTTCAAATTTATCTCTAAAGTTTTGGAGCTTGGCTTCCTTAACCTTACCATCACCCTAATAGATACTGGTTAATCTATCCCACACAACTTTTATTGATTTAAATTTCATCACCTTGATAAGAATACCATTTATTAATCCACAATAAATAGCATTTTTTTCTTTAGCATTACATTCATATGTTCTTTTCTCATCTACAGTAGAAGGTGGTGTAGTACCAGTATATTCAGTTTCAACTGCTACCCAAACATCATAGCCTTGAGAAGAGAAGTAGTTTTCCTTTCTAAACTTCCAGAAGGAAAATTTCAAACCATCAAACAATGGTGCTTTAGATGTAGAACAACCTTCTTGATTGGCCATAATGAGTACTCCTCAACCAAAATCACCCGAGTTGTTTAAACTTTTTCAAGGGACCTATGGCTCTAATACCACTTGTTGGAGTACAAGACCACTAAGAGGGGAGTGAATCAATGGTCAGATAAAAACCAATCTCTTATTATCAATCATCTTGTTTATACAAAAACTTTGAATACAGTATTTCATAAGCAATTAGGAATATACAAATTATAATAAAAAAAAATGCAAATAACTCATAACATGGTAGAGAAATAGAACACCAATTTTTATGAGTGGAAAACCCTTGAAAGGGTAAAAAACCACTCTTTAATCAAAGGCTTTATTGGGATTCACTGGCCAAAAACTCCTTATTATAGTTTGTATGTCTCACTAACATTACAGTTGGCCTCACTGGCTAAACATCATTCTTTCCAACCTTGATTACAAAAATACCAATACTTTCCATTGAATTACAAAGACTATAGATGTATTCTATAGTTCTTATATGATACACCTTATTTCTACAAATCAGCACCACAAGATTCAAAACTTCCCAACACAATAGAAGTATACATATATCTTTGAATTTTCTATCCTTAACAAGAGTATGTTGCACTCACAGTCTTTGATCTCTCAAATTCAAAAAGCTTAATCACTGTTCTTTTCAATTCTACAATCACCACCTCTTTGTCAATACAAAACCAATTATCATTCAGATCAATCAAATACCCTTATCAAAATCTCTTATAATTCTACTTCAAGAAGATTTAAACACCATTATTTTCATCTGTTATCAGTTGTACTTAACTTTATCATACATAAGAGGTTTTCAATCTTGTTTTAAATCTCAACTTTGTATGCATTCAAAAACCCTGTGTGTCTTTATTTCATGCTAATTTCCTGAAGCACATACCTAAACACAGAGATGCAGATGGAAAACACTATACCATCAAAAACTTACCTTGAATATGTAAAGGTTTCCAAAAAGAAGTATTGTTCTCTGCAAAAAAAATATAACTTACATCGATGCACCAAAGGAAAAACTTATCTAATTTTCAAAAGTTTGATTTTTTTAACATTCTCACACACACAAAAAACTCTCAAAACCAACAAAGACAAAAATTCTTTCAAAATAGAAATAGAATATTCTTATCTGATTTGGCTCCAACTCCACTTTTCCCTTTTTTTAACCCTTCGTCTTCAAAAATGGAAATAAGCTGCAAATACACTTGACGGTTGTGTTGCAAGTATGAATGAGTAAGGTGGTGTTGTCATGAATGTTTTCATTATTGTCAGCACAATTTAGGTTGTTGCAGAGAAAGGAACCAAGTGTTTGTAGGTGGTATGCGTATGGTTGAGATTTTGTGAGTACTTTGAGCTATCTTTATGGTGTTGTCAGTGTGCTAATATGATGAATTATCAAGTGCTTTTGAGAAAATTAATAAAAAGTGAAGACAAAGTTGTGTGTGTGTTCTGAATGTGCTTTGATATTTTGCTCTGCATTTCTTCTTTGTTGATCATATGCTTGTGTGGATCCGTAGTATTTTTTATGGGAATTTTTGGGTGTCCTGAGTTATAGCTTCTAGTTTGATGAAGAGTGAAAGTTGTGTTCACCGGTTTGTGAACTGGTCTAGAAAATTTGTTTGTCTATAGACTGGGAGAATTTTTTTTCTCTGCATTCCTCTAATGGCTTATCTCAAATCTTGCATATCTAGAGGAAGACTCATAATGGTGTTATCTGTATTCTAGAAAACGTGCTTGTGGTTTGGTACTTTGGAAGGCTTTTTCTAGAGTTACTATGTGTGGTTGTGTAGTCTAGTTGGTCTGATGGAAAGAGTTATGTGTATGAAGACTGTTTTAGTTGTTGCGGACGAGTCTAAAGGTATCTTAGAGGTGTTCTAGTGTTTGGTGAAGTGTGTTATGTGATCCAGGTGTTATCATCTTGTTTCGAATGCGCATACTTCAAAGTTCATTGGTGTTTTCATTAGGTTTGGCTGACCTGGTGTCTACACATTACATGAAGGATAAGTATCAATTAAGGAAGCCTGTGATTGATCCACGATTTTTTTTGGGTCTTGTTTAAGTATGTATTTGTTCCACTCTCATTCTTATCCACCGTGTGAATGTTGAGTCGCCAACCTAATTTGAATTTTTAAAATGAAGAATGTGTAGCTGACCTTGGAGAAAGTTTCTAAGGTTGAAGGCAGTATAAATACAAGTCAATATGTTGTGAATTAGAAGACACAAGTGTGAAAAGTGTGAAACAAGTGTGGGTAGCACAGTGTGTGAAATTGAATCAAGGTAACAATACTTTAATGTGTTTGACTCCTGAAAGTAGTGAGTTGATGATGTCTACAATTCTCTGATCAAGGCTATGAATGTGTGGAAGTTGTTGTGGTGGATTTTTTTGTTATCTTTCTTTATTTGTAGGTAGTGAGCCTCCTTCTGGACAGTTAGTCCTATTTGTAGGTAGTAAGCCTTGTATCCGGAAAGTGAGTCCTTTCTGGGTAGTGATCCCTTTGGTAGCGAGTCTTTGTATCCGATTTTGTATTACTATTATATTGTGAGATAATGCTCACCATGGTTTTTCCCTTATAGGGTTTTCTACATAAAACTGGTGTCTCTGGTATTATTATTTGCATTTCATGTTTATACTTAATAATAAATTAAAGTGAATGTGCAATTGATTAAGATCATAAGTGAATATGATTTGATACAACTGATTCACCCCCCCCTCTCAGTTGTCTTGTGCAATTCAACAATTGGTATCAGAGATTTGGTTCCTCGGAGAAGAGCTTAACTGCTTGAGGTAGATCTTATGGCACACGAGTTGTCAATCCCTATGTTTTATGGAGATGACTATAGTGACTAGAAAGTGCAGATGAAAGGTTACCTGATTTCTCTTGGTTTCAAAACTTGGAAAGCTATTGAGACAAAATATGTTGAGCCGGAAAGTGGTCCTTCTTCTGTAGATGAGATTTCTGCCTATGAAGAAAATGAAAAATCAAGGTATGCAATCTATAGTGTTTTATCTAAGACTGAGTAGAAAAAAGTTATTTCATTAGGCACTACTTATGAAGTGTGGGAAAAGTTTAAAGATATCTATGAAGGAAATGATAGAGTCAAATTATCAAAGAAGCTAATAGCAAAGTGCACATATGAGAACTTAAAAATGGAAGAAGGTGAAGACATTGCAAGTTACTTTCAGAGGGTTGATATTGCAACAAATGAAGTCAAAAATCAAGGTGGTACTCTAATAGATGAAGATGTAATAGAGAATATTTTGATGACCCTACCAGAGATTTATAGTGACAAGGTTTCAGCTATTGAGGAAGTGTATGATCCAAATAAATTCACTAAAGAACAACTATTTGGCACCTTGACTGGATTTGAGATGAGGAAGTTTGTAAAAGAAAAGGAGAAAACAAAAACAACCTTCAAAGCCACTAAGACAGAAGATGATCCAGATAGTGATGGTTCAGAGGAATTGGAATAAAACTTTACAAGGAAATTGAACAAAGGTACTAGTAAGTACAAAGGTATGTTACCTTTTAAATGTTTCAGTTGTGGAAATATTGGTCACTATGCTTCAAGATTTCCAAATAGAGCTATAGACAAAAAGAACAAAGATAATAAAGACAAAAAGGATAGAAAGTTCAAGAAATTGTATTATATTAGAGAAGATGCTAGAATTTCTGATGATGAATCTTATTTTGAAGATGATAAAGATGAATGCCGGTTTCTAGCCTTGGAGAATAAATCTGATTCTACTAACCATGGAAGATGTGCAAGGGAATGTGGTTCGGGAAACAAGAAGGACGAGATGGAAGGTACTCTGGTTACTGCCTCTCATGCTAGACAAGATGAAGATTATTGGGTAATTGACAGTGGATGTTCAAATCATATGACCGGCAACAAAAGCAATTTTACTGAACTTGAAAAGAATGATGGAGGATTAGTGATGTTTGGAGATGATTTTGGTGCAAATATTGTTGGAAAAAGAACAATTAGTTTTGATGGAAAACATAGTATTGATGATGTTTATTATGATAAGGGCTTAAGGAATAATATTTTTAGTGTTGGACAAATGTGTAGCAAAGGATTTAAGCTTGTGTTCTAGGATACTACCTGTGAGATCAGAAGAGGGTCCAGAACTGTGGTATCTACAAGAAGAAGAACACATGGAAACATCTATCAGCTTAAGAGTGGTGATGGTTAGTGTTTTGTATATCAAGTTAATGAAAGTTGGCTATGGCACCGAAGGATGAGACATGTAAACTTTGACAATCTGATCAGGATCTCTTTAATAGAAGTTTTTAGGGATATGCCTAGAATCACAAAGCCTACCAATACTGTTTACAAAAGTTGTTGATTGGGAAAACAAACAAGATGTAGTTTTAAAGGAAACGAAAAATCAATTATCGGAATGTTGGAATTAATTCACATAGACCTCTATGGTCCCACAAGAATAGGAAGTCTTAATGGTGACAGGTATTTTATGCTTTTGATTCATGATTATTCTAGAATGACATGGGTTACTTTTCTTAAGGAGAAATCTCAAGCTATAGATAGATTCAAAGTGTTCAAGGAAAGGGTAGAGAATCAAGTGAACCCTATAATCAAATGTTTAACGTTTGATAGAGGTGGAGAATTCACTTCCAGTGAGTTTAAAATTTTTTGTGAAGAGCATGATATAAAGAGACATTTTTTTGCTCCTAAAACTCCTCGACATAATAGAGTTGTAGAGAGGAAGAACCAAACTATTCAAGAGGCTGCAAGAACTATGATGAAAGAGGAAAATGTTCCTGATGTATATTGGAGAGAAGAAATCCACACTATTGTTTATATTCTTAACAAAATTCAGATCAGAGGCAACAACACAAAGACCCCTTATGAACTATGGACTAACAAGATTCCTAGTGTTAAGTACTTTAAGGTATTTGGAAGCAGATGTTATATTAAAAGATATGATGAGAACTTTGAAAAAAATTATGCAATATGTGATGAAGGTATTTTCCTTGGATATTCAACTAACAAAAAAGCATTTATATTCTACAACAAAAATTGAGGAAGATAGTTGAAAGTGAAAATGTAAAAGTTGATGAAGATATGCACAAACCAGTTGAAATAAGTGAAGTTGAACCAGATGAACCTATCTACAAATAAGTACAAGAAGAGGATAAGGAAGAAGAACATATTGAAGAAGAAGAGACTCCACAACCTGCTCCTAAGACTCCAAAATATGTATAGAAAAATCATCTAGAAGAACAGATAATTGGAGACAAAGGCAAAGGTGTAACAACAAGAATCAAAGTGGTAGCAGTTGAAGTAAATTTGTGTCTACCTTCTAAGATAGAACCTAAAATAGTGTGTGAATCATGCAAAGATGAGAATTTGGTTAGAGCAATGAAAGAAGAGTTGCAACAGATAGAGAAGAATCAAACACGAGAATTGGTTCCTCGACCTGTAAACAAGAATGTAATTGGTACAAATGGGTGTTCAGGAATAAGCTGAATGAAGATGGTGAAGTAGTAAGAAACAAAGCAAGGCTTGTGTGCAAAGGTTATTCACGGGTTAAAGGAATAGACTTTGAGGAGATATTTTCCCCAGTGGCAAGAATGGAAGCCATTCAGATGTTTTTGGCATTTTCTGCTCACAAAGACTTCAAAGTATACCAAATGGATGTTAAGTTTGCATTCCTGAATGGAGAATTGGAAGAAGAAGTGTACATGGAACAACCGGAAGGATTTCACTTATCAAATAAACCATACATGGTATGTAAGTTAAGAAAGGCCCTATATGGACCTAAATAGGCTCCCAAAGCATGATATGCAAGGTTGGGAAAATATTTGACACAACAAAGGTTTAGTAAAGGCTCATCGGACAGTAATCTCTATTTCAAATTTGAAGGAAATAGATTGTTGATAGTGGTTGTGTATGTTGATGATATCATCTTTAAAGGAAATGAAGGTATGTGAAAGAAATTCATAGATGAGATGCAAAAAGAGTTTGAGATGTCTATGATTGGTGAGTTGAACTTCTTTCTTGGACTCCAAGTGAATCAAACTGATAAGGGCATATTCATTTCACAATCAAAGTATGTTAAAGAATTTTTAAAGAAGTTTGGAATGGATGATTCTAAACCAGTGTGTACCCCTATGGTGACTAGATGCAAACTAAGTAAGAATGATGATTCTCCTAAAATTGATCAAAGCATGTACAGATCTATGATTGGTGGACTGTTATATCTTACTGCTACTAGATCGGATATCATGCATGCAATATGTTTGGTTGCCAAATTTTAATCAAAACCTAAGGAAACACATGTTATAGTTGTAAAGAGGATATTCGGATATCTGAAAGACACTCTGGATTATGGCCTATGGTATCCTAAGGATATTGATTTCACTTTGAATGCCTACACTAATGCAAATTGGGTTGGTTGTGTAGATGACTGGAAGAGTACAAGTGGTGGTGCATTCTTTCTTGGATGTAGGTTGGTCTCA
This sequence comes from Sequoiadendron giganteum, assembly GCA_007115665.2. Classification (NCBI taxonomy): domain Eukaryota; kingdom Viridiplantae; phylum Streptophyta; class Pinopsida; order Cupressales; family Cupressaceae; genus Sequoiadendron; species Sequoiadendron giganteum. Next base: position 641,614,349 of record CM021106.1, on the reverse strand, counting down.
TGGCTAAGCAATAAATAAGATTCAATTTATTTATCCACTACAGAGGTTGAGTATATTGTAGCAACATCTTGTTGTACACAGGTACTTTGGATGAAGCAAACATTGAAGGATATAGGCGTAATGTGTGATGAGCCTATCCCTATCTTCTGTGATAATACAAGTGCAATAAATATTTAAAATAATCTGGTAATACATTCAAGGACAAAGCATATATCTATCAAATATCATTTCTTAAGGGATAAGGTGTTGGAGAATGAAGTCAGGCTTGAATATGTGTCTATAAAGGATCAGACTGCAAATATATTTACTAAGGTTCTTCCTAAGGATAATTTTGAGTATCTCAAGGAAAATTTGGGGGTTATTGCCCCTCCTTCTTTGAACTAGGTGCACATAGAGGTGCATCATTCCAATGGATCTACAAATTCATCATCTGTCTGGATTGATGATTGGGGTCTACTCCTCAAGGGGAGTAGAAAGTATCATTGTTGCAGTATGAGATGTTGGTGTACTCCTAAGGGGGAGTGATTATAATTTTATATGGCTGAAGAATCATGTAAAAACTTTTCTTTTCCACTGATTTCAAAGGGGGAGAGAGAATCATGTGAAAAATCCTATCTATATCTAGCTGAAAGGGAGAGTGAATCTTGTAAGGAGAAGAGTTTGCAGGAAGGTTGTGTAAATTGTCTAATCTAAAAAAAAGAGAGAAGAAGAAGCAAGAGTGTGTGTATGTTATCTTTGATGGTTTTTCACATCATGTGTTGCCATCAATGACAAAGGGGGAGATAGTTTCAAGTATGAATGAGTAAGGTGGAGTTGTCATTAGTGTTTTCATTGATGTCAACACAGTTCAAGTTGTTGCAGAGAAAGGAATCAAGTGTTTGTAGGTGGTACATGTATGGTTGAGATACTTTTGAGATGTTTCAAGTACATGGAGCTATCTTTATGGTGTTGCAAGTGTGCTGATATGATGAATCATCAAGTGCTTTTGAGAAAATTAATAAATAGTGAAGACAAAGTTGTGTGTGTGTTTTGAATGTGCTTCGATATTGTGCTCTGCATTTCTTCTATGTTGATCATATGTTTGTGCAGATCTGTATTATTGTTTATGGGCATTTTTGGGTGATATATCCTGAGATATAGCTTCTAGTTTGATGAAGAGTGAAAGTTGTGTTCACCGGTTTGTGAACTAGTCTGGCGGAGTTGTTTGTTTGTGGACTGGGAGAAATTTTTTTCCTCTGCAGTCCTCTGATGGCTTGTCTCAAATCTTGTAGATCTAGAGGAAGACTTATAATGGTGTTATTTGTGTTTTGGAAAATGTGCTCGTGGTTTGGTACTCTGAAAGGCTTGTTCTAGAGTTACTATGTGCGGTTGTGTAGTCTGATTGGATTGATGGAAAGAGTTATGTGTATGAAGATTGTTGTAGTTGCTACGGATGAGTCTGAAGGAATCTTAGAGGTGTTCTAGTGTTTGTTGAAGCATGTTATGTGATCCACATGTTATCATCTTGTTGCGAACACATGTACTTTAAAGTTCATTGGTGTTTTCATTAGGTTTGGCCAACCTGGTGTCTACACATTACATGAAGGATAAGTATCAATTAAGGAAGTGTGTGATTGATCCAAGATGTTGTTTGGGTCTTGGTTAAGTATGTATTTTATCCACTCTCATTCTTATCCACCGTGGGAATGTTGAGTCACCAATCTAATTTGAATTTTTAAAATGAAGAATGTGTAGCCAACCTTGGAGAAATTTTCTAAGGTTAAAGATGGTATAAATACAAGTCAATATGTTGTGAATTAGAAGACACAAGTGTGACAAGTGTGAAACAAGTGCGAGTAGTAGAGTGTGCGAAAATGAATCAAGGCAACAGTACTTTAATGTGTTTGACTCATGAAAGTAGTGAGTTGATGGTGTCTGCAATTCTTTGATCAAGGTTGTGAATGTGTGGAAGTTGTTGTGGTGGATTTTTCTATTATCTTTCTTTATTTGTAGGCAGTGAGCCTCCTTCTGGACAGTGAGTCCTATATGTAGGCAGTGAGCCTTGTATCTGGACAGTGAGTCCTTTCTGGGCAGTGAGCCTTTATATCCAGTTTTGCATTACTATAATATTGTGAGTTAATCCTCACCATGGTTTTTCCCTTATAGGGTTTTCCATGTAAATCTGGTGTCTTTGGTATTTTCCTTTTATTATTTATATTTCATGTTTATACTTAATAATAGATAAAATTGAATGTGGAATTGATTAAGATCGAAAGTGAATGTGATTTGATACAACTGATTCACCCCCCCTCTCAGTTGTCTTATGTAATTCGACAGGTTGATATCCTGTCACACAACATCCACCTCAAATAGTCATTAATAAGTTTGAATAACGACCCTTTGATCTACTTCTTCCACCAGATAAACTTTAAAATACCACCCTTCAATCACTAACTTAATGCATAAATGAACGACTTTAACCTACTTGACAGGTTCTACTTATTGAAGGGGTTGGTTAAGATATACATTAAAACCCTTAAAATAGTCACTTAAGTGACTTTAACCGACTATAAAAAGTCAACCTCAAATTATAACATATAATGCAAAAATTATTGAAAACCCTAGGTCTTTAGGGCATAAAAGGGCCTTAGGATTTTAATGATGCTTAGAACTTTGGGTTATTCTCTTTGACACCAATAAAGCAATTATGAAGTGAACAATCCTGAAACATGAATGAAAAAGCTCCAACTTGACATCACCATGAAGTAACTTTGAGATGAAGTAATTCCTTAAGCAACTTTGTGAACCATGAACATCAACCCTTTGACTAAAAGACTTGAGTACCTTAATGCACTTGACATCAATAAAAAATCAACGCCACTACCAACAAATGGGAATTTTAAATACATCTCACTATACTCCACAAAATATTAACATGTGACATATTATAACAACTCAAAATATCATGCCCCATTTTGGTGGAGCACATTATTAAACAAAAAAATACAATATTATCCTATTAATTATAGTAAAATGCTAAATAATAAATAAATATGGGAACTTGCAAAGGTTGAGACACCTTAATTCCTAACCTTTAGTTCCTCCCTAAACACTGGTAGTGGATACTATAGCTCGAGGTTCTTGTAGAGCTTCAATTAGGCTTTATGTTTTCTCTCATTCTGAAGGAATATTTATGATCCCATCTATCCCTTTTTTTTTTAATAATTCATCATGGTCTACACTATAACCAGGTCATTTCAAAGAGATGCCACTTTCTCATCCATTATAGACTATCTAGCCTCCATAGTAGCCAAAGTCTCAGTGATATCAAAGACTTGTTCCTTAAACTCAATACAAAAATTTATAGTATATATTAGGTATATGAAGATAGTTTCGATATCTTTGATGCTTTCTAAAAAAACACAATTATTATTGGTTCAATCTTGCCCAATTCCAAAAGGATTTTGGATATAGCCAAAATATTGGGAGGAATTAGGAGGAAAACCCATTTTACCATCTCAACCTTATGATTTTGAATAAAATGAAGATGATACTCTAAAATATTTTCCACCTATTTATAGTGAATTAACTACCTTAGTAATCATACAAAGTCAAGTCATAATACTACATTTCAACTACAAAAAATAAGCAATGATATTAGGACATGGACTCCCATCTTGAAAATATATTACAAAAATGGCAAACTAATTATTTAGGGTACATATCAATGAATCCCCAGGTATAAGGAAAAACATAAACCCATCCCACTCAAGATCTTTAAGTGATATGATGATTGGATGTACACAAGTAAGTAGTAAATAAATTAAGGTACCACAAGAGATTCATAAATTTTAATGCTTCCATCCACTATATCATTGTCCAAATTTCTATTTAATATAAATAACTTAGTTAATACAAAATCCTAAACATATGCAACACATCTACCTAATTGTAGATGCATAGGAGTTAGGGATGAGGATGCGTGACTTGATCATATTATGCAATTTACATCACCATAGTGGAAGGGAAAAGATTAAAAAAAAAATTAAATACCCTACTACATTTATAATATGTCAAGCATCCATATCACCAACAAACACAACATGAGAATACCTACTTGTCACATGGATTATCATACATACACCATATCAAACTAACCAATCACAACCTAAATTTCCTATGAGAGGGGCCTACATAAGTTAATATTTAGACTAAATATTTCCATTCCCCTTTCATTCCAAGTCGACAATACCTAAAATCATTTTTTAAGTAATGATAACAAATATAGTGATTAAATCCAAAACTCGTTAAAACTAATCCAAGCATGCCACATGATCAATAAATAATTAAGAGATATTAACTACCATAATTATGTGGTTGAAGACTGCAACAAAATGGGATATCACATATGGAAATACCACATGCTCCCAAGATACGAGTGGAAAATATTCCCCTTTCAACAAAAAACTTCTAAAATTGCATCCTAGCACCACATGGCCTAATCTTTAGAAAATACAAGATATAATCATTCCAAATGGACTACTAAAGTACTATTCAAATTATAAAGATAATGGTCTCAAAAGACTATAAAATTACTAGGAGGGACCTGTTTATGGTGGTTTAGCACAATCAACAATAAATTATTACTCCTCTTGAAAAGAAGGATTCCTTACTCCAAAGTTCCTTCTGGGCTAAGTTTTGACCGTGATGGATAGTTAAGTGGTTCATGTGAACTTGTTCAACAAGGGGCTTAAGTAATTTTAGATATCTTGGAAAATATATTCAAAATATGCAACCAAGATATAAATATTTATTTCTTAAAATTCATAATCAATTGCATGTTAGTACAATACTTAGCAGATCTATGTTATTCCTGTACTCTTTCGAAGATTCAAAGTATTGTAAAATAAAGATCAAAAGAATTGAGATTTGTAAGAGAGATTTAAAATACAAACTAAAATTAAATGGACATCGACTAATTTATCTCATTTATCAATTCTGAATGGTTAGGAAAAATCGCAATAACCAATATTAAAGCGACTAGTATTCACTCAATCACTATTAACACCAATGCAATCTTTAAAGAAAATTCACAATTTTAAGATTTTGAAGTCTTATCAAATCATATCACCATAAAAAAATGTGTATATCTGATACCAAACTCTATTAAATAACACAGTAACACGATTAACTTTACCAATTTACTCAATTCAAATAAATAAAATAATCATACTATCACCAATGATCAAGAACCCATATGCATGCAATAGTTGTAATCCTTCAATATTTTAAAAATCTTCACATAATACAGTAGGAGAAATCCATGTTGAGATTGTATAATTCCTTGCAAATACAATAGTTTTCAATCTTTAACAATGATTAACAATCCTAAATAAATAGACTCACACATCCCAAAATTAATGAATCTAAAAAAAGTTAACTAAAATTCTAACTGAAGCACCCAAATTTGATATGGAAATGAACTCTAACTAGACCTAAAAGCTTGCCTTGAACTGGAGTTCAACAAAAAACACAATGCCAAATTGAGAGAACTAATTATCTGGGTGTTTACTTTATTACAAAATTTATTCAAAATAGATCAAAATTCAAAAGTCTGACTTCATCTAGGCTACGAAAACTTTTAGAGAAAGTGGTGATAACATCATTTATAGTATCCATTGGAGGACCCTGATGGTATTGCAATTTAACCCTTTGCAAAAACTCAAAATTCTCTAGCTTCTCTTGTAGATCGGTGAAGTCGACTAGTTCATCTTGGAAAGCTTGCAAGTCTATTTTTTAGGTCATTACTTGGTCAATGGTCTCAAGAGTGATTTGACCTTGTAGAGACTCTTCCAGTTCTCCAACCATCTTGTTGGAGGATACAACTAGGGATGAGGTTTCCCAAAAAGTTTAACCTAGGATTTCCACAAAAGTTTCTCTTTACCATAGCTTGTTCAGCTAGGTTTCTATTATTACTCAAATTATGTTTGCATTTATTCAAGGTCTTCACCCTTAGCTACGCTACCTTTAGCCATTCCTTTGGCTTGTCTTGATCTTCCTCTATCATCGTTGACTTCAACAAGTCATCTAAGGAAGTGGCTTTTATTTTTTGCAAAATTTGGATGTAATCATCCCATACCATCAAATCCTCATCTATTTCCACCTCCATTTGGTGGGCCAAAGTGGCTTCATCATAAATGCAATGATAAGATTTTATTTCTTTTCTTAAAATTCTACTAGCTAGGGCTTGTAAATCATCCTTCCATCCTTTAGGAATAGTTACTCACCCTGAAGGTTGGGGTGTAGGGCTTATCCTTTTAATGTAGTTTGTAAAATTGGTTCAAGAGCAACAAAATCAATGGGCCCTATCAAATTGTTAACACATGTTAACTAGTCTACTTGAGACTTAAATTCTTCTTTTGTATTTGTGTCCTTTTGCATCCTCTTAAGGATAGTGGACACTTCCATTTGTGAGGATTGATGTTCCCCTTCTCTCGTAAGGGCACCAAGATGGACTTGTTTTATCCAGTAGTCCTCAAGTTGCATATCTGATTCAAGTTTTTCTATTAGCAGGATAACTATTTGAGCTATCATGTTCCCTTTGTCATCCTCGGTGATAGTAGATAATATTCTTGATATCTTCCTTCTTTTGGTAGAGGTTTGGAATGATTTTGCAAGGATAGTGATATTTTCCTCTTCTTGCTCTTAGACACATGTTCTTTTCCTTTTCTAGATGGTATGGTTTAACCATACTAGGAGATTGAAGAGACTTTGTGTTGAGGAGAAGATATTACTTTAGTATCATGCAAGGCTTGAGAATTATCTAGTTCTTGATCTACCTCATCTCTTTCTATTTCTTCTCCTATATTCTCCTCATTCTTAACCTCTTTGTTTGGATTTACTTCTCCCTCTTGAACATCCTCTCCTACAATTCCCTCTACCCAAACTTCTCCTAGAACTTTCTCTTCTCTACCCATTTCTTCCTCGACTACCTCCATGTTCTAAAATTCTTCCTCTCTTACTTGTAGTTCTTCCTATTCTTTGGGAGGAGGAGGAGGAATATCATGTGGAGGAGATGGAGGAGGTGGAGGAATTGGGGAAGTAGGTATTTGAGGATGAAATTATAGTGGAGAGGGTGGAGGTGTTGGAGATACATGAGGTCGAGAATGTTGTGGAGGAGATGGGGGAGGTGGATTAGGCTTTCGGTGTGGTGGAGGACTTGGAGGAGTAGAAGGAAAAGGAGATTCATGTGGGTAGGAGTGTTGTAGAGGAGAACTAGGAGAATGAGATGGAGGAATAGGTGAACTATATCCATGTAATTATGTGGCTCAATGTTCACTTCTAGTTCTCCTTTGCTTTAAAGGGACTTCTTCCTCACTTTCTTCTTCACTAGATTCTATAACTATCTTTTATTTTTCTTTCCTCTTATTGGACCTTACTACTGAGGATGATGGCCTTTCCTTCTCAGTAGCAGCATATGATCTTTCACATATCTTAGATTTATTTTTTTGAGGTTGAGGCTCTGGTAACTCCATCATAGGAAATGGAGATACCAACCATCTATGTGAACAAGCTTTTATGCTTGCTACCCTTGTATCTATTTTATCATCTTGTTCAATTGAGCAATCCATATTATAGATTGGTTGGCTGAAGATTCCTTTCCCACTATAAATGGGATCTAAAACCTTCCCATATTTTTCAACTCTTTTGGCACTTTAGCCACATTGCAGGCTTTCACCATATATGTAGTCATCCTGCATTAGCCTTTCATTATTACTTTAAACTCCTCTTCACAATTTTCCCAATGGTCCTCCAAACTAGGCTCATATTTGAAAAAGGATCCTATGACCTTATTGATCTTCCCAATAGGGACAAATTTTTCCCTTGGGTCATTATACAAGTGCATTGTATCATGGCCAATTCTACTTATGTAGTTTTAACATTTTGCATGTTGGCACAAAAGTATACTCTCATCTTCATAGGGAAAGAATATCCTGATTTACGCTTATCGGCAATCAATTTATGGATCTTCGTTACTTTCCTGTACAACTCTAACATTATCATTTTATCATTGGGGTACCTTGGAAACTTGAGAGGAGCCTTATGAAATCTAGATACTCTAATATATGTGAAGGTATTAAATTGGATAACCAATATCCATAAGTCTTTAGTTCTGTCATAGCTTCTAGGGAGATTATTTTAGTAAAACCATTTTCCAACCCTCTGATGATGGCATAAATGAAATTATCATTTACCACATAGTAATTATTATAGCTAGATTCAACTCCAATTATGGGTAATTCTCATAAATCTTTACCTCTCCCAACTGAAGAGATCCTACTCTAGTGAGCCCTCGGAAGCTAGCCTGATAAGCCACAAAGTAGACTAGATAAGGTGTCATGTAAAATTTTCTACTTTGTAATAAATGTTTGAGTTGTGTATGTAAGTTGTTGCTAATTATTGTTGCCCAATCAATTTTCTTATCATTTATGATGAGAAACATAAAGCAACACATTCATGAGTAAAATTCTATAGCATTTAGATAACCATAGACTTTGCTTAGGAGCATGATCTGATCTTTGATATCTTCCTAAAATTCACTCCTATGTTTCACTCTTGCCATATTGAGTGCTATTTCTTAACAAGAATTATCTAAGGGATACAGACCAAAGTTTTGTTACCAAAAGGTCTATGTTGGTTGTAGTCTATAACCCTAGAGTAGGTTCTATTCAGGCGACACAATAAGGTATTATGGATCCGAGATCAGTTGTAAATCAAAATAAAATAGCATACACACACAAGATAGATCGGAATTTGGATTTCCTTGTATTCATCATATCAATAATCATTCATTGCATTCCTTATATCTCTGTTATAGTGAATCTTCTATACTATACTATATTATCTTTGATTTCTTTCTACCTTATACTACTACATACTACTAGTGATTAGATATTTCTACATACTAATATTTACAATACAAGACATGGCCCTTAGATAGTATCCCTAGCATACATTCTATATTCCAAAATTCATATTCCAAAATATTCTTTCCAGTTAGCTATTATATATCTCTAGACTGGTGTCTATATATTATTTTCCGACTAACATCATCCCCTCTTCAAAACCTTGACTTGTCCTCAAGTCAACTTTGCTTTGTTGGTAAAATGTGTATTTAGATAATTCTTAGATTTATATCGTTTTTGTGTGAATGAATAACAAAATCATTTAATTGATTGATTCCAGTTCTAGTGTTATATTGAGTTGATTGTTTCTTTTACTCATATGAAATGTTATGTTGGCCTTTGTACCTATAGTTATACTTGTTCTTACATTCATTATGTTCAATACTTGAAAGCTTTCCAATGTTGAAGACTCTTACCTTTCCTATTTTCTAGTAAAAAAATACTTCATTTTAAATTCTTAGTTTTAAAATTTTATTGAAAATCTAAGAGGGAGTTATACCTCTCAAAAATTTAGAGAGTAATTGTTTCCCATAGAAATAATTAACTCAACTTTTCGGAATTGATTGCATCTATTTTGGGTAGAGAGTTAAAATTATACAATAAATTCAAAGGTGCAAACTCGTTAGCCAACACTTATGCATATCAACATCCTTTTTTCCACATCTTTGCTTCATTTTTCTTTTTCTTTTTATCTTACTCCACCTCCCCCTTAAATTGCATTGATCTTTTTCATCCTTTACCTTTTGCTACCCACTCTTGATTTTTATATCTATTGATTCTGTTATTTTTTTTCTTGATACCTTAAATTATTATAAATAATTTTATGCTTGTTACACATTTTATTTTATTTCATGTTTCCCATTGTACCCATGACACTTATTTTACTTTAACATTTACACTTTACCATTACCTCTTATTTTAATTGCCTTGAATATCATACATCATGCTTATTATAGCTTATATGTTGGTCCTACATTGATAAATAATTCTTATTAAAGAGCCCATGCATTTATCCTATATTTACTCATCGTGATTTAATCATAATTACATAAATAGCCTTGGTACCACACATTCACTCAGCCTACACACTTTTCTCCTTTCAACACGTGCCATTCAATAATAGCACAACTTCATGCAACACAAATCTATACATTACCACTTGACTATATACTAGTTCTTGTGAATCCTTAGACAGTATTGTTCACCTTCATAACATGAACTTGCATATAAGTACACATGCATTCACTTAGCTATGTTTAGTTCATCATTACACATGTTTGACATGTGGTTGTGCCTATGCCACATGATCATGCCAAATAAATAACACCATATGGATTTAATACCTAGTTTTTCTCTACATTATTGTTGATCCTTAAAGCTTATGCTTCACGAGAACAACCTTATGGGAAGTTCAATGGATGGGGGATGAATTATGCTCCACTGGACAACCTCTAAAATTTTAGAAGTCAGCTCTTCGTTCCTATTTGAAGGAGGAAAAATGGGAAGAATCTATAAACATAAACGAAACTAAACTACAGTGATGCACCAAAGCTTTTACAACATTTCAAATCCCACTTTGAATAACCAAAAGTATAAACTCCTGAGAACTAAACACAAAGTACCACAAACCCTTCATTGTTGAAAGGAGAACAAAATTCTTAAGGCTTGGTAAGCAAAGAGCATAGCATTCAGATATTTTTACGGGAAGCCTCACTAAGGCTCAATAGAGTATGATGCTCCTGGGTTATTTTGTTAACTTATTAAATCTTTTCCAAAGATTACTCACCAATGAACAATATAGTATGACATCTAACATAAATCATTGAAAAATGAAAGAGTATAGGGCATGGTTCAATTATTTGCAATCTTATACTAAAATCCATAAAAATTAAAACTCATAACAATTGGTTGTCAAGATCATATCCATACGAATGACATAGAGCATTAAAGCCAGCATAAACAGAAAATAAAACACACAAAAGAGGCGAGTTGGGCACAATCTGATGTGTTTTGCTTTTTATTGATTGATTCAAAAGATATAAAATGCTAAGGTCGGATGAAAATGAAAATTCTCTGAAAAATTAATTCTCTAAGTATTCTCTTTACAAAAATGATGAACAACTACTGTAAAAATCGTAAACCCTGGATAATGCTTGGAATTCCCTTTTATAACACAAAGGAAGCAACAAGCAAAAAAACTAACCCACCACTTAGGTTTGAAAAAGACAAAAACATAAACTGTGGTGTTAAATTATTGGCCATAGAACCTGCTGTAAGTTTGTAAAAATTTGACGGAAATCAATTTCTCCCTCTGATAGGCCCATATCGCAACAATGTTCAGTTGGTGAGATTTGATTGAAATAAAACTCAAAATCTTCCAAATCATTCCTTTCAACCACTTCCTCTATGCAAATCTTCCATGGCAGATTCTAATCAATTATGAAATAAATGCCCTCTGACAAAAACTTTAAAAATAATCAGGCATCATGCTTAATCAAAACTTCCCTAGTAGCCAAAATTTGATACACAAGAGATGGAATATTATGGCGATCAATGTGACTGCTTGGAAAAGTAAGATTTTAAGTGTTAATGGCATTCATAGTCCTGAGCTTCAACATGTGGTAACCTCCGACACACTTTCACTTTTGAAATAACCAATTGTAAACTTTTCATAACCTCTCGAGCTCAAAACATGCCCAGGCTTCCACACAACTAACAAGTGGCACCTCTTGATGCTCCTTTGTTCCCTTTTGCTTTTCCCTTTAAGAATATCTGCATCTTGAACACATGGCACATGGGTGGAGTTTTTTGAGGCTTTCCTTCCTGCTGCCTCCAAAAATTCTTGTGGTGTCAACACGTGGCACCTTCCGCCTTCAACTGCTTCAAAGAATAAAAGCCTTTATAAAGACCGTGTGAGGGCCACCACATGGAAGCTTTGCATGCATCCACAAGAGAAATAGGCCACAACCTTGCATGAACTCATGCCATGTTGACACATGGCACATTTATGATGAGGTGCTATGCAAAAAATATATGAAGTTTTTGGGGTTAAATAGAAATAATTCGTAACAAAAGGGAGAGGTCGTGGGGCATCATAAATCATGAAATAAATTGCAAGGCAAGAATTTCAATGAAAGAGTTTGGTAATGATTTATAGGATATTTGGTCTACAATCTTGACAACTCCCGAGGGGCCTCTACCTGCAGAGGCACAAACCCAAAAAACTTATAATTCTAAATCAAAGAATGAAAATCAAAAGAGAAACGTGTGACCTTAAAGCTTAGGGAGTGCAGATTACAGGGTTCCCAATCCACCTCTATGGGTTGTACCAATGCTTACAAATCCTCAAATGATTAGTCCAAATAGCTTATCTCTTTAAAAGAGATATCGCTAAATATTGTCAGTGTGAACCCCATATAAAAGTTGAGTTGTGAGAGAGGATACAAAATCTTTTCAATCTCTGTGATTCTCGACGATGGACTCAAGGTCCAGAAAATTGATTGATCTCGTTGTTTTTCCTTCAATAACTACTTGATCTGGTCCTTGGTTAAAACTATTCCATCAGGCAGAAAATGAGATGGAAGTCCCAATTGGACTAACCCCTCAAAATGCTTTCTCATTTCATTCAACTCAAGCTCCAATGTGTGTTGGCACTCTTTTGCCCCTTCAGGCTACTTTATTACAATTGATGAATTTATTGTCCTTCTTTGTGATCACTCTTCTATCTTTGATCCCCACAACTGCTAAGGCATTATCCATTGCCTTGTATAGCTTGACTATTAAAATCTTCGATTTTGTTGCTCTGGAAGTGATAGATTGCAAAAACATTTCTACGATGGGGCTGACCTTTGCACTTAATTCTTGTGCGTCCGCCATGAAGTTTAGAGCCGGTCATAGGGATGTTACCACATCCTTTATTTTATCCCAATAAGATATGTATAATTATTATAGCAGAGGGATAAAATTAGCTTATTGTGTCGGATCAACGTTCGCATCCTGCAATTGCTAGATCTAAAAATCCTTACTCTTGACTTCTTCATGCAATTTATTAATCATCTTCGAAGGATTTGAATTTTTGAGGCATGATTGTGCCAACTCTTGTTCTCGTGCCTACAAGGCAGACTCTGTAATCTCTTTTTCCCACTTCTCTGAATCCATCAATACCTAAGCTTCATGGAGCTCAGCTTGGAATTGAGTTTCTTTTTGTTGCAACTCCTACTAGTTCTGCACTTGTATCCCTAAAGAATCAGAGAGATCCTGTTGGACCTTAGCCAACTCTTTTATCTTCTCATGGAGCTACTTCTTAGCCAACTCCTTTACATTCTTTTCATTTATGGCCTATTATTGGGCATCAACCAACTCTTTTTGGAATATTTCCTTCTCCTTTTCCATGTTTTGATGCAGTTGCTCCTTTTGACTATTAGCGTCAAAGAGGCTCTTTTGCACTTGTTTCAATTCTTGTTCTTTGGTCTATAACTTGGAGTGTAGGTCCTCCTTCTCCTTTTTCTTTGCATCAATCTTGTCCAATGTATCACTCAACTCAGTTTGGGGTCTAGCCTTCTCCACTTGCTCCACTTTCAGGGCCAACAAAGTTTTGTCTTGCTACTCCTTCCTTAGATGGGCGATATCTGCATCCTTCTCCTTAACCTTCACCTTTAGCCTATCCACTATGGCCTTAACACTTTTTATCTCCTCCTTCTTCTTCTCCATTTTTCAATATTGTTTTAGTTAGTCAATTGTTACTACCTTATGTGTTTATTTGCATGGACAGGTGTCATTGAGGTTAAGGCCTACTACCTGTATATCATAGTCTTTGTATTGCATCTGGCTCTTGGGTTCAGAGACTAGAGGATTCATGGCTACAATCATCAGATTTTGCTACTTTTCATCAAACTTTGTTTCCATCTTCGGGGTAGCCAAAGGGAGCACATCTTTCTCTTTCCTCTTCTACTTCATATCCTCTTGATATTTCTTCCATAAGTCCATCTGGGTCTAGTACTCCAAGGAGATGGAATGCATTGTATGAAAATTGGGAAACCGACAGACGGACCTGTTGGGTGAATATTTTGTAATCCCTTTATAGATTATAAAATAATAATTTCAGCCACAGTTGTTGTGAGATAAATCTCTCCTATCAGAAAGGGGATGTTCAATGGCCTTGGCCAACTTGAGGGTGGGAAGTTCCAATGTGATTGGAATCTTTGCATTCAACCCGTAAAGGATTTGAAATGGTGACATACCTATCGCTCGCTTTGGGGTCATTCTGTCAGCCCATAAAGCATCATACAATGATTTGTGCCACAACTGTCGATTCTCATCAACCAGCTTGTGAATAATCATAACCAGGTTCTTGTTACTAAATTCAGCTTGATCTTTACCTTGAGGGTAATAGTTTGATGAATGAGACAATATAATTCCATGTTCAAAACAAAATTCTATAATCTCACTTGATGAAAATATAGAAGCATTGTTTGTCACAATTTTGTTTGGAACACCAAACCTAGAAATTATGATCTCCTTTAGGAAATTACACACTACCTCTGATGTAGAATGCTTTATCGACACTATCTCCACCCATTTAGTGAAGTAGTCGATAGCGGTGAGGACATAGATGTGTCCTGCACTTGAGGGTGGATTCATTGTGCCAATGAAATGAATGTCTCATTGTTGGAGGGGCTCTTTTAGGGGTAGAGCTACCAATTTCGGTTTGCCTATGAACTGTTGACATAGTTCACATCTACGCACCCAACAGTACGCATCTTGAAAAAGAGTAGGCCAATAATATCTATCACTCAAATTTTTTTGGGTTGTAACTGGTGCAGAAAAGTGACCACCACATGCTAAGTTATGGAAAGATTTCAACAACTTACTTTGTTGTGACTTGGTACCATCCAAGCTACGCTTATACAATCTATTGTCCCATAAGACAAAATTTATTGATTTGAGCTTGAGTGTTCTCTTCTCCTTGTGTGTCAAGTGATTCATACATTCTCTGTATGTAAGGAAATGAGCAATATTTGAGTACCATTCATCTGTAGTACTGACAAACAAAACCGTTGGAAAATTATTAGAACTCACCTCTTCAAAGTCTGAAATTTCTTCATCAGGATTGTTATCAGCAATGATCTGACACAAACCTCTCCCACACACCAGTTTGATGGGTTTAATATCCATGTCATATTCTTGTTTCTTGGTAATCCAATTGCCTCTTTTCGTAACAAATTATTGTTACATCAAGATGTAACTTGACAGTTGAATCTGGAACCAACGCTCTGACATGACTATTAAGGATGCAAAACTTGAAATGCTTCACTGCCTTAACCACAATGAAAGCATGTTTCTCCATCTAGGAATATTTTAGTTCATAAGCCTTCAAAGGGTAACTGATGAATGCAATTGGGGATTCAAATCCCTCTCTATTCTCCTGCACCAAGATCATTGAGAGTGTATACTCGAAAGTATAACTATACACAATAAATTCCTTTGTGTAGTCTGGGTAGACTAACACTGGTGCATGTGCAATAGCCTCTTTAATATCACTAAATGTAGCTTTACCTTCTGTGTTCCAATGAAATGTGGAAGTTCCTTTCATCATATTTACAATATAATGAGTCTTCTTTATGAAGTCATGTACAAACCTTTGAAGAAAATTCACCTTTTTGAAGAAAGAATGAATTGATTTCTTACTTGAAGGTAAAGTAAGAGCTTGAATAGACTTGACCCTTTCAGGATCAATTTTGATACCCTCCTTGGACATAATGGGACCAAGTATTTTACCCTCTGTAACCCCAAAAATTGACTTCTTGGGATTCAAAGAAATTCCATGTTGCCGACATCTCTCCAAGATTTGTCTCCAATGATTAAAATGCTCTTGACATTTCTTGGAAAATATTGTAATATCATCAAGATAAACTACAATGAACTTATCCATGACATCATGGAAAGCTAAGTCCATTGCACACTGGAATGTAGCACTGACATCGATTAATCCAAAAGGCATTCTATGATACACAAAAGTACCTCATGGCATTGTAAAGGTAGTCTTATGCTGATCGTCTGGATTGATCTCCACTTGGTTGTAACCAGAGAAACCATCCAACATAGGAAGCATCTCAGACCTAGTTATTGTTTACAAGACTTGATCCATTAGTGGAAGAGGATAGTTTTCCTTTGATGATAACTAATTTAGATTTCTGAAATCCACACATATGTGAATTTATTTTTTCTTTTTATGAACTGGAGCAATCTTGGCTATCCTTACTGAATGGTGAATAGGAAATACGATGCTTGCATTCAACATATTCTGGATTTATGAAAGAATGGTTCCATAAATCTTAGGATTATATTGCCTTTACTTCTATCTATAAGGCAATGTTCCCACTTTCAGTAGGATCTCGTGTTGCACCTCCTTTGGACAAAAGGACTTTAAATCTTCATATGAATATGCCAGCACATCCATGTATTGTCGTAGTAACTCAAAAAATTGATCTTTTTCTTTAGTCATGCAACACTTTCCGATATTCACCATTTTAGGATCCGCTTCGGTTCCCAAGTTGATTTTCTCAACTTCATTAGATGAATCAGAATTGAATTGTTGTTTCTTTTTGACATAACAATCATGTTTGTCAAAAATTCTTTCTAGGGATACCAACCCCTTGGGAATCTTATTCCATTTGAGCTGCAGAAACTCTTCACCAATAATTGGATCAATTTTAGAGATAGATTCTCGAGGGGGAGAATCACTACTTTCAAATTATAATTCATCAATATTTTTTTTCCTTCTCCAAAAAAGGTACAATCTGATGATCATCATTGAAAATCTACCAATTATTTGAATTATTTGGAACACTTGGGAGGAAAAATAGCTCAATGGTGTAGGTAGGACCATGAAAATATTTATGTGGTAGATCAAGAGTGTGGCTAAAACTGCTAAGGACTCAGTTCTATGATTATACTCTCTCAAAACTACAAAAATATCGAAAGCATTAAACTCCTCAATGCAATCCCAAATGAGATTACAGTAATGCTTGAGCATGTCATTCTTAGTTTGATACAAGTTTCTTACTTCCAGTAGAATACTAGCTCAACATCACCTTGAGTTTGGAGATTCTTGATTCCTTTCTTGCTTGCGACTTGCATGCCTAATAATAAAGCCTCATATTCAACTGTGTTATTAGTATTATCAAATTTTAATTTGAAAGCAAAATGTTTTTTTTTTCCCTTTTGGAGAGATGAAAAAATACCGACTCCTGAACTGGTGGAAGAACAACTACTGTCAAACTCAATTATCCAAATAGCATTTGAATCACCAAGGTTATCAGTTTCAAAATCTGTAACCTCATCAACTGATGAAGCTTCATCATTTGTAAAAGATAAATCATCTGAAGATGATTCATTTTTTGGAGAAGATGAGCTAACAATTTTCAACTCTTTCTTTGTATTTCTAGATGAAGATTCAGCATCTTCGTCAGTCTGGAAATAATAAGTACCCATACTTGAAGACTTAAATAAAATTTGAGCTTTCAAATCATCAGATTTAGTTACTAAAAATTTGGATTCGCTTTCAGAAACCAGCTTTTGCATCACACCCTTTACAAGTATCCTAGCCTCTGACATATCCATATTGAGTTCTCCTCCTACATCTTTACAAAAATTATGTCCAAGTAAAATACCATAGGACATTGGAACATCTACTACCAAGACTGTCATCTTGATCTTCCTCTCTAGATATGCTGCAAATGCAAACTGTGCATCCTTAATTTGCCCGATCAAAGGTACTTGTTTGTTCTCCATAGAGAAACAATGGAAAAAAGTCTTTGTGAGATTCAAACCTAAGGTAGTAGCTACTTTGGCAGGCATAACATCATCAAATGCACTGGAGTCTATAACATAATTGCTCAACTTGAAACCGTTAACAAGCAAAGAAATATAAAATGGGTCATTCCTTCCAGAGGTAGTTGGAGGAGTAGTAACTAGGTTATTATGAGGAAGCTTAGGATTTGGAACAATAGGAACATCTAAAGATAAATCTCTACTAGGGGTAATTCCCTCATCTTTAACAAACTTGACAATTCTGTTCAATTGATCAGGATTTTCCTTGAGGTATTCGGCTTCAGACAGTTGAATTTGTCCTCTTCACATGAACAATAATATCAAAGGCTTGAAAATAACTTTACAAAGAGGATGAGGTAAATTCATTGATAGGTTTAACCAAAGGGACACTGGTCTTTGGAACCTGAATATTGGCTTTTGGTGTTGAAGGAATCATAGGAGGACGAGGATCATTTACTTATTTATTCATTGTATCTTTGGGTTGCCAAGGCAAAGGAGATCCTCTTTTTGTAATAGTTACTAGTGGTTTATCCTTTGCTTTTGGAATATCAACTTGAGATTGATCAAGTTGATTTTGTTGTGACCATGTGAAAACAACATATGTACTAGTTACTAGGTCCTCATCATCAGATTCATTCTCAACATGCAAATAACCAATGTTTGAGTCACCACCCGGATCTACTTCCTCTTCCTGAAATAGATCAACATTTTCATCCATAGGATATTTCAGTTGTGTAAAGTCATCTTAATCTACTTCATAATATACCACAACTAAATTGGTAGGTGGAGCCTCTAAAGCAAGCCTTCCTTGTGGTGCATAAAGACGTTTTTGATTTCCGTTATCAAAATAATTGGAAGAATTCAGTAAAGTTCTCCTAGGAACATCCTTATATGAAGTATTAGATGTTCCTTGTGAAACTTTGTTCTTCAATGCTAACAAATCATTTGCTAGCCATTGTACCATGGGATCCACAAAGTTGGAGTTGTTATTAGAAGATGAATAATTAGATGCTTGCCCTCTATTTCTATTTATATTTCTCCTTATTTTGTTGGCAAGTGTCAAATCATCTTCAAATCTTGTAGATAGTTGTTTAGCAACTTCAAGATCAGGTAGGACTTCCCTACACAACAAGAAGATTACCTTTGGAAGTTGCGTGTTAATGAAAAATACTTAATATTATGGGTTGTTGGTTTAGCCTCCACAAGAATCCTTGTTACCAACTTGTTGAATTTGGCCACAAACTCACACATGGGTTCATGTGCCTCTTTCCTCATCGTTGTGAGATGTGATAGCAAGGCATGCGCATCTTCAACAGGCTTAAATAATTCTTCAAACTTAGTACGGAGAGTAGCCCAATTGGTAACAACACCAGGAGCAAGAGTGTAAAACCACTCAACAACTACTCCTTGTAAGATCTCAACAAACAACCTTATAGAAACATACTTGTGCTCAATGCCAAGAACACCACATACAATATAGAAAGTAGCGATATATTCATTAGGATGTTTCTTACCATTGTCGTATAATTTTGGGATGTTCTTTCATGAAACATGTGTAAGTTCATGTAAAGGAGCCACCAAATTAAGAGGGCCAAAACAATTACTCCAATGTCCAAGTGGTGGAGGTTGAGCCATAGTGCCTTGAACAATAGGTACTACTGGTACGATAGGTACAACTCTACGAAAAATAAAAGATTCACTTGGAGGCAGTAATCTTATTCTTCGAGGAGGATAACTTGCAATGTGTTGTAACAGTGACCTTGCTTGCAGAGAAGAAGGAAGAATATTAGGTATCTGCAATAATTCTTTGAAAAACAGATCAACCAGACCTTGTGCCCTTTGACCTCGTGTATAAATTTTGTCTGCTAGAATGAAGATTTGAAATGAAAGAAAAATTAGCAACAAAAACATACACAAGCTCACAATAAGACACTGGAATACTTGTCTACTTCAATCAAAAGTGTGAGGCTTCGATTGCGTGCTTGTATCCCCAACAGAGTCGCCAAAAAAACTGTTGGGTGAATATTTTGTAATCCCTTTATAGATTACAAAATAATAATTTCAGCCACAGTTGTTGTGAGATAAATCTCTCCTCTTAGAAAGGGGAGGCTCCCTTCTTATTGCTTACTAGAACAAAAAGTGAACTATTCTAGACTATACAATATATACACTATTTTAACCATGTGGGGGGTGTGTTACATTCATCATTTTCTCTTATTTTAGAAAATGTGTTTACAATATTCCATGGTGTTACTTTGTAAAGCTCTACAATTCTAAGTAATAACCAAAGCAGTAATTCCCAATATTCCTAATTTGACAAAGCATAATCTAAGAATACCAACATAACCAAAATATATGTAACCATAAAACACCTGAAAGCACAAAGTCTTTTTGTTGTTCCCAATGACGAGTTATTCAATAACCAATGATGTAAATTGAAGCACAAAGTCTTTCAATCCATGCCACGAACAAATCCAAGCATCGAATGAATAATTCCAAGCACAAAGTCTTGACAATTCTTCACCAAAAGATATCTACAACACGTACACAATTCCAAGTAAATCATATAGCACAAAGTCTACAAAATGTAACTTGAATTCCCTCCAATTATAAATAATGAAATACCACTTATTCAACCATATAATAAGATAAATCAATGAGAAAGACATAAGAACATTCCTACTCATTCGAATTTGATCCAAAGAAAAGGTTGGTATGCAAATTTGTCTTCTTTATTGATTGAAATTGATATACAATTTGAACTCAAAGTTTCAAAGTTGGAATACAATTTTGGCAACACTTTGTTTCAAAATATTAAAGGTCCATAATATAAAAGAGCTCCACATGTTTATAGATGAGGGCTAAAGAGCCATTCTAGGAAAATTGTAACTAATTTGACTTATTCAACTTTGGAGTTCAAAATTATTGGAGGACTTCAAAGTTGTTACATAAATGACATGTAAATTGTCTTCGACTGATTACAAAAAACTTGAAAATACTAAAACTAATACAAGGCATATTTAGCCTTCTTCAACATCCTTCGCCATGAAATTTTCATGATGACGTGCAATTCATCACTGTTTGGCATTGGAGTGTACTTGGAGATGACGAGGATTCTTGAGATTGACTCCTTTGATGATGTTGAATGCTTTCTGGTGCCTTTCAGGAATAATTTTCAAATTATCTAGAGTAAACTAAAAATCCATCATTTGTCCATTTAAGCTATTGAAAAAGCTTCATCTTCAAATTCCTTTCGAAACATTGATGTATACTCTTAAATAATTGAAACATTGGGAAGAACTTTTTGGTTGTCTTTCAAAGCTTTCTTGCTTGATGATAGGAAAGAATTCAATCAAAAGTTCTCGGGAACCTGGACACAAAAGATTAGAATGACATGTAAGAGTAGCTGCAAAAATTTCATATTTTCTAGTGTTAAAGAAAAACAAAGTTTTATTCATTGATGGGAAAATTTTGAGGGACTGCATGGGGTATTGCATTTAAGATGTAATGGCTCAATTTTTTTGAGATACTTCATTTTGGATGTAAATTTGAGCAATTACGTGGGCTTGGAGAGTTTAGATGTGATGATGTTGAAAAATGAAGTGATTGCACATAAACTAGGGTTTGAGTGCGATGGGTCAAATTAACAAAGAAGGAAAATTTTGAGTGTTAGAATTTTTGGCAAAAATGAGTGCATGCGCTTGAAAATAATAGATCTGCAAGTGGAAATTGGTATTGATCAAAAAGTTGCAAAAATGGTAAAAATTACTGAAATTACAAGTGGGAAGATCATTTATTGCAATTTCAAAAAAAATCTCTAAAATTACAAGTTGGTAGTTCATCTTTTGTAAATTCGGGAAAATTCAATGATTTTATAATTAACTTGTAATTTCGGTAAAAAATCCCGATTTAACAAATGGGTGGAACATCATTTGGCAAATCAGAAAAATTCCTTGATTTTGCAACTAGGGAACTTAGCAATTTTGTAGGTTCAATAAAAAATATCGATTGTGCAAGTAATACATGGAATCATTATATTTTTCGAGAAAAAATGACAACATTACAAGCGACAAATAGAAATTTTGTTAAATCGAGGAAAATCCCTGAATCGACAAGTGGGTAATAATCAGATGATTTTGCATCTTTGGGGTTTATTGATGACTTTGGAAATTGGACTTGGAAGATTTTGCATACTTGAGATTTAGTGCCACTTTTACAATGGGAAAAGATAACCCTTTGCAGGGTCGGGGAATTTCCCTGACCATGCAACAAGGGTTTTTATCAATTGATTGTCTTATCAGTGGAAATTGTTGTTTACAAAAAGTATGTTATGTGAGGTCGAGGAATTTCTGTGACCTTACATAAAGGTAATGTTTGTGTTTGGTGAAAATCTCTAACACAACAAGGAATAACAAACGATTTTATACAAAGGAATCATCATAGAAACCTATGTAGCAAAAATTGAAGATAAATAAAAATAGATCTACAAAATTTCATGTAACTAAACATGGATTTAGGAAAACACTGAAACAAAAAACGAAGGCAATGTAAATCTAGGGTTTTGCAGAAAGGGAAAAATATAAAAAAGTAGACTAATGGAAGAAAACAAAAATAAATCAATAGAAAACGAAAACAACAAAGATCTTAAAGATATACAAACATGCGATAAAATGAAACCCTAAATGATTAAACAACAAAGAAAATGGAAAAAGAAAGAACATACTCGAGAACAGAGAGTGAAGAAAACCTCAAGTCGAAACCTTGAAAAATCCGCTCGAACTCTAACTCGAATCCAACAAGCTCTCAACGAAGATAGGAGGATGAAAGATGAGAAAATGAGGAAGAGGAACAAACTAAAAGACTTTAAAAAGGTTTAAAAAGACATCAAAAAGACTAAATGTCGTCGGTGCGAAAACCTAAAATTGTAGGAGTGGTAGAAAATGACGTGCTTGCAAGTATAACTTGCAATTTCAGGAAAATTCAACGATTTTATAATTAACTTGCAATATCAAAAAAAATCTCTAATTTTCCAAGAAAACATAAACTTGAATTTCAGGGTTGGAGAAAAACCTCAACCTTGCAAGAATAAAAACTTTTCTAACACTTGGCAAGTAAATTTTCACAACTTGGACAAAAAGAAGAATTTCAACAAACTAACAAAGGTTATTGCTCAGAAGACTTTGCAAGACTTAGGACCACACACGAGGGTAGATTAAGATTTGCCTCATTTTGCATGCTTAGAGTGCACGAGACTACAAAACAAATAAGTTTTGTAGGGGTTTTCGTGTGAATCAAGCGCAACTAGATTCAAGGATAACAAGACCAAAAGGAATAGGAACAAGGGAGGCCCTACTCATTTTCTCGATGGGGAAATCATTGGAAAACTTAAGGTTATAGGTGAGAAAGGCAAAATTTCTTATAATTCTTATGGAGGGAATGTGGTTCTCATAGCTATGGAATGGTGGAAGTGATAATGGCAGCCACTAAGAAAGGTGTGGAAGGGATTGTAGATGCAACGACAACCATAGTAGCAACCATGAATGCAGATGGAGGAGGGAGTGAAAGAGAAACAAAAGACTAAGAAGAAGAAAGAATAGAGGGAGAGAAACTTACTTGTGTTGTGGAGATCACTGGTGGTTGCATGATGATGGTCACGCCATCTTCTTCTCCTTCCATAACATTTCCCAAGTCTAACCTTCACCCTCTTGGTTTCTTGATGGGAGCCACACTGGGTGAAATTTAGATCCTTCAACCATAGAACCCGATGAGCCTTCAGATCCTTGAGAATTTGGGGGCTTCCTCTTGAGAGTCCAGGTTCACGGCTACCTAATGGATGTACCTACCATAAAAGCTTGAAATGACATTTGTTGTGGAATTTTCTCTACCAACTGTCTTTCTTTCATTTTCTTCCCCTTTCCTTTC
The DNA here is from genome assembly GCA_007115665.2 of Sequoiadendron giganteum. Lineage (NCBI taxonomy): Eukaryota > Viridiplantae > Streptophyta > Pinopsida > Cupressales > Cupressaceae > Sequoiadendron > Sequoiadendron giganteum. Next base: position 641,590,650 of record CM021106.1, on the reverse strand, counting down.
TATCATGGTGACGAAGTGAGTTCCTCCTCAGAGGAGTCTGTATGTTCATTATTCCATTTATAATTGAACCTACTATTTGAAGGGATAGTGTCATAGTTGGAGTTCAAGTCATGTATTTCCTACTGATATGTCCAAAAATCGATAATCTTCTCCTCACTCCAGCCCATTCTTGTCAACAAAACTTTCATAGGTTTATGAATTTTGATGATTGGATTTGCATCCATCACAACCCTATAGAAATAAAGACATGTTGGCCTTTCACATGGCACAAGAGATAATTCAACATAAAAATCCATAGTAGCTACATTCGGATTGCACCTCCTGTCCTAATATGGCTACAGGGCATTGGGGTAGAGAGATCCCCATGTCAAACACACATCCATCAGAATCATACTTCCAATGATCAAAAATAACACCAAGGTCCAGTTGAGTTAGTTTGGCTACCAATAGAACATTGAAATTCCTCTTTTGTAGTGTGACCTCGTCCTGAATGATTCGAGGTTTATAAACTACAACTTTTATCCTTCCTGCCCCAAATATGTTATCAATGATTGATAAATGCCTAGCCATTTCAATGGAGAGGGTGTTGTCTATTGTACATGTGGGTGACCTAAAAGGCTTCTTTGTAAAGTCGTGCATACACATAAAATTAAAATCCACTTTGTAGAAATAATCACACAGAGGTTGACTTTGCGTCATCCATGAAACATGGTCTATTGTAAGCCTAGCAGGGGTGTCTTGTTGGTTCAAATCCTAAAGAGATGAGGTCAAGAACAAGTCAAAAAAAGAATAATAATCATGTATGGCGAAAAGAACATGAGTCTATACAGTGACTAGATTCTTCGTACGCAACATGTCAGTGATGTTCAATGGCATGTATTTATAGAAATACCAATTTTTTTGATGCAAAATCATGTGTGCAAGGAAAGAAGAATACCTAAATTTATAAGCCTTGTCATAATTTTGTAGTTTCTTGAATACTTTTCCTGCAATGAGTTCTACAAAATTGTGCGAGAAAGACTCTTTATTCTTCCTGAGTTTGAAAGAAAAACCATTTCAAACATCTCCACATTGTCATCCCAGTCCCACCCATAGATGGACATGAGCATTGAGAAGACATCTTGTAGGTTTGAATAAAATTTTGAGAGCTAACGGGAATTTAGGTGGCTCTATTTGTTGCTTCTCGCCTTTTATCTCATAATTGTAGAAACTAAGTTGGTCCTTCCTTATTTCCCAATAGTACTCTGGTTTCTTCCTTGAAAAGCTTTTCACCACCTCTGGGTTGAATGAGACACAACATATCCCTGATGGAATCCACACTGATAATAACTTTCAACTCTTTTCCTTGAACGATCCTATCACGTGAATCCAAATTTGACACACAAGCATCCACCAATTTAGGTCATGGATGCACTAGTGGTACCATGTATTGTGGGAGGCCACATTTCATAGCCAGACACCCAGAGATTCAAGCTCTCCCTCCTCCATTTTATTTTGTATTCTTTCAAAATCACCTTCGTGGAGGATCTTTGGGTTTTTATGCAGTTCTGGATCATGGATATCATCAGTGAAATACTGGACCAAAGTTGAGTCTGTGTGCCTAGTTTTCTTTAGGAACCAAGTGTTTGTGAATGTTGGCTTAGGCGACATTAGGGCTAAGTAGGATTTGTCGCTAGATACATTGGAAAAGAAATATGTAGCTGATGTTTCTTCTAAAGTGACACCATAGGATGTCCCTTCAGTTTCCATTTCTTCAAATTTCATTTGGGAACTATCAACCAACTTTCTCAGCTTCATTTCTTATGCACACTTTCTCAATTTCACTATAATTTGTACTCAAAAAATTTATTGTATCCCCTTTTCTTCACATTATGCTCTGCTTTTCTTCTTTTCACACCTAGGATATATGCGAATGAACAACACAATAGGTATTTGAAATGCTACTTGCAAGACCACTCATGTGAATTAACTACCCGCCTTTTGGGAAACACCAACCTTTAATGGAAAGGGGGAAGGCACAACTCATTACATCAGCCTTTTGGGAAATGCAACGTTGAGAAGAAATTTTGCATTTAAAGAAGCTTGAAGGTGACAAATTAAGGGTCACTTCTCATGATTGCGTCAAGAAAGATGCACCAAGGTGGTGAGACACTTGGCAAAAATCCAAATGACTTATGCACATGCTACCTCCTAAATTAATTGCTTAAAGTCTCTAAATCCAACCTTGTACAATTTTGGCATTCCAGATTCCCCACTTGATAAAATTTCCATATCACCATACAAGCAAGCATTCAATTTGACTTGTGTGGCTCCTATCGAATTTTATATAAATTGATCTCAACCTTCATGCATAAATCATTCTAAGCTTAAGGCAAGCTTGTTTATACTATAAGTAGGTGGTCATGGGTACTCCCATTAGGTTGGTTAGCAATAAGTTTTAGTTGGCCTTCTTAAGAGAAGTGTCAGATGATAGGATAAAGATATTGATCAAGATGAAGAATCATTTGATCATAGCTGTCGTTAAATGGGTCATGGGGGATGCCTTCCTTTCTAACGCTAATTAGTATAAAGTAAATACTAATATTATGTCTATATTTGTAGCATCCCTCCTTGAATTGAATGAGTCAAATCCCTACATCATAGAGCTCTTTTCAGCTGATCAGAGCTCTTTTCAACAATGATTATCTGGTGGGGTTGGAGGATATCATGAATCTAGCAGTTCCAGGACTATGAATCCCTGCTACAATGAATCTGAGATAGTTTTTCGACAATGGAGAGGTGGTGTCGTGGCTTCCTTTTCTCTTTTGTTTTCAAACAACCACGGTAGGGCAACACTATGAGAAGTCAGTTCCTACTTGTTCCTTTTTTATCAAAGTGATGAACGTAGAGCCTATCCACGACGTCGAGCGGTACACTAATTTTCAAGACCTCGTGTATCCTCCTAAGCCTACGATGGGTGGGAATGTTGATGGAGCATGATTGCTTGAAACATCTCTTTTTATATGTTGCTCTTTGCCTTATAGAGCTCACCAAAGCTCTTTTTCTTTGTAAACATTGGCCTAAGTGCATGTTACTATATTGTAAAAATTATTTTCTAATATAAATTAATATAGCTTTTTTTATTCTGTGTGTAATCCCTTCTAGCAAAATTTACACTTTACATTTTTTCACATATGGTATAAAATTTACAAAGGAAAGTCTCGTAAGAGATGAGGAGTTAATTAAAAACTTCGAATGGATGCCATTCACTGTAATCCCAAGAGTGTTTCCCTCCATATCTTCAAGTTCAAATGAATTTCTCTCCTTACAATTGGTAATGTGGAGAGGACCTTTCCATAGTGTATCAAACTTAGTGTGCTAACCTAGTTTGGTGGCTCATTTGTCATAATTCAGGACCAAATCACCCTCTTTGAAATCGGGGTCAGATGCCTTCTTATCAAACCACATTTTCACCACCTGGTGTCAGTTTGTCATAGCATCATAAGATTTCTCCTGAGCTTCTTGGACATTAAGCAATTATGCCAACCTTACTTCCATGTCGACATTCTCCTCAACTTCTAGACTTCTAGGGACTTAAGTAATTGTAGCACTAGGATCTCCATGGAGATTGGTATCACTACCTCCTTCTCGTAAACCAAATCATATGGTGAGGCTTTCAGAACTTGCTTCAGAGTAATATGGTCAACTCATAATGCTACCCCTAAGTGCCTATGCCATTCTTTTTGGTGATTTGTACCTATTCGCTTGATCAACTGGATTAGATTTTTGTTTATGGACTCAGTGAGTCCATTCCCTTGTGGATAGTAGTTTGATGAAGTCTTGAGAAAGACTCCATGCTTTAATACAAATTCATACATCTCATATCCTACAAAGGCCCGTGCATTATCAAAAATGATGGTTTTGGGAGAGCCAAACCTTGTCACTAATTCTTCGAGGAAATTCACAAATTTAATTTTCAGTGGCATTCCTTAATGGTACTACTTATGTCTATCTAGTGATGTACTCTGTAGTGATCAAGATCCATTTGTGTCCTAAGCTGGAAATCAAGTTGATCATCCCAATGGAGTCTAGGCCCCATTGTGTAAATGGCTAATCAACTATGATCAAACTTAGGGGCATGGACGAATTCTTGCGTTTACCAACAAAGAACTGGCACCAAGCTGACATTTCCTCACCAGGTTATGATAATATACAAATAGGGTAGGCCAATATTATCTTGTGTGTATTATCTTCATGGCGGTCATCTTTGCTAAGAAATGGTCACTTGCGAGGTTGTGGTGAAATTTGTCTAAGATCCTTTTTGCTTGCTCTTTTCTCATGTAATAGAGGAGTATGCCATCAAAGTTTCTTTTAAAAACCATGCCTTTAACTATGGCATATATGATGCCTTACAATATATAAAATCTCTTTTTATGTGAAGATACGCCAATCAGATACCTTCTAGTTTGCATGAAATTGATTCTATTGGCCACCCAAGACTCCTTCGACTTGAATTGATTTACCTGAACTTCATCCGCAAATTCTTCTTCAACTTGAGGCTCAAGTTCATTGGACAAATACTCACATAGTCCTTTTCCCCTAATTACTTTTGTTGGTCGTACCTCGATATCATATTCAAGGATCTTTGTGATCCAGTTCACTCTTTTGTCAGTGATCTCCCCCTCCTAATATATTCTCTCACACAAGAGTGAGCCACATAAACCATGATCTTGCTCCTTGACACTAAGTGTCTGAACTTATTGAGACCTTTCACAGTGGTGAATGCTTGTTCCTCAACAAAATTATATTTAGTCTCATACCCCTTCAAGGTTCTTGAGTTGAAGGCAATAGGATGCTCCCCCTTCCCTTCTCTTTCTTTCAGTGTCAACACTACGGTGATGTTGTGCTCACTACCATAGACATACATAATGATTTTTTTAGAAAATTATAGGTTGACTAACACCAAAACTAAGGAAATAGCTTCCTTGATCTTTTCAAAAGCAACCCTACCCTCGAGAGTCCATTCGAAACCCAAGTCCTTCTTTAGCATAAGGATAATAGGTCTTACTAGCCCAACAAAGTTAGAGATAAATCTGCTAACAAAATTGATTTTACCCAAGAAAGATTGGATTCCTTTCTTATTTACTGGTAAGGGGAACTCCTTGATAGCTTTCACCCTTTCAGGGTTTATGGAAATTCCTTCCTTGGAGACCATGCACCCAAGTAACTTGCCCTATGAAACTCTGAAAACACATTTATTGGGATTCAAAGAGATCCTGAACTATTGGCACCTCTAGAAAACCTTCTCCAGATGATCAAAATGACCATCCTTAGACTTTGAGAACACCATCAGGTCTTCTAGATAGATAAGGATGATCAAATTGATCAAATCCTTGAAAGCAACATCCATTGACCATTGAAAAGTGGCTTCGTCATTTGAAAATTCAAAAGCCATCTTGGTGAATGCAAACATCCCCCACTTATTGGTGAATGTAGTTTTATGTTGGTCCTCTGCTTTGAAACTCACTTGATTATATCTAAAGAAATCCTCAAGCAAGGAAAACATTTTTGACCTTTCCATAATTTGAAGAACATGTTCCATTGAAGGAAGAGGGTAGTAGTCCTTCATAGATGCTTTGTTCAAATCTATAAAATCCACACAAAGCTAAATGTCACCATTCTTCTTTCAGACATGGAATAAGTTGGATACCTAAGTAGACTGGTTAATTAGATATATAATCTTGTATTTAATAAGCCTTTTCATTTCCTAGGCCATGAGGGATTCTACCTTTGGATTGATCAGTCTCTGCTTTTGGCAGATCAATTTAGCTCCTTCAACCAAATAAATGGTGTGTTGGATCACACTAGGGTTGTAACACTTTAGATTATCATAGGTCCATGTCATGACCCTATCATACTCACTGTAGAAGGATAATAGCCTTTCTTTGTACCTTTAGGGAACATCTTTCCCTACCTTCAACTTCTTGCCACCTCCAATGTCCAGATCAGAGTAATCACCTTTATTTGCAATGAACTTCCTCTTATCTTTTCTAGCATCATCAAAATCAAAAAGATTTTCTAGAGTGATTAAACCCTTCAGAAGCTTGTTGGTTTTGAGCTTGATAACCTAATCTCCATAAGCCTCTTCAATCTTAGGCTATAATTGTTATGCAAATTCACTAAAATGTTGAATAAGCATGGTGATTTGGGCATCACCCTTGAAGGCTTGCTAGTTTTTATCATTATCAGGGATAACGGGTCTCACAATCACCCACAATGCATACTTGTTCAATAGCAGGTTTGCCACTGTGTCAAATTGAGAACCGACGATGGCCATTCTATCCACTATGACATTTTGAGATCTTAAAACTACCTATATATTGAAGGGTTCAAATCCTTTGGTTATATCCCACACTCTATGGTGATAGGATCACATCCACACATTTTTTGCAACTGATAGTCCTCTAACTTGTTTGATCACTAATTTTGAATATCTGAAGACCTTCAGCCTCTTGATCCCCATACATTTCACAAAACTCAAATCATGGACTAAGCCTTCATACTCGAATTCATTATTCATGTAGGGAAATTGGAATAGATAGGCTTTGAGAGTCTCTGCTCCAATAGGGGACACTAGGAAAATGCTTGCTCCTGAACCAACTTTGCATATTGTACCATCAAAGTGTAGTGTCCATAGAATCAATTCATCATCAAGGCTTTCATGTTGAGCCTCTTGAATTTCATTCACCTGGGGAGTGACTTGATTCTCATCATATGTCACATAAGTCCCCAAACTAGTAACACGTAAATTTCCACAAGGATCACTCTCCATGAACTCATTTATCTAAACCTCTTCCTCATGGCTTCTATCCCTAGTAGCCTCCTCATCTTCTAGCATCTCTACATAGTATATTTCATTTTTTGAAAAGGACGTATGGACAACCTTAAAGTGCATCACAACATCATCTGTTATGTGCTTTGAGTGTAAGGGTTCTGAGAGTATCTTCATTTTAGCACTGTTCTTGGTCCTCGTGATTAGATGAGACCAATCTAGAGACATGTATCCTCCAATTTTAGCAGTAAAATATCTAGACAAACACACCCCAAAAATAGGAGGAATATCAACCATGACTACCTCTTGGGTGATTGTAATGTTGGGACATGAATATAGGGTTAGAGGCAGGCTTTTGATTAGACCTACAACCTATACTTTCTTTTTATCCAACTACATGATTCCTTTGTCAAGGGACTCATATTTTAATTTCAAATAATTTAAAACTTAGGCATAATCGTGGTGCTAGCACCAAAGTCAATCATGGAATTATGTAGCAACTTATCCCCTACATCGAGGGTTAAGAAGAATGGGGTGGGTTTTGGCTTGCTTACCTCGTCCCTTGCTGATTTTTCTTTTATGTTCATGAATGTTGCGGCTCTTGAAGCTCGAGGTTCCTGAATTGTCCTTTTATCTTTCTCTTGATCATGTTCAGGGACTAGATCAACCTGCGGGGTTGGCCTATCCTCTCCCAAAGCCTCCCGCAACAAGGATTTATATTTGGAGTAGCCAAAATGTCCCATAAAGACACGTTTGTGAGGGCCTTCTTTAGTTATTTGACCACATGAAGTGATTCAAGCAATGGTATCTTTGAATTGAAAGGGAACTGCCTCTTTTGGATTTTGAAAGGGTTGAACCACCACGGGTGAACCAACAATCTTCTCTATGGCTGATTTAGGCTATTATACTCGAGGTACAGGCTCTTCGATGAACCTTCGCTTAAAGCGGGTGTTGTAGTCTAACTAGACTTGTAGAGTCTTTGGCATTGTAGCTTCATTAGCAAACATTGCATCCTCATCCTCCATCCAAGAGAAAAGCGCATGATCCTGGATAATCTCTACCTCTTGTTCCAACGACATACCTTGTATTTGAGTATTAAGCATATCACCCTCCACTCCAGGGGATTAGTAAGCATATAATCTTGCATCCAGTGAGACACCCTATTTTCTTTGCTCTGCCACCTTTTGCTAAAGATTGCCTCTTAGAAAATTTTGAGGCATGTGTGCATCATTACAGGGGAAACACCAACCATTTGTGTCATCCACCAAATTTTATTTGCTTTGCCACCTTTTGCTAAAGATTGCCTCTTGGAAAATTTTGAGGCATGTGTGCATCATTACAGGGGAAACACCAACCATTTGTGTCATCCAACGACATACCTTGTATTTGAGTATTAAGCATATCACCCTCCACTCCAGGGGATTAGTAAGCATATAATCCTGCATTTGGTGAGACACCCTATTTTCTTTGCTCTGCCACCTTTTGCTAAAGATTGCCTCTTGGAAAATTTTGAAGCATGTGTGCATCATTACAAGGGAAACACCAACCATTTGTGTCATCCACCAAATTGTTTTGCCCTATGACTAGGTCTTTGCTGGGATTTGACGATATGGTTTGTAGTGGATTTTGAATCAGAAAAATGTGGTTTAAGGGTTGTTACTGGTTATTTGCCCTAGCACCTCCTTAATACTGATTGTGTTGAAAAAGGTGGTGTTCCTCCTTGATCCCTGAAAGGGGGGCCTTGGAGGTGTTTCTTGTTGATGCTTTATGTTGATAATTTCATTAGAGAAGTTTCACAATAGGTTCTTCATGTTGTTTAGTTTTGTGGCTAACGAGGAGGAAGCGAAGGTGCTCGCTTGCACGTTAGGATACACATATATTGAAGGTGAAAGTGTGATAGATGTGCTAGGAGCAATTTATTTGTGCAGATTCACTTCAATATCTCTAGGAACATTAGCATAGGCGGTCCAAGAAGGAGTTTTCTAGCATCGATTAAGTTGTTTTCAACTCTTACCACCAAATCATATGTGTCTAGCAAAGTGCTACCCCAAGCGATTGGATCATGACTTCTATGTTAGAGTTGGAAGCCTTTAAATAAAAAATAAATGCCATCTTTGCTAAGGGTCGAGTTGTAACAAGGATCCTCAATTAGGTTTTATGAAACTTGGTATTAAAATCTACGACGACCTCTTGTGGTACTCTCTTTATTGTGATCAATTGTTGTTGCAGGGATGAGTGATCTCCCTTTTCTGAAAAGCGCTAAAAAAATCGGTCTTTGAGCTGGTCCCAAGTACCAACAGAGTTAGGAGCTAGAGATCTATAGTAGTCTTGATCTTTTCCTTTGAAGGAGGTTGCCAATAATCTGAGTGCCACATTTTGCACTGTGATGTTGTGAAATGTGCACACATCAGTGACATATTGAATCTGCTTTGATGATGTTTTGAAATCTTCCCCATTAAACTTAAGGAGTGCTTTTAGAGCATTTACATGAATAGGGTCCCATACCGTAGGAGGAATGGGAGGAATAAGCAGGTTGTCATTGTTTCAGGTTACAAAGTTTCTAAGATTTTGAGTGACCATAGGGAGTTGCGGTTGAGCTTGCTGCATAATGGGTTGGGTAGCTTTGAAATAGGCTATAGTTACAATTACTAAAGGAGGTAGCAATAATCCTAGATTTTGGGTTGTTTGTGATCTAGTAACTAGGCTATGGCTCATGCATTCGACTTCTAATCAGGCAATTAAAATAGGTCAAATTGGGCATGCTAGAAAAATAACTGTTGATCCTTAAAGCTTACGCTTCATAGGAATAGCCTTATGGGAAGTTTAGTGGATGGGGGGACAAATTGCACTCCACTGGATAAGCTCCAAGATTTTAGAAGTCGGCTCTTCATTCCTTTTTAAGGGAGGAAAATGGGAATAATATATAAACATAAACAAATCTAAACTAGGGTGATGCACTAAAGCTTTTACAACATTTCAAATCCCACTTTGAATAACCAAAAGTACAAACTCCTAAGAATTGAAGACAAAGTGCCACAAACTCTTCAAACGTGTAGAATGAAATACTTAAGGCTTGGTAAGCACTAAGCATAGCATTCAAACCTTTTCATAGGAAGCACCCACTAAGGCTTGATAGAGTATGATACTCTTGGGTTATTTTGTTAACTTATTAAATCTTTTATAGATATTTCTCACCAATGAGCATAGTATGACATCTAACATAAATCATTGCAGAAATGAAAGAGTATAAGACATGGTTCATTTTTTTTAATCTTATACTAAAATCCATAAAAGCTAAAACTCATAACAATCAGTCATCAAGATCATATCCATTCATGAATGACATAGAACATTAAAGCTAGCATAAATAAAAAACAAAACACACAGTAGAGGTGAGCTGGGCACAATATGATGTGTTCTACTTTCTATTGATTGATTCAAAAGATACAAAATGCTAAGGTCAGATGAAAATGAAAATGAAAATTCTCTAAAGTTGATTCTCGTAGTATTCTCTTTAAGGAAATGGTAAATAACTACTGCAAAAACCATGAACCTTGGATGAGGCTTAGAATTCCGTTTTATAACACAAGGGAATTAACAAGCAAAAAACCTCACCCATCGCTTGGATTCAAAAAAGATAAAAACATAAACGGTGGCATTATTAAACCACCAACCAAAGAACATGTTGAAAGTTTGCAAAAAGCTAACAAAAATCAATTTCTCCCTCTAACAAGCCCATGTGGCAATAATGAGTAGTTCGTGAGATCTGATTGAAACAGAACTCAAAATCTTCTAAATCATTCCTTTCAACCACTTCCTCTGTGTAAATCTACCATGGCAGATACCAATTGCTTCTAAAATGATTTTTCTCTGACAAAAACTTCAAAAATAGTTAGGCACCATGCCTAATCAAGACTTCCTTAACAACTAAAATTTGATACACAAGACATGGAATATTATGGTGATCATTGCGACTGCTTGGACGAGTGAGCTTTGAAGTGGCAATGGCATTTGCATTATTTAGCTTCAACACACAACACCCTCTGACACCCTTTTGCTTTCAAAATAACCAATAACATGCTTTTCATAACCTCCTAGTTTCAAAACATGCCCAAGCTTTCGTGTAGCTGCCAAGTGGCAACTCTCAACGCTCCTTTCTACCCTTTCACTTTTCCCTTCAAGAATATCTACATCTTGAACACGTGGCATGCAGGTAGAGTTTTTTGAGGCTTTCCTTCTTGTTGCCTCCAAAAATTCCCATAGTGTCAACACGTGGCATCTTCTGCCTTTAGTTGCTTCAAAGAATAAAAGCCTTTATAAAGACCATGCGAGGGCCACCACATGGCAGCTTCACACGCCTCTGTAAGAGAAAGATGCCATGACCTTGCTTGAACCTGTGCCATGCTGACATGTGGCACGTTTATTATGACGTGCTATGCAAAGAATATATGAAGTCCATGATATTACTTAGAAATAATCCAAAACAAAAGGGAGAGGTCGCGAGGCATCATCAATCATGAAATAAATTTCAAGGCAAAAATTTCAATGAAAGAATTTGGTAATGAGCTATAGGAGATTTGGTCTAAAATTATAATAAAAATAACATATGATTTTGAAACCTACCACCATCCTATCTGCATGTAAAGTGCACAATATGTGCATGACACCTATCAATATATTATTGAGGGCCTATTAATGTCAGTTTATGTAAATATTTGTACTATATAAGGTACATACAAACAAGATCAAACCAATAACACTATTACACATGTATCATTGTACATATCCTTTCACACAATACATTTACAATAGAAAGTCTTCTTGTGTGAATTGTGTATTTACATTTTAATCTAGGGTGTCATATGTTCTACAAATCCTATAGGTTACAAGTTGGTTTAGATATTTTTCCTCTGACCCACTTAGATCAAATCACAACATGCTTATTAAAGCTTGTGCATTTAATCTACATTTATACATCCTACTTTCTAGATTCACTTATTTAACCTATCTTTCAATATCATAATTCTGGAGCTTATATTTTGAGATACTTTTACTTTAAGGGCATCATGTCTTCCCTCTCTATACTTTGCACCTTCATTATTTTATCTTACATTGAAGGCATCATGCCACATTATATATCTTACCATTTATTCCTTATACATTAGGGTCATCATTCCTTCTCCCACATGTTATCTATTTTCTACCTATATCCACTAGGGACTTATCATTTAACCTACACTATAATTTCATCATCCTCTTGGATGATGCATTGAGGGCATATGCCACTTTAATGATTTATGTACTTACATATGTATTTTTGGCCATTGAGGGCCACAACACATGTTCAAATTTCCCATGCTAGGGGTAACCTTAGCTCCTCGATACTATTTCCAAATCATATATGCTTACTATACCTTACCATTCTAGATGTTACACATACTTATTACATGATCTATTCATTATTTAGCATTATTTATTTGCATGATATGTATGTTTGTGTATTCCCATCCATAAAAGACGTCTAGTTTCATGTATGTTTTCCCCCCTCCTTCAATTTATTGCCTATTATGGATGAAACCAAATGAAGAGGGGAATATATTGTCACTAATAATTCCCATGTTGAGCATTTAAGTAGCAATAGGTGTTACATAAACTCATTTATCGTGACCAAACAAAGCATTATTACATGACATGCTTTTTACCCCATGTACCTTGCCTCCTATGGCCACTTTGCCAAACAATCTATTCATCATCTTTGAAACAAGCATAATTTTCGTAGCATTACTAATTTCCTATTGTTCCTATTTCCTTGGACATAGGTGGCAAGCTCCTATTTGACCCTAATTTTCACTTTTGAGATATAAGCTACTCATTGAATATTTTTTCTTTGTTTAACAAGTTCTATAGAGAATGTATATAAAAGGACACACTTACATGATTCCACCTTCTATGGTGCATTAATTTTTATGGATCCCTTTCATATCCTTTGATGTCTAAATATTAAATCTACACATGTGTTTACAAGTGCTACATACTTTGAGTTGCATGGAAATCTTAAGATTCACACCTACTTCAAAGTGGGATAAAAACGCAATTGTGAAATTTACATACTCATGGTAGTTTATTTGGTTTTATGCCCATTTCTGACAAAATATCTCGATACATTTGCATATCAACAAATGGTGCAATCCTTTGTAAACTTAGGCTCGTTACCCTAACCTTTACCCATTCACACACATACACACATTTTTGCATTCACCAAGGCACCACTTTAACTTTATATGTGGGCCATATTTTGATATGTTCACCTAATCCTCACATTTATTACACCTAATACTATCCACCCAAACTTGATTATTTTCTTGCCTAGGGCCATTTCCATACCTGCAAAGCTAACCCTATAGGCATGGACTTTACCCCTATCCTTCCAAATGTTTGGTCAATCAATTCCTTTTTTTATTGTCCTAAGCCAACTAAGTACATGTTTTGTAAATTTTGATGTTATGTGCTAGTATTTAAAGACATTCAATGTATTCATTCTAATAATTCAAGGATCCTTTATCTCTCAATCATTCTAGAGATTAAAGCAACAATTAGTAGCAAACTATCTAAAATTGGTACTCTAAAAGGCATAATAAACATACATACAACATATTAGTGCCCTCACATGTTCTCTTTGAGCCTTTTCACACATTTTCAAGGGTTGACCTAGGATAAAACATATCCTTGTGACATAACTGTAGTCCTTCCAAGATGCTTCTAAATATTGTTGGCCATTAGATATAAAAAAGTAGAGCAGGTGAAGACCATATGGGTGAATAATGGAGTAGAACTCTACATTGCACAAGGTTGGGTCTAGAATTAGAGGACAAATATGTGGCTATAGACTTGACCTAAACTTATAATCTTGATTCCAAATACAAGATAGATCTTTAATACAGGTTCCAAGACATTTAATGATAGAGAGATTACATTTACCAAATTGCTATAAATTAACTTACTAAATCTCCACCAAAAGTTTACATTCTTTAGTCATAAAATACCATCCTCCTTTATATTTACTCTTTAAAAAATAATTATTATAAATATCTAATTTACAAATCCCAACTACCATTATTTAATCTAAACTAATTTATACTAATATTTATATTTGCTTAATTAACCTTAAGGAAAAATATTTTTGCCTTACAATTTTAAATTTTATTTTTATATTAACCTTTTTCATTTATACCCTTCTTATGTTTAACTTAGTTTATTTACTTTTTATTATTTTTTGTTTTTTTAAATTTTTTTCCTTTGATTTATTTAAATATTTAAGATTTTAAGGATAAATAAAATTAAAAAAATAAATTAAAGTATGTTGAAGAAATAATGAACACGTATATTTTTATGAAGTTGGATTATAAAAAGATGAAAGACAATCAATACAAAAGAAAGATCTGAAAGTACTAATACCAAATTAAATGCCTTGACATCAATGAGCCTATAAACTAAAATTACAATAAATTATTTATTCAAGAAAACCAAAACTAATAATAATCACAAGTGAATTTGAGAAGAACAAACTCAAATAAAGCCAAGCATAAAATTTCAAGAGGTCTTGAGTTCAAATTAGACTTAGACATGTTGTGGCCACAACACTTTAACATCACCACTCTAAATGTTATAGATCAAATCATTGATATATTGGTCAAAGATATGAAAATTAATTAATTTCACTCTATTAGATAGTGAAGGTAGCCAATTTACATATTATGAAAATTGGTCTACTAAGAACTAAATTCATTGTGTTTCCCTATTTAATATATAATCTCAAAGCAATAGGGCTCATTACTTCTTAAATAGATGCAAATGATTAGAGAACATATTAAGTCATCTAAGTGATAAATTTAGATATAATCCTAAAACTTCTCAAGAATCTATTTTTTGATAGTTCTATGATTTCATATTTGCATTTTTCAAAACTTTTGAAATGAAATTTGGAAATGCAACAATTGAAGGCTCTTCCATTATATTCTTAGTTATGACCCTTATAAATGGAAGTACGAAAATAAACAATTCAACAACCTTTGTATGTTTGATCCCAAAGTTACACATATTTCCTAGCATTTGTTATACTAGGACCTTCCTATTAACATTTGTTTGATACATTTTATAACTTGTCTAATCCACGATGTTCATTTTGTGGGCAACCATAAACCCTTCTTCACCTTTTCTAGTTTTGTGTTCATGTTGAAAATACTTGACAATGGATCCATGTTTTCTTTTGACCTCTAAGGCTTGAACCTTTTATTTGATACAATCTTCTTCTTGGAGATGGGGCCAAGCTTTCTATAGAGTTTTCCCAACTTTGGCATGCTCTTAGATTATAAATTATTTTTGTATCTAGAAACAAATAAGTTTTTCTATTTTAGTTCATTCTATTGTAGATACTATTTTTACCATTCACTCCAAATTGCCAATGACCTCTAATATGCTCATGTAAATTTAAGTCAAAGCCAATAAGTTAGTGATGAAGGTCCAACATTTGCAACCTTTCTTGATAATTGGGGGAATGCCCCTTGCATTGTGGCTAGGGTTCAACCTTTACCTTCATGTGCTAAATCCCTTTGTTGGGACTAATGTCATAGTTGTTCTTAATATTCTTAGCATCATCCACATATCCATGAGAGACACCACTCCTTTGATTAAGCAACACTCTAGTTGGACCTATTTCTAACTTTTCCAAGTTGTTAGGATGGGTGGCCTTTGCCTCTACATCATTCTTGCCCATCCTCTCAGTTGTGTGGATGGGACCCTCTTGATCAAAGAAAATTCCTTCACTTGTCTCTTGTTATATGTATGTTGAGGACTATGTAGAAGGGATCTGAAGGATGACAATAATGTTGCTCTTACTAGTTAGGAACCAACGGAGGATGATAAGGATTTGTGAAGTGGAGGATGAGATAACCTAGATGCTTAACTCTTGGTTTTCATATATAATATTTAAAAAAATGTTGTATCACATCTCTATGCATAAAATACGTTGAGTTTTCTTATTAACACAAATATTACACCCTTGAATAATACATATACTAATCTAATGAAGAAGGCAAACCCAATGCTATTCTTGATTCTCATGAAAACAAAGGTAAGAGAAGTAAAGAATTTGGAATGCTTATAAAATTTTCCAATAGTATTGCTAACAAATACAAAATAACATATGTTATTTTTTTTGTTGTTGTTGTTGGAGACTTTTATATCATTTAACCCACATAATAGTGAGCATGATCATTAAGCTAAAACCTCTTTGGCCAAGAGTCAAGGACTAAGGGGTATCAATTCTCCTAAACTTACTTGGGGTATGCCATCAACCTCATCCCTCGTGGAGTTGAAGCCTTGCACTTAACAAGATTTGATCCGTAATGATCTCATCCAAAATCATTCAAGATCTATTGATAATTGTATTATCTTTGATTTTAATATATATATAATCTTTGATGAGAAAACTGCATTAAAACACACAACCAAATCTTACATAAAAATAACATAACCCCAAAAGAAAAAACAGAACTGTACATATGCTCTCTTCTCCTTGGGACCTTCTCCATTAGGTATTAAAAAACACATTAAAAAAATTCTTACAAATTTCCATAATAGTACCTAGATCAATCTCAAAATATCTAGTATTTACTTTTGGAGTACTGAATGCTTTTTAAAAAGCACTGCGTTAATTGTACTTTATATTTCCATTGACCATTTGATATTTTTATTCCTTCCGTTCCTGTCAAGAGGAAACTCTTCAACTTGTTAGATATTTATTGGAGGGGCCCAACAAATGCCAACCGTACGATTATATGTTCTAATTTGATGTCCACCGTCCCAACCCAATCCCACATGGCTGTACCACAACTGGCCACCTCATCACTGAACTCGATGAACAAATCCAACGTCATTGCTGACATAGCCAAGAAGTTGCCCTAATGCCACCCAAACGCCGTCAACTCTCCGTCCTATATCTCTTCAATCTCTCGGAACAAAACTAACGGAACATAACAGAGACTTGACGGAGCTTATCCTAACACCCACCCTTTTCTGAAAAGCCAGGTTCATGTCAAAAGCACGAGGCAGCTTTTTGGCGCTTTTGTGGGTAAAATACGAGGGAACCACGGGTAAAACGTCGCCGTCATGTAGTAATTTTCAAGTTTTACGCAACCTTTTTACCGTGCTTAAGATTTTTTCTCATTTTGTAAGCGATACCCTTGGGAAACTATGCTGTATGTAAGAAAATTCTTTGGCTAAATCTTTTGATTTTTGTGTGGAGCACGTTAGCAATAGCTAGAGCGCAAGTTTTACGGAACCTGCGGAAAATCTTGCATCGATATACTCCTGTATCGACGAAATTCGGCGGGCGAGCTTGACATTACGGTGAGTTTTTTCAATCCGCTAGCTCTTTTGGAGTTTTTAAAGCTTTAGACGAAGTCAGTGTTGGAGTTTTGACGTTTGAATCCGTTTTGGTACAGTTTTAGTGTTCTAGGTTAGTAATCTTATTCGCTAAGATTTGAGCCTTTTTTTGTGGGTTTTAAGGACGACTCCATCAGTTTGGATGTTCGAACTTGCTTGCAATACGATTATGTTTATTTCTGGGCTCTGGCAAATGCAGAATACGTATTTTACATTTTTCGCCTAATTTTAAGCTTATTTTGGAATTTTTACTTTTGAAACGTCAGTATTGAATGTTTGAAGTTCGAATTTGTTTGTAATACTGCAATATTTTCTTTTGACCGTCAAAATAACTCAGTTCGCTTCAGTTTTGCCCAAAATGCACGGAAGGTAGGCAGTTTTGGACTATTTTAAAAGGCTTTTTATACGTCAGTATTGCAATTTTGGGGTTTGAACTTGTTGTAATACGGTTGTTTTTTTTCGTCACAGTGAGAAATGCAGCTTGCGGTTGTAATTCTGGCGAAAATGTTGAAGTTTAAGGGCGTTTCCGTCTATCATTCGTGAAACCGCGCCGAAGGCTCTTCATATTCGGTTTCATTTGGCGGTGAATGATTACTTTACTGTTAAATCGGTGAATGCTTTGAGTACAGCTGTGTAGTTGCGGAACAGTTGGAAGCTTTTGGAGGCAATTTGAAGGAATCGGTCGTAAGCGTCCAGATTTCAGAAAATAATACATTCAGAGGTTTCAAAAATCTGGCCGACATCTAAGTTGTCAGAATCAGCAGTGAAAGCTTATATTTATTTTAGTGTGAATTTGTAAAATAATGCCTCTTCAGCAAATAAGTCTCTAAGGTTCAGATTTACGCTTAGTGTTGACCAGCAGAAGGGTTTTTGTTAAGAAGCAACGCTGTGTTAGACTGATTCCGAGTCCTGTGCAAAGGAAGCTGAGTTTTTCAAAATTTAGTAGTATTTGTTCTGATTTAGTCCATTTCTCTTAGAAAAGCTGAATTTCAGTTAAAAACAAGATCGGATATCTTCGCTTGTGGAGTCCAGTGTAAAAAGAAGTTGTGTAAGTGGTATACCAGTAAAGAAGCTAAAGTTCTGTTGAACAGAACTTGAATTGCTCAGAAATTTGTGGTAGTCATTCTGATTTACATAGGATTTTGTGTAAAAGAAGCTAAAGTTGGGAAAAACAGAAGTAAGCATTTTCGCATTTGGAATCTAGCGCAAAAGAAGCTGAACGCTTGGTATAGCAGTAAAGAAGCTTAAGTATATGGACCTCACTAGTATATTTTGTATTTACCAGTTCTTATGTGCTGGGGAAAAGAATCCTATACAAAGCAGCAATACGGATTTGGGTTCAGTAGAAGTCCCGTGTGAAAAAAGCTTAAGGTTTAGGGGAAATAGCATCACACAACCGGATTTAGTCTGGCTGTCTCGTGCAAATCAACAGAGCAGCTGTATAAGTTCTTGAACTTAAAATTTCTGTGCGAAAAAACTGCATATTGCTAGAATCAGGTGAGTAGCAAGTGAATCGAGTACTCCTGTGTGAATTCACAAATTATAGAACTTTGCTACGCAGGTTAGATTATTTGGGAGTATTTGCAGGATACGCCAAAAAGCTTGGAAAATCATCTGGATAAACTCTAGTACTTTTAGATTATCTTTCTGCTGTGGGTTACAATGGAATGCTTCTGTGACTTTTGTGGGGAACTAAGGCCAACAATATACTGTAAATCGGATATGGCTCGACTTTGTCTGTCATGTGACCGTCATGTTCACAGTGCAAATGCGCTCTCCCGCAGACATCTTCGGTATCTTCTCTGTGATCGGTGTAATTCCCAGCAGGCCATGGTTCGGTGCCCTACAGAAAGCTTATCTCTGTGTCAAAATTGTGATTGGAACGCTCATGGAAGCTCGGGGGAAGCATCTCAGCATAATAGGCATGCTATTACTGGCTACATCGGGTGCCCTTCAGCAGCAGAGCTTTCAAGGTTATGGGGTTTGAATGGTTTTCCTCATTTGGTTGATTCTTGTGGACAATCTGCCGAGAATGTTTCAGGTACGTCCACTGTTAATGAGATTGATACTAATAGCTGCCGGGGTAAGTCAAAAATTGACAACTCTCTGGATGTGGTGACTGGTCGAAGGAATAATTCAGGAAATACACAAGAATTTGATGTTTGGATGGAGTCTTCTCCGTCAACACCCAGAGCAATTACCGAAGATAGATTGGTTCGCTGTACAGGGCCAGCTAAGGTGATTCTCCACATTTTAAAATTCATCAGATCAAAATATATTTTGACCTTTATAGTTATATATGCTAGGCTCTGACCGTACTGAGAGGTATTTAAAGGCTTTACAGTATCTTATTTTCAAAATTTTGGGCTGACCTTGAGGCCACGTGTTTGTCTCAGCAGTTCAAAATATTACTTTTGCATAATATGCTTTTCCCCATTTGAAAACAGTTCAACCTGTTGCACAAACTGCCCAAATCAAATAATTCCTTCACACCAAGTCCCAAAACATGGCATGCTTTTAGTGACCTGCACCACACTAATAAAAGATCATGAATATATTAGACCAAGTACCAAAGATCTGCCTTTATGGTGATAAAATACCTTAAATGTCTACAGTCTTGGGTGGTGATAAAACACCTTAAATATCTAGAGTCTTGGGAAAGAAAGATATCAATGTTGCGACTCGAAGTACAATGAGTTACAATTGCAAAGTAGGAGGGAGTCTTACAAAAAATTCCAAGAGCAAAAAATTTAATAGCACCCAAACACCCTAACTTAATAACATTATATACTTTTTAGGAAACTGAAAATAAATTATTACCGAACAACTTGTAAGTAGGATTTTCTGGGATGGGAATGCCGAACCTTATGAAAATGTTTTCCTTGCCATGGAGTGCACCATCAGCCATGTGTTAACAGTTTTAAGACCTTTCTTCCTTCTCAATTGTAGAACGTAAAGGGTAAAGCTGTTTCTGTTTTTTTTGTTGGCAATGAAACCTTTTTTTAGCTCTTCTATGATGGGAATTTTGACTTTTAAGCGTAATGTGTTATCTCACATTTTCAAATTAATGGAACAGAAATTACACTTGAAGAAATGAAAAATTGTTCATTTAGTAGAAAAGAACCTTATTGGAGGCAATGGATGAGTGTCTGGACTTGTTCATATGATCCCGAAGACTTGGACTTCTTGTGTTATTCTAAGCTTACAAATTTAAAAGGTGATGCAGTAAGACATGTCTATAGTGGATAAAAGAATCAAACATCATAATTATAATACAAAATCCTTGAACAGGATATCCATTTAATTTTGGGACCTGAAACTCAGACCTATTTTTCAAGTTATGACAGCAAGCCCTATTATACTATAGTGCTTCTAGCCATGCCTATTCAGATATACCTACTTTGGTCCCTTGTGGACATTAATATAGTTTTGATTTCAATCTCAATCTACACTTTTCTTATATATCTCTTGCATAAATGTGCCCCATGGTCACCAAGGCGCATCTGCTTACAAATAATTTTATCTTGTAATTGTATCTATTTTAATATTTCCAAGTTAGGTCCATGGTGAGAGATGTCTGTTTTCTTATGTACTTCCTAACATATTATGTACTAATTTTTACAATCGGTAATTCAGGGAAACTGCTAGTTATAGTTTGTGAACAATTGTCATTCATCCCTTCTTTTTGTCTCTACTCGATCTCAGTTGATTCTTATAATTCTATTCTAGTATATTTATTATGTGACCGATATTTTGTATGTGGCAGTTTTTTGTTTATCTTCTTCATCACTACCTGTATTATACAATGCCTCTACTCTCCAAGGTCATCCACATCAAGCCTGAACAACAAAACAATGCAGCAAGTGCTTGGTGTTCATTTATTGCAACTCTCATGCATAAGGCCCGACTGCATATGAATGTTTTATACAAATATTATTTCTTTCAATTAAAATTCATTGCAGTTTGTTCCAATAAATTGCACATGATTCTATTTTACAGATTTGGCTCCTTGCTTTCTTGCTGAATATAATTGAGTTTGATGTTGGGAGATTTAGGCTTATGCACACTTTGGTTTCGTATGAAGTGTTTTGAATTGTTACTTAAATTTAATTCCAATTCTTTTGTAGAGAGGATAGAAAAGACCAAATAATGTGTTCTTTATTTTCGGTTTTACAATGAAATGGCTTTTCTACCCTATCAAGATGAGGGCTATCTTCTTATAGATATTGCTTATTGTGAATTGTCTGCTTTGAAAGTTTATCTAAGTGCACTTCTTTATGCTTATGCAGTCATCTGGAGCGTCTGAACAACAATCAAAACAAAAGCCTGTGGTAGTTCAACAATTGCTTGATTTACAAAAACTGACACGTCAGAGTTCTATCCAAATTCAGAACTCCAAGTTACATTCTCAAGTTGATTTTAAGTCAATGGGACCCCCTCCATCAAAACCAACAGCAGAAAATGTTCATGCGCATAACCAAGTTCAAGAGAGGCAGCAGAATGATCAGCTTCAAGAGCAGCAACTAAACTGCCACGAGCAGGATAATCCATCCGTTTCATTGTTTTTGCCAGAAATGCAACAACTGAAGCCTGATGCTAATATTGAACATATTATGGAAGGGGACACTTATTGGCGTTGCAGTCCTGCAAACGATACTAACCAGGTGTGTTACAACTTACAAGTCTAACAGATATTTGATATTCTCAAATGATTTAATTATGAATTCTTCGGATATTTCAAGAATAATGAAAATTAGATTCAGAACCATTAGCCTGTAGATAACTTAACTTTAGTCCTGGTAAAATTGATTCAAACTAAGAACCAATATGATTCCTAAAGTGCTAGTAGTAATGTTATGTATCCAGCTCGTTCTCCTGGAAGAAATAAATTATAAAATAAATGGAATGGTTTTTTGGTAAAGCAGAAATTATATTGATATCCATTGGAGCTACAAAGCTTAATGTCAAAAAGTTTGAAGGAAGAAGGGCCCTCAATTAAAATTTGTAACAAGCTACAAATTTTATTTGTTTTCATCTCTTTTTATATTTTTTTGTCTTCAATTATCCATGTAACATGCTTCTAAATATGCAATTGAAAAATGCTATACAATATATTCTATCTTGGATTAGACTCTTTATATGTTCTGGTGCTGTCTAATAAAGCTCTGTTTTATTGGAATCTGCAGCTGTGGGATCCCCACATGCAAGATCTTGGCCTTTGTGATGGTGGTGATAATTGTGATGGTTTTAATATGTCAGATGTTGATCTCACATTTGAAAACTATGAAGATATATTTGGCAGTTCACAAGATCAGTCTGATTCCCTGTTCGAGGACACAAGTGCAGCTTGCTCCAACATGGAGAGGGATGTTTCTCTTGTTGAGTCGAATGGTGACATTGAAAATACTCCTGAGGTTTGTTTGCTAAGAATGTACCTCTGGCTAGCATTTTTTTCCTGTAATTACATCTGGTATGTTCTCCCCTTTGTCATTTACACACATAGGATATGCTTATTTTCTATGTTCATGTATATGGAGACCATTTTGTTTCCTTTGTTTTGCCAAATTTGTGTAGACTTTCTGGTAACATATTATTGTTCTTTTGGTAAATGAGTCAGTGAGCCTTCTTTCATTACAGAGCAGGTTCTCCCTTTGGCTGGATGCCAATCTCCAAGGGTAATCTTGGCTTTAAGTTAAACCCTTTGAGTAGCCAGCATGGACATGAAATAATTATCCCTTTAAAGAAGAGTTGCCAAATACTCTCCCTTACCTATTTCAATACACGTATTGTGTATTGGATACTTGATATATATATGATATTCCTAGATATGGAATGGATAATGCATCTAGATGTATCCATAAACTAGCCTATATTTGGGTTATATCCAATAGATTTGGATGCAGCATCGCAATGTTTGGTGTCATATCCAGTTTAAGGTTTAATGAAAAAGATTCAAAATTTGCAAAAATTTAAAATATGAAAAGTTTGTTCTCTTTTTCACACATATCAGTAAAGACACAATCATTATATTAACCAAATAAATATTGTAAATTAAAATATATGAATGAAAACATATATTTTTTGAAGGTTATTTCTATACCCTTAGATATATAAATAATTGAATATATGCATATTTCTATAGTCGTCATATGTAGCCGATATATGTATTGGGGGATCTTGAAAATTCACTGCATTTGTATTTGATACCATATCTATATCCGATGTTGTATCGGTTTCCTTGCAACTCTGCTTCAAAGAGATTAAACTAGAATTTAGCAATGTACATATACAAGAACAAATAGAGGGTACAAACTTGGCAACATGATTATCTAGCAAAGTCGCAGCTTTAGGGCACCTAGAGGTGAGCACATACATATCCATGTGAAAGATCATAGGGAGATTCAACATTCTTAGATGGAAAGGTAGAATTTGCTAAGGCACTTTTGAAAGATCAATAATCTAAAATTGGTGGCAGTCTTTGTGGCTGCAAGCAGCTTGTGGGATGAGTAGAGCCATAGTCAGACTTGTGACATCCATGTGAGGGGGCCGGAAATTTATGGGCACTCAATAAACCTATGTGTTTGTGCAGTTTGCAATCTCCCTTCATAGATTTGGAAGTAGGGGAAGAAAGGAATTTTCAGGAGAGCGTAGAGTATTCAGAAGTGACATATTTCTTATTTTATAATTTTTTTTTTTATTGTATTTATTTATATATATAATAGTAATAATTAAAAATTAATATTGTATATATATATATATATATATTTGTGACAATATTTATTAGATATATGTATATATACAGATTTAAATATTTTTGTAACAGTATATCTCTTCTATATATCGAGAGAAGGGAAATACTGTTACCAAAATGCAGCCTTCTGAGGTTATAATATGTACAAAGACTGCTAAATATAAACATTTGATAAACAAAGACTGCTAAATATAAACATTTGATAAACAAAGACTACTAAGTATCGAGAGAGTAAAAAGGATTCAAAAGTGATGGATAGATATGTGAACCTCTCATAACAATGGTATTGAGGAAAAGCTGAAGGACCAAAGAACCATATTTAGAGCAGTATTTGTTCTATGTACTGCTGTATTTCTGACATAAAGGCTAATTATAGCTCCCTTTTGAGTATATTCTCAAATCTTTATGTCCTCTGATAGTGCATATCAAGTGGCATTGTCATTGACCAAATAGTGTAATCTGAAGCCTCATGTGCAAACTGTGAAAGATTGATTCAAGCAGCATGTATAGGACACAGATTCAGGGTGTATGGTGCAAAGATATATAATGGATATTGCTCGTAGTTCATATGTTCTAAACTCTAAACAAGTTTGTGCCCAGACAAAACCCTCTCATGGACATTTATAAGAAGAAAACTTACAGAGCTAAAAACATTTATGAGAAAATTGACAGTGCTTAATTGCAATAAAAAAATGATTTTTTATTTTATTTTATTATACTAAAAAACTCTGCAGTGACTCCTGATGTTTCATAGAAGCATAATTGTGGCATGATTTCTTCAGCGAAGGATTTTTTGTCTCTTACTTCCCATGATGAGGGGTGGTCTTAGACATCTGCCGCCATGTGAACTCATAAAAGCTTCCCCCTTATTTGTTGGCCAGTGATTCCCTCCATAGCTTGAATGCACAGTTGGGCAGCGATTTAGTTAGGGTTTTTCCTCTAGCATCCAATGTTTTTTTGAATGCATTCCTGAATTTTTTTTAAATGCATTTACGAAATCATTTTGGATTCATGGGTGGCTGAGAAGATTATTTGTTGGAGCATGTGATTATATGCAAGTTCACGAAACTATTGCCTAAATTATCCGAGTTAAATGAATGGATCTCAGAGAAATTGATGTGGCATTGAGGAGATGAAATCTACATTTATCCCCGTGTTCATGGTTTCTTAAGTCTTGAGTTCTCTTTGTTAAGGAACAAAGAGCTTGTTTTAAAACTTGGTTTGTGGGATTGGAGGGATTATTTTCTGTGCATAAAACCTTGGTCCCCTACTTTTGATCCTCAAACGGAGTCCTTTTCTCCTGTTTTTATTTGGGTAAAACTACCTACCTTACACCTGCAATACTGGGAAGATTCAGTGCTAATGGCAACTGGCAACGATCTTGGGAAGTTTTATTGTATTTCTAGGGAGACTACTAGCAGATCCTGCACTACTTTTCCTTGGCTCTGTATAGAGATGGACATCTAGATGAAATATCTCTTAGAATTGGAGATAAATGGTGGCTTATGAAAAGTTGCATTTAGATGTAGATGGTGCTCTACTCTGGGGAATCCTGTCTCCCAGTGCAGCAAAATGGATTACGTGTGGGCTTTTTCTGATCAAGTAAGGACTCGAAGACTACTTTGAAGCCCACTTGGTGGGATGGAGCATCTCCTCACCATCATTTTTGATTGTCCCAAATGAGCAGGCTGAGGATGATTCTCAAGAGGTTAATTGGGTGAGGTCTCTCAGCCAATGTGAGAGCTGTCATAAAAACTAAAATCTGCTTCCAACAAGTCAAATATTGATTTGGCTTTTTCATGGTTATATTCCAAAGATTCAAATGGTAAATTAAAGGTTGGTTCTGAGCAATGTAAGGTGTTGGATCTAGACCTGGCATTAAAAGCTATGAAAAGTTAAAATGATAATGATGGTTTGAAGAGTTTTGACCTGTTTGATCTCGATTTGGGTAATCGGTTTATGTCTCCCCCTGAGACAGTTTGGATTGAAGTTAAATCTTGGAAGAAGAACCAAGTAAGACAGATAAACTTCCCTGCAGATGACTCTCAGATCCTCTAAAGACAACAAAAGATTCTCTTGTATGTTAATGAACAAGGGAAAGTTTAGATATCTTGCTTTCCTCTATCCGTCAAAATTTCAAATAGGGGTTTTTGTTTGGCTTTTTGAAAAAGTTATTATTTTGGGGGTTCTTATCTTCTTACAGCCTTGTTAGTTAGGTTTTCCTCATTCACGGGTCTCAATACACACTCTGAAATATATTGGTTGTTTTGTTTTGGAAGTTTAATACAAAGGGAGATGGCCTCAAGTCCCTCATTTATGGACTAAAAAGAAAACAAGTTTATTTGGTCCTAAAAATTTATTTTCTAAAATGAAAACTAAAAGTATTTTTATTTGGGGTATGCCCCCGGGACTGGGTTCGTTTTGGGTGTGAACCCCTAGGCCATTCTCAGTATGCCTAGGGTTCAAAATGGCCTAGGGTTCAACATCAAAAACTTTAACCTTTGAATTCAACTATTTCAAGTTCAACACATGGTTGTCAGTCTGTCCATATATGATCTTTAACAGTTTTAGTGTGCACCGTTGCAAGTTTTTGAATGCTTGCGACTTTGGTGTGAAAATTTTCAGTAAAAAATGTTTTGTTGGTCCACTGATATAATATTCATTAGCCATTTTTCCACTCGTAATCTTTGAAATGCAATTATTTATATTTGCTTTGTCTTAATTGTCAACTTTCATCATGGTACTGATGTTTTTGATAAATGTTCTGCCTTGATTATTTTCTTTCATGATGTTGGGGATGTGGTTACATGTTTTTGTGTTGTAAGTATAGTGTATCAATGGCAAAGG
The DNA here is from genome assembly GCA_007115665.2 of Sequoiadendron giganteum. Classification (NCBI taxonomy): domain Eukaryota; kingdom Viridiplantae; phylum Streptophyta; class Pinopsida; order Cupressales; family Cupressaceae; genus Sequoiadendron; species Sequoiadendron giganteum. The sequence continues at coordinate 641,563,798 of CM021106.1, read as the reverse complement.
TGTTGATATATATATTTCAATGTTTGAATTGTCGACCTTGTTGACTGGAAAGTTATCAACAGGATCAATTCCTATGCTTATGATCTCTTTGTCCTCTCCTTGAACTGCTGCCTCAAGTTTTCTAGTTTGTCTTGTCACTTATCGTTTCATAATTGGTCTCCGATTCTTTTGGTTTCTTCTTGTCCATCTTTTACAGGTTCTCATTTTTAGCTTGTAGTTCTGCTTCATATCTCCCTTCTTTGCTAATTCTTGTCTGAATTGGTTAGTGGCTTTATCATGGTTTCTGTCATAGAGATTTTTTTCCCCATCTCTCATTACTAAGAGCTGTTGGAACTATTCTATGTTTTGATTTATTTCATGACCCCAATGTGCTATATTGCTGATTTTTGCATTCATCTGAATAGCCTCTCCAGGAAGGGAGCTTTTATATTTTATCGATATTGCAATCTGATCGAGGAGGTTTTGATCAGGCTCAATAATTTTTCTGCTTTGTCATTCTTCATCTCTAATTGATTCTCAATAATTCTGTGTATCCTTTGTGGTGGTGGCTTTCTCATGCTCTTATAAATTGTTATTTTGTTTTTAGGGAAGCTTCCTTTCCTTTCGTGACTCGATTATTGTCTTTTGATCGAGAAGGGCTTTCAATTGTAATATTTTTTCTTTTTTAGTTCCTCTCTTCCATTGTCATTGTCATCAACAACTTTTGTGCCATGTGTCCAAGCTTTCTAAAATTATTCTCATTTTGTAATTTCATTGTCTTATTCGCTTACCAATTATATAAACTACTTCATTGAACAAATGGTCCAAAAAAATATGCTGTGTTTTCTAATCCCGAAAAATCTAATCTTTACTTGCCCCTCTATATCATGTTAGTGAAAGGTTGAACAAAAAGCTTAAAAAAGTAATTATAAATTAACCGTCTGTTTGATTATGAAGACATACTTGAAAACATCACAGAAGATAGGATGTGTAATCATGGTGTTGGAAGTACTATGCAACAACTTTGATTATTTGAAATTTCTATTGAAATCTGTTAACCACATTTGGTGGGGTGAACGGTAAATGAGATTGAGTTGATTTGATCTCTGCTCTGGAAAATCTATTCTTATTTACGTTTTGGATGTACAAAATTTTAGATGTTTTGATATAATAATTCTAGTCAATCTCAAGCTTGCCCATTAGCATTTCTGCAACATGGCAATACCATTGATGGCGATACCTAACATACCAGCTGAAGCCTCAAAATCATAGATCTTTACCCATATTAGTAATATTGGGGAATTCATAAAGTTTCACATACACTCCTTACCTTTTATTACAATATCAAGAAATTCATAGATGGTTATGCTGCACGCTTTTATAACCTTACACTGATTTGATGCTAGAATATTTGGTACAGAAGTTGTAATTTTTTACTTTTTTGAGTTCATTTGTGAATATAGCTTATACTATACTTTGGAAAAGCCTACATTTACTTGAAAGTTCAATTTGCATTAACACAAAACTGATCAAAAGTACATAGGCATGGGTCCAAAAAGTCATGTAAACTATTAGTCAAGCTAGTGCCTAAACTGGGATAAGAAATCCCTAGTCGCTAGTCAACGATTCTGAATTTCAATAATTAAGTTAATGCCCTTCCTCAGCAGGTGTCTACAGCACAAGGGGGTTACTTAATTCCATCTCACATTTCTGGAGCAGCAGCGGGTATTCATTCTGCATCTGGTATAACAGTTCAGGGTGTGCCTGTTCCAAGTGCAGTTGGCAACATCACTATGAACTTTTCTGCACGGCCACGACATGCTAGTTTGTCAATTTCTCTGTCAGGTCATAGTGGAGAGAGCAGTGCTGCTGATTATCAGGAGTGCGGTGTATCGCCAATGTTTCCGAAGGGTGAGCCTCCTCCATGGTATCCTACCAGCCCTGAGACCGCATTTTCTCAAGCTAGGGACAATGCCATGATGCGTTACAAGGAGAAGAAAAAGGCACGCAAGTAAGTTTGCAACCCCTTTACCTTTGTGGAGCTTCACTTTGCTAGTCATAATTCACTGATTCAGTAAAGATGTTTCAAATTTAGTCGAGTGCCTTTACCATTGTGGAGCTTCACTTTGCTAGTCATAATTCACTGATTCAGTAAAGAAGTTTCAAATTTAGTTGAGTGTGATTTTCTAGCCTGTTGATCTACTTTAGCATCAGTATTGTTTCTTTATTTCTTCTATATATTTGTGGACATCAATATAATTTCTTTAGCTAATTCTTATTAATATAACTTCTACCTTGCCATTCTTTGAAAACTAGGTTTGAAAAGCAGATACGCTATGTTTCTCGCAAAGCTAGGGCAGATGTAAGAAAGCGTGTAAAAGGTCGTTTTGTTAAGGCTGGAGAAGCATATGATTATGATCCATTATCAGCGGCAAGGAGTTATTGACACTGTTTCTTAGCTCCAGAGAAGATGATAGTTCGGTCTATTGATCTTCTCCTACATATGCCAGTTTTTGCAAAAAATCTCTCAGCTGCAAAAAGTATACTTTATGGATATATGATGTTAAGGTATCCCCATGCTGCAATAGAGTTGAAAAACTTTATGTAAATACCTTCATGTATATTTATATATATAAGTAGCATGCTGCTTTTGCATGGCCAAGATCAGCTTAGGACCAGTTGGTGAATCTCGAAATGTTACTTTCTTTATTTTATTGACTGCTGACTCTCCATTCATTCTATGATCATTGTGGCCCCATCAATGGTTCTCGACTGCTGACTCTCCATTTATTCTATGATCATTGTTGCCCCATCAATGATTCTGTGGTTGGTGCTCACCAGTTTTCTTCATGACAGAACTCAAAGCTTCCACAGATATTTGGCAAGATATTCTCTTAAACATGCAGGGGCAGATTGAAGATCCATACCTTGAATTCTTTTGGCATGATGCTGTCTGTATATGATTATCAGTGCAGACTGTCTGGGATTGTATGGTTCAAAAGCATTCTTGGCCACTGGCTGTTGCAAGATCCAAGCTTTGAAAAGGTTCCTAATAATAGCAGGTTGTATATATATCCTGAGTGTCGTAAAAAACAAAAAGTTGATGCAAAAGAAATAATTAAAAGACAAAAAATGTTTTGCACAAGTGAAATTCAGACTGATATTATATGACGGTTAGTTTTAAAGATACATTGCTGAGAGCTAAGTACGACGTCATGTTAGTCACCGGGCTTATTACTAAAATTTTGATGGCTTTCAACCATGCATACGGAATGAAGTTTGCAGAGTGGAGTTTGCAATGTTCAGTTGTGATAAATTGATAGCCAAATTCAACAGGCAGATATTTTTATCGACTGGCTAACATTGTAAGTTATAGACAGTGTACGCATCAATCAGCACCGGGTGGCAGTAAAAGCTTTCTTCGGTAACTTTTGTATGTCTGTTCTGTTCGAGGTTCTTTTGTGAAGGTCTTATGTGGGCATCAAGTATAACGAGATTCCAGATCCAGAATTCAGCTCAAATTAATTAATCACTATTAATTTGCTGTTCATATTGTGAGTCTTCAAATTAATATTGCAATGATCTTACTGACAGGGTACGGGTACACAGGACTTCTGGAGCAGGGCTTTCCAACTTTTTTAAGTGTGCAACTCTCTTGATGAGCCAGACCCATTAATCAATTATTTGTTATTCTATTATGCCTTTATGCTCTCACTCATTTTATGTATGTGCATCAATCGAAGAGGTGCTGCTCCCTGATTTACACTCCAATAAAAGAGCTGTGAATGAGCTTTCTGTATCTGGTGGAAACGTACAGCCCTATTGCATTGAAACCAGTAAACGGTACAACTATATATATAGAAAACTTTTTTACATTCTGTAAGTGATTAAGATCAGTTCCACTAGTAAATTCTTTTAACTATCTACATAGAAAAATATTTTTACATTCTGTAAGTTTTAGGTCCAGATCCCTTCGAAAGGTGGTGAAAATTCTATTCCCGCACTTCTACTACATATCAATTAGATAAAAAGGTATGCTGGATAATTCTAAGTTTTATAGAATAGGGTCATGATTTACTTTAACATAATTTATTATATGGTCAATGGTTAAATGGAACATTTTGTGTTTAAAAACGAAAATATGGGCATGGTTTAATCTTATTTATTATTATTTAACAACGAAAAAGATGAATGTGTTTTTAGTTGCATTTGCTTTTTAACATTGAAAATGATAGGTGTTTTAATTTTATTTGTTATTTAACATTCAAAAGTAGTTTTATTGTATTTATTTGGGATTGAAAAAATGTGTAGGGAGAAGACACAGTTGTACTTTATAACTTTATAATTCTCAAAAACATGCAGTGATATCAAAGAGTCTGAATTTTTATACAATTTCACAAGTTTACTGGTTAAATCTAAAGATTCAGATGTCATAAATATTCCTTGTAACATGGATTTAAAATAAGACTTTTTTTGATTCCTTATTCATAATAGATAATTGTGACACCCAATATTTGAAATTGGTTGCACCAATAACTAAACATTTTGTATTCAAATATCATATAAACATATGCATCTTTTTGTCACAATTTAAATTACTTATATCACCTAATTATGAAATTATACATAATAAATTAAACATATTAACACTAATCAAATATGTTTCCTCTAATGATAATATATAAAATATATTTTATTGGATAAGACTTAACTCTAAACTTTACATCCATTATACCCTAAAACATTTTTGCCTTACACCAAATGTAGCATTGACATGTAATGATGCTCCTCGAATGTTTATTTGTTGTCTTCCCTTTGAAATAACCTAGTTGTTGTCTGTCCTCTAGAATAGGTTACATGAAACAACTATAACTATTTACAAAGGCGTCCATGATCTCCTTGATTTTTTTTTTTTTCATTTCACTCCAATTATGGCATGTAGTTCTTGTTTTCTTAACAAAGAATATTGACATAGTTGAATGTCGTTTTGTTGGAGTTCTTCAAGCAAGGTGTCGGTTTTGTTGTCACCCCTCTGATGAGGTAAGTTAGGGTGTATTATAAATTATAAAGCATGTCTTTTGATGCCTTTAATCCTGAAGGGATATTGTTAGATTAAGTTGAAGGGTTGTTTTAGGGTTTACAATTTCATACAATAAAAAACGTGTTTAAATTATGATGGCCATTGATAGAGACCATTTTGTTAGCTATTGATAAATTGAACGTTGCTTTGTAGGGATTCTTCGAGTAGGGTGTTGGTTTTGTTATTACTCTTTGTTGAGAACGGTAAGTTAGGATGTATTATAAATGATAAAATGTGTATTTCATCACCATTATCCCTAAAGGGTTATTATTATAGTGAGCTAAAGGTTTTTTGGATTTACTTTGGATTTGGCTTTGTACAATAACCAAGGTGTACACTATAAAATGAAAAAAAATGCTTGAATTTGTAGGTTATAGATAGCTAAATAACATTTGATGTAGAGTTCTTTGGTGTGTTTGCAATTGCTTTTTGGATATACTCTTCAAATCTTCATTTGAAGCCTTTTTTAGTTTTCTCTTAGTATTTTTTGTTAAATACATTCAAATTAAAAAAATTAATATATCCCAACCTTAAATCACACAAAAAATATTTAATCTACCAATGCTTTGTATTTTTTTTGTTTCCAAGTATAAAAATGAGCAAGAAAAGAATATGTATATATGATAAAATCAAAACCACTTTCAAAAAACCCTAGGAAACATAACTACACATGGTAGGTTGTGAATAATCAAGATTAATCATGAGATTTTTAAATGTAATTCTACTATGGTCTAGATACATAATTAAATCCAAAAATGTGTAACGTTTTATCACAAAAACTTCAAAATATGTTGTACTCCTAAAATAAGTCATTTTTACATTTTTACCCTCTCAAAAACATTATCAATCAATTATGTCTAAAAGCATAAGGTTGTAGTTAGAAATGACAAACAATATTTAGAAACTCTAAACATGCCAAGTCTTCAATTAAAATTATAGTTTGTATTGGAAATACAAAGTAATAAGAACAATTATTCATTTATAATCTTGATATTTCATTTAAAAGTGAAATTATACAATTAGACACATTGTTGACATTTAATTGTTTAGAATGAAAAAACCAACCACCTAATGGACATGTACGAAAAAAAGTACATTGACGAGAACAAACAATGCATCTTAATCTATTTTCTAAAAACAAATAAAATAGAAAACATCTTAAAGCTTAAATAAAAATCATAAAATAGTGAAACAATGAAAATAACAAATTTAAAATCAAGTGTCAAGTTTGAATCAAATCCTCTTATTATTTTTGGATCTTAAAGGTTCTTCTCATGATTCATTCTTGATTAGATCATATGATGGAGATTGATTTAGTTAGAAAAAACAACACAACAATTTTTTTTAAAAAAAGAGTTCATCTATGGTTTTGCAATCTCTTTTTTGAATGATCAAATATGTAACAATGCTTTGTTTGATAATGGAATCAAAATAATCACTCTTAAAACAACTTGAGAATGAGTTTACCTCGAATTTATTCGCAAATACCATGAGTTCACTTATACAATAAGACATCACTTCAAGAGAAAACAAGGAATTTTTTAATGCAAGACTTTACTACATACCTTCCATTTGAGTTGGTAAAACTCCCTCATGTTGACCTTTAATACGTTAAGAGTTTTCACCTTGAGTTACTTAGTTAGTGTTCTCATAGTGATAGCACAACAATTATAGTAGCGTATCTAGACTTGTGTGCAGTTGAAGGAATGACATGGAGAGGGCATATTAATATAAGAGAATGAGTCTTCTTTGAGATTAGCACCAGTTAACTATTTGAGATTTGAGCGTTTTTTGGATGTAATTTAGTCTCAACAACTTTGTTTAGGAGTTATTAGTTGTTTAATAACATTGATTGATTAGTTAGGCTCTAGTAAGTTGTATACTAAAATTGGAGTTTTATTTGACAACTATCTAATTTCTCTTAGTTAGATTTTAGTGCATATGTCTATTTAAAGGGTGCATATTCTAATTTTAATTATGATGAACATAGTCTCTTTTTTTACATTTTACTCTAATGGAGTGTATTTCTTTTCATATTTGATGACATGACAATTGTAGTTTTGAGAATCAAGTACTTGTATTCATTGTTTACATTTTCAATAGTATGTGTTTATAGATTAACATAATATTGTTTCAAGTGATTTTTTTTGTGTTTTAAGCTACTCAGTTTTAGGACTATTTTTTTCAGTGTAGAATTTGCTTTACCATAGTTTGAAAATTAATAGATGCCTTGAAAAAAGTCATGCATTTATCTGATGTTAATAGAGGTTTTGACAAGAACCAACTTAAACCTCAAGTTCAAAGATCAAATCCTTTGAATGGAAACTAAAATGACACACAATGTAGTCACATAATGCAATCATACTATTGTTGTTAAAAGAACAAGTTCCTCTATTGAAAATAACATGTCCTTGACTCTTTTAGTTTACATTTGATAAAAATGTATGATTTTTGTTACAACTCATGGCATCATAAAATGAAAATTTCCAATCAATTCCTAATTATAGATTTACTATTTTTCTTTCAGGTGTCAAAGGATGTGACGTTTAGGTGCATAAAGGTAAGGTCTTTTACGAACTTATTAGGAAAATAACCCATTTTTAGTTTCAAGTGTTTTGTATGTTGATTTACATTTGGTTGTACATGAATTTCTATACATTAGTAGATTTAATTGCTAGTGTTATTTTACTATTGTTAAACTACAATGATTACTAGATTAAACTGTTAGTGTTCTTCTATGACTATCAAACTAGAATAATTATTTCTATACACTATTAGACATCTCTAATTTCAAGTGTTTGGTATGCTAATTTACATTAGGTTGACGATGAATTTTTATATATTACTATATTAAATTTTTAGTGCTTTTAGATTAAATGTTAGTTATTCTACTACTGTACAATAGTAGAATAGTTATCTCTATATATTATTAGATTGAATTGTAAGTTTTATTTTGTTAGTGTTGAACTAGATTAATTTGCTAATGTTAAATTAGAGTAAACTATTACTGTTAAATTAGAATAAACTATTAGTAGATTAAATTGTTAGTGTTATTCTATTATTATTAAAAAACAATAATTATTTATATGCATTACTAGACATTTCTAGCTTCAATAGGTTTGTATGCTATTTTACTGTAGATGAAGTTCTCTACATTACAAGATTAAACTATTAGTTATTCTATCACTATTAAATTAGAATAATTATATTTATAGATTACTAGATTGAACTATTAAAGTCTTATTCTGCTAGTGTTGAACTATAATAAACTATCAATGTTATATTAGACTAAATTGCTACTCTTAAACTAGGATAAATTATTACTATTATTCTAACAGTGAAAACTATTATTATCCTATCATGAGAGGAGACAACAAATGACAAGAGGCATTAACATTCCATAAAGAAAGATTTTTTTTTGGAAATGTGCGTGGGCGAGAGACTTTCTGCTCTGCAATGAGCCGTTGTTGGGGAGGCTGCGGAGGCGAATGGTGTTTGTGTGTCTCCGACTGGTGGTGTGTTAGGGGGTCTTGCCCCTGTTGCGTGTGATGGGGGTGCTCCTATATCTTCCGTGGGTGTTTCGTGTTCTGCTGCTCCTATTTCCGCCTTTGGTGCCTCGTGTGATGCTGTGGCCTGACTTGCTGCTTCTTCCGTGCTTGGTGCGGATGGCTTTTTGTGTGGCGCGGCCCCTTTTCTCCCTCTCGTGGGGGACTCTTTCCCCAGTCCCTCTCCAATTGTGGGCTCCTCTAGCCCTGGGCCTGTGGCTGGGCAGTTTGGTGGGTTTGCGAGCTCTGTTCCTGCCCATGGGGTGTTTCCTCCGACTGCTACTGCTGCAAGGAAGGTGAAATCTTTTTCTGTTGCTGCTAGGGGGGCTGTTCGACCTCCTTCTCTTGTTTGTAGGTCTCTCCCCTATGCCCGGGATTCCCCTGTGGTGGTTTGTGGTCCAGAGATCGTTGAAAACGAGGAATATTATTTGAAGACGGGTGTGGTTTGCAGATTCAATGGCCTATGGCCTTCCCTCCCGGATCTCCACGATTAGGTGTCAGGTTCCTGGAAGCCTTTGGTGGATAAGGAAATCGAGCTCTACCCTTGTGCTAGGGGCTTCTTTATTGCTACCTTTGCCTCCCTCCTTGAACGAAACTGTGTTTTGGACAGGGGATGCATGTGGGGTATCCATTCTTTGTCCATCAAGCCCTGGTCTCGTTCTTTCAACCCCCTTACGGAGCCGTTGAACACCAGACCGATTTGGGTCCGTCTGCCTAACCCTCCTCTCTAGTTTTGGGAGAAATCTTGCTTTGAGGCCATTGGTAATTCCATTGGTCGATTCCTAATGGTGGACTCCACAACTCAGGATTTGGACACACTACGATCGCTCGGTTGCTAGTTGACTTGGACATCTCCAAACCTCTCCATGGGGATGTCGTTTTGCTGGTGGAGAACAGGCCTTGGAAGCAGCTCTTGGACTATGAGGGTCTCCCCTTTCGGTGTAGGAGATGCTTTTGTGGGTCATTTGGTCGCTGCCTATCCTCAGGAATGCCGCAAGGGTGCGACCACTTGGTGGAAGGGCGCCCTCTTGGACCACCTCATAGTGGGCCCTTCTGATTCTGCTTCTGTGGAGGATGATGTTCAGGTTTTTGCTCCTCTCTCGGACATACCTACTGTGGATCCACCCTTGGTTCGCTCTGCTGACACTGGTTTGTCTGTGTCAGACTGTTCTCCTGATTCTGTTGTCGCTGCACTGTTTGTTTCAGACTGCCCTCCTTTGGTTGTCTCGTTGGCTGTTGATCCGCTTCTGTCTCCTTTGATGCTTGATGGCTCCTCTCCGGTGGTGTCTGGGGTGGTGTCACCTCTCTCTCCTTCCCCATTGCTTGTTTCCGAGCCTCCATGGTCGGTGGTTCTGCGAAAGAAGAAAGGTCTCCCCTTTTCCATTGCTGATTCTCGGCATCGGAAGCGTGGTGCCAACCTTGACCCTTTTGGTTCTGGGTTTGCTTAGTTCTTTTGGTTTTCTACAGCTGTTTGTCAGCTGTTCTTGGTTTTTTCTCCACAACTGTCTGTCAGCTGTTTCTGTTTGTCCCTATAGTTCAATTTTTGTTCTGAACTATGTTGTCCTTTGGCCCTTTGGCCCCTTTGTGAAGGGTATGACACCCTGAAAATGCTGCTTAATTTTTCAAAAACAAATGACAAGACAATAGGGTTATAATAATAGTAATAATTGTATTTCTTGTATCAATGTTTATATCAATTTTATATATTGAAGAAGCTATAAGTCTACATTGCTAAGTGTTAGAGGTTATTTACATCCACAAAAATATGAGATCACTTGTTATTATTAATTACATAATGTTCCTTGACAAAATTATAAAATTGTCACCTTCTATCAAAAAGTTCTTATAATGAACAATTGTTCATTAATTAATAATTCTATCAATTTTCCTCATTTTTTAAAAGATGATAAGAATAATGTCACATTCAAAACCAAATATTTAGTAACAACTACAAACATTGACAAGTATGCATCATCATGAACTCAATAAGAAATATTTTCCTTTCAAATAAACTCATCACATGTTTATATTCAAATACAAACCGATTTGTCATAAACATAAAAATTTCTATCAAGTGCACACCTTTAAACATATAATTTTTACATCTTCTCAAATACATGGTAATACACAGAGTCTTTGCATAATAAAGTCTTTGGCGATCTTCAATTGTAAGAGGGAGAATATCATTAGAGTGCTTTTTCCCCATCTACAGACTAATGGTCCCCTATATGCCTTCTAATTGGAAGTGACCCCACCCTTCACGAGGGTAGCAAAAAAAGTTGGCAAACCATATCATGCCATCTGAGAACTAGTGTGGTGTACATACAATTTATCATATGACCCTTGATACCTTCTAGCTAAGTATGACAACTTTGACTAAAATGTAACTTATGAGACACTATGAATTAACAATACAACCAACAAATTGAGTTACTTTGGACAAATTTTTATGATATAAATTTACAATCCTATATGAATATGCGCATCATTGTTTTTGATAAGATAAGCATCATTTATAGGGTGCTGTACCCTTAACACAGAAAGCCCAAAGGGCCAAAGGAAAACATGGTTCAAACAAAGCTTGAACTAGAAGAACAAACATAAACAACTAATCGACAACTATAGAACAACCAAACAAATTAGACCACCCCCGAAACAAAGGGGTCTAAACAAACTCCCCGAACTCGAGGCCGTTAAGAAGCAACGGATTTGGGGAGACCCTTCTTCTTCCTCAACACAATCGACCAGGAAGGCTTGGAATCAAGCACAAATGAACGAGGCGAGGGGAGCAGATCCACCACAACCACCCCAGCGGAGGAGCCACCACGTAGCAAGGGAGCCGGTAGCAAGGTCGTGGAGTTAGGAGCTAACAAAAGTCCAACAGACCACATTATATTCATATTGATACATTGCTAAAACACATAAAACATGTAGACATAAACGATTTCTAGTAACCAAGGAATATTCAAATCTTGATTTGATTGAATAATTTTCATACACCAGGATATGTAGTCTTTAGAATTTTCTTTTCAATTTATTGAATAATAGTACATTGCCCATTTCAAATATCAAGATCATGTTTTATTGGACACACACACACACACACATTCCTGAATATATCAATGTATGCATATACATAAGTCCTCGATTTAACTGTTGACAACATACTCTTATATCATCCAAACCCTACACTGGTTTGAATATAACTTCACCTATGAATTGAAAATATACACATAATTACACACAGTTTCATTTATAAAAATTCATTGATAGACTAGTACAATAATCATAATCAAAATTGAAAATATGCATTTCATAAGAAAGTATTTACAATTGCTTATGCTTTATTATAGAGTAGACACCACTAAAACTTATCATGTTAGAGACGACTAACCAAATTGTTTATGCTTGTAGGTAATGAACCATGATTTGACTTTTGCTAATTATAGTTTAATTCATGCATTGAAAGGCGACTCTAATTAACATGTAGCATAAGAATCATATTCTATAGGTTAACCATGATACATCTCCTAAATATGGGTGTTCATGATTGGTTTATGAAAATATACTCTTTTCCATTTATAAAATCAATCCACTAGTATGTTACAATAGAAACCATACTTTCAGTCATGGTAGAGCATTCATACTAAAGGATAGTTCAAAACAAAGTATTTATATCCAAAAAAAATTATGCTATAAGGTCAAATTTTAATCAACCTATGCACATGTTTACTTTTTAACATGAAAATAGTCTCATCTGGTGAACTGGTTCATCTCAAAAATTAGTGGCACCAACATACAATATTCTTTTATATGGAAAATACGCTAAATATGAACAACATAAATAATGTTTAACCATATTGACCATTAAGTTCTTTATGAACAACAAGAATAATATATAACTATTTGGATGAACAAGTTCTTCATGAACAAGACAATAAGTCTATGTGTGGACGAATAAGTTTCACATAAACAACAATACAAAGGACATCTATTTGGTTAAAGGTCTTAAAAGAACAACAATTTTTTTATTTATATCTTTATGTCAAGTGGGTTTAGCCTATGCTTTTGACTTCTTCAAAATATTAGCTAAGTCTTTTTATGGCAACTTCATGGTCTCATTATTATGATTCAAAAAATACAATTGATTAGATTTGTGGATTTAGATACATCATATAGTCGTAATGTTGTTGATTACTCATTCGTTGCTAGGTAGTTGATTAAACTAGTATTTGACTCTTTTACGGTCTACTAATCATACTATGCATGTATGTCTATGTATATATGTGTATGTATACATATAAACATATACATACATTAATTTCCTTATCATAAAACATACATACTACAAAATTCATATGGGAGTGAGCACTAGAATGCATAAGGATATGTGCTACAAAAATCATATGAAATGAGCTACAAAAAATGTATGAAAAGAGCTATAGTCAACCTAGGACATGGGCTCTAGCAATAGAGTAATAAATTGAAGTATTCATAAAAAAATTTAAATTCTTTAAAGAAACTTTTCTCTATATCCTACAATACTTTTTATCCTTTTTAAAAAAGTAGAAAATTCCTTCAAAGTAATTTCCAACAAAATTCTTAACTAGAAAAACATAAGAAGAAATATACATTTGACCTAGTGAAAATGACTTAGCTCAAATTTTCTTTTCCTCTTCTCCTTCCTCTTTTCCAAACCTCCATCGCTCCCAATAAGAATTTGTGCCTTTTTTCCTTCAACTTTTTTTTTTAATTGATGCAGAGTGGAACTTGACTCAAAACAATAGTCTTAACATTTTCCAATCATGGTTTCAAAGCAAACAAGGCACAAGTGCTTCTTTGGTCATTTTGGCAATGTGTTCCTCAAGCCTAACACATGGGACAACACCCTAACATCACTCAACCCTTGAGGGCAGCATGGGGTAAGGGAAAACATGGTGTGTTCAAACTTGTTTCAACATTCGCCAAGGGTTCCCAAACATATACAACCCCAAACAAGTGATCAATGCAAAGATTTGTGCAAACTAGATATTGCTGCCCCTAGGTGTGACAAGGCAATGAATTCAAACGAAAGGGAAAGGATGCTTGTCATCTAAGTTCCCAGACTTGTGGAGGCTTCTAACATCATGCCAATATGTTTCTTTAATCCTCCATTTACATAAAATGTAAGGATCATTCAAAAACACCAAGAACCTAAGGTTGTTAGCATTGTTTCACTGCAAATCTAAAATTTTTGTCAAAGAGATCTTCTTCACATGTGCATGAAATGATCATAAAACTTGAAAAGATGTAGATGATGCCAAGACATAATTTGCCACCAATTTGTAGCATTTTCCCATGGCGGAAACTCGAGTTATGACATTTTTTCCAAGTTTGAAACCTTAGGCAAGGTTTAGAGCGGTTTTCACAAAAAAATGCTTGTATCTCCCTCAAAACTCAATGGATTTGAGTCAAACAAAAATAATTGCAAAGGTGATGAACCACTGCAACTTTTCCAATCAACTTTTGGTCTGTAACAAGAAGTAAAAATCCGTACAATGTGAAAGAATAGTCAGATTTTGCAAGAAAATGCAGTTTTGAATGTGCAAATTTGAGATTTTCTTCATTCCAACTTCAAACAACCTTCTCCAACCTTGGATTTCAAGTTTACAAGAAATATTTATGCTTCTACAATCATTTCCAAGCCTCCAATCAACCCACAATTGATTGGTTAACAAATTTGCAAAGTTGTCATTACAACATTGACAACTTTTGACAACTTTTAGCAACTTTTACAATATTTGCCTAAATTTCACCTAATGACCCAAAAATGGTCCTAAACCACTTAGGATGGTCTCAAATGACCTTATTTACATCAATCAAGCCAAAACAAAGCAAAAACCAGAGTTTCACAATATAACCCAAACCCAAAATTGCATCAATGATATACTCCCACACCATTAATAATCCTTACATTCTATTTCCCTCTTTCTCTCTTATTGTGCTATCATGATGCATGCCATAACTATGCCTAATGATTGCCTTTTTGCACTCCAAGTAATTGATAATACAAACCCAATTAATAGTTGTATTTAACTCCAAGCCAATCGATTGCTAACAATCAACAACCCTAGATAATAGAGGAAAACAATCAACAAGCAATTCGATTAAGTGCAACAAATCTGCTAGATTAAGGAAACGAGTATATCAGCATTAAAAAGGAACGAGCAACAATAAAAGAAATCTAGATTCACATGTTGTCTCAGTTAAACAAGCCGACTCTTAAACAATGGAGCCAGAGTCGTGTCATCTCATTCTTGATGCACATAAGGCAAATTCCAACACCACACACATTGCAAAACAACAAGTAACTCAGTTCCTTAAGTTACACGATAATGGGCAGAAATGGTTGTATTAAAATTGTGCAAACATCACATCAAGGAGTCCGATTAATAAAGCAACATTAACACATATATATTCAGCCGCATCCAAGTGCCAGAACATAGAAGAAAAACATAGTAATCAAGAATTAAAGTTGACGCCCACATCTGAATTCAAGGATTTTAGGGAACCGACATTCATTTCTGATTAACCCAACGACTCATCTCTCCGTTTTCTGCCCTATTGTCTTCAACTTCTACTTGGCTCGATTTCCTCCAAGAACCGTTGACAGGCAGCAACCTTCCACACTCAATTGGTTCGATCTCTCTCCTTCTGGTGAGGAGATTCTCACTGAACACAGGCTCTCAATAATGCATCGTTGAAATGACATAAAAACAAGCCTTTTTAGTATATCGACTTCGGTTTTCCCCAAAAATGGATCGATACACACACAACAACAAAAGAATACATTTTTCTTTTCAATGTAACCACCGTCCTCTTCAGATGCAATGAGAAACAATTTCTTGCTGCCACTTCAATCGTGCCACTTGTCACAGGGAGCAAAATTTACAAACCCTTAATTTAACATGAAAAACAAATAACAAAAATTGAAATAAATCAACACCATTCACAAGAGAACACTAGATTTATGTGGGAAATTCAAGATGGGAAAAACCATGGTGAAGATTAGCTCACAATATAAATAAATTACCGAATACAATAGGGCTCACTATCGGAGGGCTCATTGCCCAAAGAAAGAAAGACTCACTACCAGAATAGAAAAAAAGATAGAGAAGAATGTTACACAGATAAATGCATCTCAATGCAAAAAAGAAATCCACCACAATATCATCAACTCCTTTGCAACATGATTGAAGAATTGTAGACACCTTTTGCTCACCGCATCCAATGTTCTAACACATGAAAGCTCGCGCTGCACTTTTCAAATTCACACTCTATCACTCTGCAATTCGTGTCATTCACATCTTTCTTGTCTCTCTCATCATCCCTCAACAACTCAACTTTTATTTATACCATCTTCAACCTTGAAACCATTCTCCAAGGTTGACTATGCACCTCAATTGTGCAAATTCAAATTAGGTTGGCACCAAAACACTTCAGTGGTGGATAGAAGTGAAAGCAGACCACACCATTTCTTATTTGGGACCAAAACTATAACACCACGTTACAACACGCTTCTAAAAATAATAAACATCCACTGCAATTAGTGTAAACACCAAGGTCGGTCATTACCCGTGTAAACACCATTAAACTTCTAAGTACACGCTTCCTTTGATCCAACAACACCTCGTAGACAACCAATGTCACTTGAATATAATCTAGAATATTCCATAAACACCTTAAAATCCAACACACTCCCTCAGTGATGATCTTCTTCCTCCTCTTACAGTTGACACCAATGACAACACAAGCTTGTTGATATCAATGACAAAACCAATCTTCTCATACTTGCAACAAAACTTAGAGCTAGAAAGAGAGGTTATTCAATCTAGGAGGACTCACCAAATAGAACACTTCTAGTAAAATGCAAATTATTCTCATGGCTTGTACAACTATATGCTACTTCTTAGGTCTATGATACACTAGAGCACCTCCCAAATGCTTTAGGAAACACAAAGATCCATATCTACTCTTCAACAAAACGTAATGCCTTAAGCTGCACACTTTGGGCATTTGCCAAGCACACATATTTTTTAAATGCAACATTATACGGTTATGACATAACAATACTAGGTTGCATTGCACACCAATGCACTAACAAGATGTCATGACACACAACAATACACTACATGAAACATCATTGTTAATCTAATCAAGTTGGCACATGCAGAAGACTTACAAGACATGGATAGGATGAGGGAAATGTCTACCTCAAATCTAACCACAACACCAACATACTTACCAACCCCATGGGGAAATAATTTCCAACAAGAAACCTCTAATGCAAGGATTAGACCCATGACATGATAGCCTTAGGAGGTACAAGTCATACACTAAGGATGGCATTAGGGGTCATTTCCATGCAAAGACATGCTTCCTAAATCAAAATTTGACATAAATCTTCAATAGAGGAACCTATCAATGAGGTAACAATATGAAAATACCCACATGACTAAGGGGAACAACTTTTGTATACAAAGTTTTTTCAAAAAAGGCTTAAAAATACTCATTGTTTGATGAACAAAATGACAACGGTGTGCATGAGGGACACTAGCACAATTGCATAGGTGTCTCAAGGATGTGTTGGAGTCTAGAAACTATGTAAGTGTCCTAATTTAGTGTTGAAGTCCTACAAGTGTGTCGTCCACTTTTGGCATTGGTGTCTTGTCTTACGTGATAGTCTTGGCCAAATAATGAAGGGATGCCCATTTATGGATCTTCAACATAAGCAAAAAGCTCAAGAACCACAAAAATATGAATACAACACAAAACAAACTTTGAAATGACGAAAATGACATGGATATCTAGGCAATCACTATCGCCTAATCTCCAAAACACCACCAATGAAGGAAATGACTCCCAAAGGTTGGGGAGTCTATAAGGAACAACATAAGAAGCCCTAAGACAAAAGGAAAGAAGGGGAAGGTGTCCTACATAATCCACTCACTTTTAACCCACAAGGAGAAACCAAAAATGTTCCCTCAACAAGGTGGCATCCCAAACCAAAACTCACTTAGAGACATAATTGGAATCAATTTTTCAATTTTACCAATAGTTGCATCTTTTCTAAGCATTGCATTCATTCAAATCCCAAATCTAGATGTGCTCTAGTGCATTTTAACCAACATCACAATAATGGCCAAATACATAAAGAAAGGCATGCATGTTTGACACCAATATCAATATGCAATAAAAGAAACTAACATATGTGGCTAGTTTACACTCCTTCCATAAGGTCCAATTTCAATATTACAATTAGACAGGACTCAAATGTCCTACAATATACAAATTTTTAAGATAATAGCCATGAAATACATAAATAATGAAATATGAAGCTTTTGCATCCTTGATCATGATTTCATATCTCTCTAATGGATCCACAATACCCAATGGTGGTTCCATGCCACCTAACCATGTGGTACCCTTAGGTCCATCCCACTATGCTTGGAGATAGTCACAATTGCCACAAACACACTTACACCAAACATGGGAGTAAAGTTCGCACACATGCCAATCACAACACATACAAAATGAGCATGAACAACATACAAGCATCGACTTTGCCAATCACACAAAGATAGTTAAGGATACTCATATTGGATATAGCATCCAATTAAAACAAGGACGAGGCTACTAGAGAGAGGCAAGGAGTGTCATTGTGAAAGCATGAAGAGATGGCTTTGTGGACCTAAGTACGTATGCCCATCAAAAGGCGAGGGAAGTACACAAGTGATATCCACCACCCTACTCGTGTGTGACATGCCCTTGATTGGTCATGCCGAGCCTATGCAAGTGCTCAATATATGTCACCAACTTGATCTTGGTTAATTAATTACTTAATTTCTTTAATTTCCACTTGATTACTAACTCTACGCTCGTTGTAGCATCAAAATCACTTCCAGACTTGGGACAACATCTAGAGCCCCTCCTTCTTAATTCTACACCTCAAATCCTAGGTTTATCATGCTCCAATTAGTCAAATGGGTGTGGCAAATAAAACAATGTGCAAGTATGATAAAATAATGAACATGATTTTCAAACATTCGCATTGAAAAGTCATCAAGGAGACTTGAATCCCCTAATCCAATGGATTCAATTCTAATTTTTAAATTTCTTATGCATTTTTGTCAAGGAAAACCATATAATTTTATCAAGACTCCATTAATGAAAGCTTGATTTTCTACAATTTTTGTTACAATTAAAATAAAAAAAATTGTTTGATTGGGTAAGGCGATGTAGGTCCTAAAAAACACTCTTCCCAATTTGGTTTGAAGGATTAGAAATGATCTCAAATCCACTTGGCTACAAATCTTAATAGGAAGAGTCAGAATGGCAGATCAAGGTTCTAATCCTTGTGAATGAAATGTGTGTTGTGATGTGTTGATATGATGAGTGATTGATTTATTTTGAAGGATGTAATGAAATGACTATATAAACTATGAAAGTACAACTGTCTATTATGATTTTTGACAAATTGAATGCAACGAGACAAAAATAGAATCCAAAAATGTAGAAAACAGACACAAAGGAACTTGTGATTAAAAGTTGAGCTTGATTTAGTTGGTCTATGGTGCAGTGTGCCTTTTGGACTATCCTCCTCCTTTACCAAATCTGAAAGTACAGGCTTGATGTCACTAGTCTATAGCTTTTTTCTTTTTAGGCTCACTGTTGGAACTTCATCTATTAATGAGAAAATCCAATTTTTGTGGTCTGACAACTTGTAGGGTTTAAGTGCATGAATGAACAAATAGCTTTAAATCTTCCTCCAATTCACTTCAGATATGCAACCTGCATACATGAAAAGAGGGGAAGGGTTGTGTCATATAGGGGCTTGCCTAAGTCAAATCCCTTGTTGGTATTTCTACCTCCACAATGGCAAATTATGATATAAAAGAGAGCTTATCCTTAGTTGGATAGAGGTTAATGATAAACAAGTAATGAATTTGTTGCAACTCACCACTCCGATCTGATCTTGATGGACTAAAGTCACACTCATCACCTTCAAGGATTGAATGCTTACAAGTGTTAGTTCTCAAAAACAAAATGCATGCAAAACATAAAAAAACATTACATAACACATGACATGATGCTTGAATGATGAAATGTTTCAATAATCTTGATAATTTTGCTCTTGAAATAATTTTTGAAGTATTCTTTCTCAATAGTTTTTCTCCTTAGATTTAAAATTTTGAAAAATACTATGTATTTATATGCAATTCTTCTAATTTCCTAAAAATCAAATGTCGATAGCCGACAATTGAAATTGGAAATTCAAATAATAAGCTACTGACATCAACACATTTGAATTTGGAGCCAAATTAGGTGGTCTAGGGTGTAGTGCACCCTAGACTAGATCCCACCTTTTCAAGATCTAAAAGTGTCGAGGGCAAAATAAAAAATGCATAGTTTGATTTCCCATGTTTGATGTTCCAAGAAAAATGGGCAATTAATGCATAATTAGGTCCAAACACATAGGGAGGAGTTAAACCTAGTGTGAAATTGTCAAAGGTGACAATTTTCAATGCTAAAAAGCCATACCATTCTGATTCTAGGGTGAACAACTATTCTATGAAATCAAATTCATATTCAACCATTTTAAGAAAAAATTGCCATAGTGAGGGCTCAAAATGGACATTTTTTTAAAAGAAATAAATTCTACTATGTTTGTATTAATCAATCTAAAAAAGGAAGCTATATGTTGCCTTCAAGGTAAGCATGGCATTCAAACTTCACAGGAATGCAAATAACAAAGGAAGAAAAGAGATTTACCTCAAATTTGGTTTTACACAATTCTTGATTTCTTCAAATAAATTTCAATTTTGATAGTAAATCCACTCACCCAATGCAAGCACCTTGATGTTCTTCAATCCCAATTCCAAACTCACAAAATGCAAGAGAAGCAATTTCTACCCAATTTTCAAAATTTAAACAGGGTTTTGAGGCAATTTTCTTCTAAAATGCAAGAATGAGAAAAATGAATAAGTTATTTTCCCTTCTTGCTTTCTTTTTCTAATTTCCTTGTTTTTTATTTTCTTTTATTCATAATTTTTTATTTATTTTTCCCCTAAATGCATTTCACGAGAATTTAAACCGCTTAAGGCATTTCCTTTTATGTAAAATTAAATTAAATTTAATTCAATGGAATATTTCTCCAGTCCCAATTAACTAGTTGTACCAAATTAAATATAATTATTAATGCAACTACCTTAACATTATTTGTCCTTTCCTTGATTTCCATTCTCATAAAATCATCTCAACCAAATAATATGTAATAACCAATTCACTAAAACACAATCACATGCAAATGGAAATTAATCCATTAATTTAAAACTGCACAATTACAATAACCCACAACATAAATGGACTCCAAAATCGCTAATGATTTTGATATAGATTTACACAGGGTCACACAAGACACGTCTCACACTCAATTTGACTACAATAGAGGATAACAAATGAACAAGGCCCAATGTGATATATCCAAAATAACCACCCTTGGGGGAAACAACCCAAACTTGTATACTTTGGTGGAGAAATAAATCTATACCTCCAAACTCACATCACACATCAAGTGTACTTGCAACATATAGAATAGTCGAAACAATACATAATCACCTAATGAAGTACATTGTTATAAGAACCATAAAATTAGCGCACCCAAATTGTCACACAATCATTATATATAAATGTATATGTGTAGTGAAAATCCTTAATCTAAAATGTAAAACAAAATGAAAGCAATGGAAAAAAGAACACAACAACAACTCAGATTAGGCCTAGTTGAAACTAAACAAAACAACAATAAAACAACAATAAAACAACAATAAAACAACAAGAAATGTTATACCTTTGTTTGTCTAGTTTGATTGAATGGTTGGCCCTTGATGATGTTCTTGATGTGTGCTCCTTGATGGCAAGCTTGCAATAATGGAGGTGGTTGAATGATTAATGATAGTGGGTGATTGCAATAATGGCTACAAGAATGGTTTGAATGCAAATGGCTTGAATGCAATAGTGCTGCAATAATGGATAGAATGTAAAAAGCTTCAAAATTTCAACAACACTTAACTTCTAACTTGAGGGCAAGACCCTCCATTTAAATAAAAATGGATGGCTGAGATTGATCCACTATGGACAAGATGAAAGGTTGTGGTGAGTTGAGGATTCACAAGCCCTCACATCTTGCCATGTGGAGGGTGAGATGGAAGAAGTACAAGATGACATGGAAAAGCCCTTGTGGTCCCAAGGTACTTCCAAGTACCTTGGGATGGGAGAGGATTTCCTCAAAAAGGTATTCCTTGGCCTCATATGGGGCTAAAAGTGACAAGTGAGGAATTTTAGAAAGTCCACTCTTGTCACCATGGGGATTGGAGAAGGCAAAGGAAGAATAAAAGTGAATTTAAAATTCACAAACTTGGAAGAAACCCATGGATAAGACAAGAACCTCCAAAGCCTTGTCCCATGTACTTGGTGTGACCTTTGAGAGGTCATGAGGAAGACAAATGCATGGGGGAATAAGTGTGAATTTTTAATTCACATCGGGAAGAGGTCAAACCTAATAGGGTAAGTACCATGAAAGGTTGACTTAAGGACATACTAGAAAAGGTAAGTGATTAGATTAAGGTTGAAGGATTAGGTGGTTAATGATGATTAATAGACAACTTCAGAAAGTTGGAGGATGTGACACATCCTAATAATGGATTAGGAATGTGCACATCCCTAATGATGGGATTAGGAGATGAATTAGGATTAAGTGTGGATGAGACATAAAAGAGAATTAAATAAGTGGGTTGTTTATTGAATTCCTTGAAAGAAAGGTATAACGGGGTAAGGTATTTAATTATTTAACTATATACCTTAAAGATTTAGAGGATTTTAGGGGTATAAATTTAAAAAAATGGTAATATTACTTAATTAATGTGGATAAGAAGATATTTAGATGAAAATGGTAAATTTGGCCAAATATAAGTGGTCAAATTTAGATGTCTACATTTTTCCCCTCTTTGAGATGGTGTTACGAAGTAGCATCATTTCAAATAAAATTAAAACATAACACTTAGAAGAAGATGGTTAGATTAAGGACGATGCCCTAGTCATTCGAGGAGTGACTAGGAAGAAAGATGATGGAAGTGGAGATGAAGATTAGAGATTGAGGATGCCCCCTTGAGAGGACATGCAGGGTTAAGAGAACACATATGTGCTCTCGAAATGGATGAGATGATGCAAGGGGAGATGGAGAAGATGATGCAAAATGATGGATGTAAGAGGATGATAATATAAGGAAATAAAGGCAAGCACAAATGGATTTAAGGACAAATATGATGTTGCCTCAGTCAAGCTACATGCCAGGATGGATTGATGATCGATGGAGTGTTGTTGATGAGGGAATGATATATCCCAGAACAACACAAGGATAGGGAATGATACATCCCGATGAGAGTGTTGTTGATGAGGGAAGGATTCATCCCAAACAACACAAATAGATAGGGAAGGATACATCCGATGATGATGATGATGATTGGGTCAAGGCTGGGAATAGGACAAAATATGTGATTATATGATTTGTGCTAGATTGAATGATTGGATAGAGATGTGAGATGGTTAAAATGAATGAAGATGATGGAGGGAAAGATGTGATGCAATACAATTTTCCATTTTTAGAGCACTGATTTTTGCTATAGCATATGACACCAGGTATCATGATACGTAGAACCAAGACAGATTAGTGTCTAATGCATACACTAACACAACAAACAAGAAGGATATCCCAACACCCCAAAGTCGCGATGAATTTGGTCGAGCCAGGTATTGGGATAACCATAAGCACAAGAGGATGCCCCAACGTAACACAAGACCTCAGGGGTGTTGGTGGGTACTATGTGAGACAACCAAGAAGACAACAACAAACAAATATCAAGATATGCCCCTATGTTAACCAATCAAAACACACCATAATATGATAGATCATGGTGGCCTTGACGAGGTATAGTATCAAAAGGGTGGATGGGATTGATGAGGTCTGTTAGGAAGGATACATCCTATTGAGATCAAAGATGGATACTAAACTAAAAGATTGACATGACGTAGGATATTTGAAACTGATTGAACCTCATGATACGAGTGACCTTTGTTTGTGAATACCAGCTAGGATAGGGATGTACTTGACGACATGACAAGATGAACAAATGACCAGACAACAAGACACCAAAATGATGACACAAGACCGTAAAGACCTAGGGGCTCGAGGGTTGATCAAAGACTAGCCTTGCCTACGTGAAAGCGTAGAGCCCTCATAGTTCGACAAAAGGCCATGGATAAAAGCAGAAAGAGGACAATGGAGACCTCGGTGAATGGTCCAGATTGGACGGACAAATGCCCTAGGGGCAGATCAAACGATCGATAGGGGCAACGTAGTTTGACACAAGGCCAAAGACAAACGATGGAAGATGACAAGACAAACAAAAGATAGAACCCTGGGGGCAAATCAAATGATCGACCTTGCCTACGTAAAAGTGCAGGGGCAACATAATTCAACACAAGGATAAGGGATGATGAGATGGCGATGATAAGGAGATACAATGATGGAATTGATATGACGAGTCAGGGTAGGCCGTGGAGATAGGATGGTGGATATGTGTAAAATGTGGATTATGCGAAGCTCAGGGATGGGATAGTTATCCAAATCATCGAAAGATGAAGTGGGAGGATGAGACGATGGATGGATGAGAGACGAAAAAATGATAAGATATTAGGAAGATGTAGGAAATAGATAGGAGTGATGATAGTGAGATAGCATGGCATTGGATTACATGGGGTAGCCTATAGCTAGATACCAATGACAAGGGATTATGAGATGGAAGGAAAATGGTAGGATAGGTGGATAGAGAGAAGAGGATGTGAAAGGATGGAATGGATTACTGGATGGATAAATGGATGGGGAGATAATGATGGGAAAGATTGGGAGATGGAAAGGATTACTCGGAGGGATGGATGGACGATGTCTCCAAGGACTTTGCCCCCACTCTAGATGTGTCATGCGTGATGAGGCAAGAGGGATAGTAGAATGGGTGGATAAGGGAGTGAGATGGACATAGATGGGAGTTATGGGTAAGGAAGGGATATGGGTGTTGGCATGATGGATGGATGATGAAGGTGGTTGGATGTAGATAATATGCATGGATCCGAAAAGTAGATGGGGAGGATAAGGAATATGATAGTGTATGGATGAGGGGAAATATGCCAAGAGGTGTCCAAAGCATGTATATATGTTTGCCCCTATTTAGGTCAAGATCACAAGGAAGATGGAGGGACTAAATACAAATGGGATATGATGGGTAGGATGTGGAAGATAGGCGGATGCAGGAGATGGATGAAAGGAATGCGTAGGTGGAAGTTGCCCCCAATTGGGGAAGTAGTACGCATGACACCTCTTTGCCAGGTTTTCATCATGGTACCTATCCAAGGTGCTTGTTTTCCAAGTTTTCACCATTGGACGAATTATTTCTCTTTACTATTTTATTTTTTCCTTTCTTTTTTCTCTTTTTCTCTTTTTTTTTTTTAATTTATTTTTTGGACTAGGATATGGGTGAAGATGGATAAAGATAGGGATATGAATATGGGAATGTGGAAGATATGTGATAAATGGGATGGATGAAGGACTCAAGCATCAAGTTCTATATGAGGTAATAAGAGCCATGTTGGAAGCAACGATGAAATGTTGGTACAACCTTATTAGAATAGATGGATTATGCAAGGGGATGGATCAAAGGGATTTGATGGGGTAGATATGTGGGATAATGGATGGGATGTCAAAAAGTGTATTGATGGAATGATGGAGTGGATGTGATGGGGGAAGGTGTTCAGGACCAACATTGGCACATGTGGTGGATGTGAAATGATAGTGGGATTGATGGATGGAGAATGTGGTGATAATGGAGGAGTTGGGATAGTGAAGTTTGGGACATAGGGACCCAAAATAGATTTAGGAGATGGAGGATGTGAATGATTAGCTTTGGGATTAGCAACTTTGGGTGTCTTTAGGGATTGCTCATTTGAAGGCATGACATCTTTTCTCTTTGGGATCCACATGGTTTTGATTTTTGCTTTAGTGGGCCTTTGTGGCCTTTTGGATGGATTTGGAATTTGGATTTGATTTTTCTTTTCTGCAACATGTCTTTTGAAGGGGACATGAGGGGCTGTAGATTTATGTAGACGTTTGGATTTATACATTTTTGCTTTGACATCCAAAGTGATTTTAGTAGCAGTGGGATGGGTATGGGGAGATGGATGATGTGGAGAGGATGTGGATGGATTGATAGAGGTAGGATTTTGACGATGATGTGTGGATGGAGGATGCGAGATGGCATGCATGGAGGGGTGCCTTTGTTGATCTTGATTAGGAGTTATGAACGTAGGATGTTTATGCTGTGAAGTAGGCCTAGGTGATGGATGGATGAGATGATGAAGAGGATAAGATGGAGGAGGTGAATTTGGGATATAAGGGCCCAAAATAGAGGTAGGATATAGAGAATGAATGATGGTGGATGGAGGGACATAAGGACCCAAAATGGACTTAGAGGATGAAGGAGGAAGATGTATGGTTGTTTTGAGGTAATATGATGGAGGAGGGGGGATGGCGACATAGGATTTGGTAGAGTGATGGGAAGTGCCTCTCATGCCTTTAGAAGAGGTTCGCTTAGGATGTATGGAGATTGAACAAACATTTTTGGATTGTGAGTCTTGGGATATATATCCAAGACTGTGTGTGCCTGGATGTTCTATGACTTGGATGGGCTCTAACCTACCTTGCTCATGAAGGCCTAAAATTTTTCCTTGATAGTTCATGATCTTGAGCATTTGATCTATGGTGGGATGCTTATTCTTTTGGAAGCATGATGTGAGTCCATTATTAGGCAGAGGAGGTTGGGTGGTGCATATACTATGTTTTTCTTCTGCAAAAAGACCACCATGGATGAGTGCAATGTTACCGAGGTGATATAAAAGTGGTACTAGGGTAGTAGAGCTAGGCGACGATGAAGGATCAAGAGATGGAGATGATGAAATAGAAATATCCTAATTGGGAGGAGGAAGTAATAAGGGGTCGGGATTAGGTGGTATGATAGGATCTAGATTTGTGATAGCAGGTGATAAGGGCCCACGAGATGGAGTGATTGGATCCTGAGTGCAAAGGGGATCAGGGGATGGAGCGGATGAGCTAATGTGATCTTGAGATGGGATGGAAAGGGTGGCATGATCTTGATTGGGAGGAGGGGATATGTTGGTATGCTTTGGATCAAGATCTTGGCATGGCTTAGCTTGTGTAGGAGGCATGATGAGGGAGGAGTGTTGGAGGGACTCCTCAAGTGGGGGAGATGGAAGGATGAAGGATTCATGAAGGTCATGGGATTGGATTTCGGTGATACAAGGACTAGGGGAGTGGATTGGATGGTGTTAGGAGTAGGAGATGGGGATTTAGTGAGCTTAATGGGTGTGACGGGCTCAACTATTTGGATGGTGTTAGGAATGGTAATGGTGGTGATGGGTGTAGGATGGGGGAGGGCCTCATCACTAGTGACTGTACACGATAGAGTGGGAGGGTATGGTTCCACAACATCAAGATGTGGATTTGGGGATGTCTTTTCTGTCATGAGTCCTTGGATGACATTTGGAAGGAGATCTTTGGGAATTGTAGCTTCAGGTGGGGTGATGGGAATGGATGGAGGATTATGGATGGGTGGAGGAATAGGATTGGGGATTGTAAGACTAAGAGGAGATGAAGGATTATGATTAGATGAGTGGGTGGGATTGGATAGAGGACTAGAAGTAGGTGGAGGACTAGGATTAGGGATTGGTGGATTAGGATTAGATGGAGGATTAAGAGGAGATGGAGGACTAGAAGTAGGTGGAGGACTAGGATCAAGGATTGGTGGATTAGGATTAAATAAGTGGATGGGATTGGATGTAGGACTAAGAGGAGATGGAGGATGAGGATTAGAGACTGGTGGATTAGGATTGGATGGAGGATTATGGATGGGTCAATTGGAGGAGGGATTAAGATATAATGCAATGGAGGGGGAAGTGACATGGGAGGATGCAGATGTTGGATTAGGTTGGGGAGATTGGGATGGTTGATTATAGTAGGAATATTGGGATGGTAGATTATGATAGGAAAGTGTGGATGTTGGATTAGGATGGGAGGATTGAGATGGTGGATTAGCATAAGAGGACGTGGGTGGTGGATTAGCATATGAGGACATGGATGATGTATGTGCATAGGAGGATATGGGTGGAGGATTAGGATAAGAATATTGAGATGGTGGATTAGGATAAGAGGAATATTGGGATGGTAGATTATGATAGGAAGGCGTAGATGTTGGATTAGGATGGGAAGATTGAGGTGGTGGATTACCATAGGAGGACATGGATGGTGGATTGGCATAGGAGGATATGGATGATGGATTAGGATAAGAAGATTGAGATAGTGGATTGGGATAAGAGGAATTTTGAGATGGTGGATTAGGATAAGAGGACATGGGTAATATATTTGCATAGGAGGATGTGGGTGGAGGATTAGGATAAGAAGATTGACATGGTAGATTAGGATAAGAGGAATATTGAGATGGTGGATTATGATAGGGAGGCCTGGGTGTTGGATTAGGATGGGAAAATTGTGATGTGGGATTAAGGTAGAGATATTGTGATGGTTGATGAAGATAAGGATAGGAGTATGGGGATGTGGATGTTGGATAGGAGGGAGATGTAGAGGGAGGACATGATGATTGTGTCGATGGAGAGGATACTGGATATCCCTTGTCAAGGGTAACATAAGGACTGTTATTAGATGCGAATGAAGGCATGGGGGGATAGTTCAGAGGAGTAGTTGG
Organism: Sequoiadendron giganteum; assembly: GCA_007115665.2. NCBI lineage: Eukaryota > Viridiplantae > Streptophyta > Pinopsida > Cupressales > Cupressaceae > Sequoiadendron > Sequoiadendron giganteum. The sequence goes on along the minus strand of CM021106.1, from coordinate 641,535,269 downwards.
ATTTTGGGGGGCGATTGGAAAAAGCTTGCTAGCAATGATAGCATCAAGGGGATTTATATTACACTCTTCTTGATCAACAAGAATTTTGTTATCGTCATCAACGTAGTTAGGATTCCCCTTGACTACTACTATTGGTCGTGTGAGAGGGGGATAAGGATTCATGATGGATATAGATTAGAAGAACAAAATAGATGATGGAAGATGATAGATTGGAGGAAGATGGGAGAAGAGATCTGAAGATTTAGTTCGAAATTATAAGATCTTGAAAAACTTAGATTGGGATTTAGGTTAAGATTGGGATTTAGGTTAAGCTTAGATTGGGATTGGATAAAAGCTCAGATTCAGATTAGATTGAAGCTCATATTAGGATTAGATGAAAGCTCAGATTAGGATGATGGGATTAAAGCTCATATTAGAATTGGATTGGAGCTTAGATTAGGACTAGATTAAAGGTCAAATTATGGTCTGAAACAGTTCAGAGGTGATAGGATTGAGAAAAACCAAAAATTATTTTTTTAATTATTTTTTGGTTTTTTCTTTGTAGTAAATCATGTTTTCAAAGGTCTTCAGAGCAGAATTTGGGGTTGAAACTTGTGTCGATCGCTAAAATTGGGTTGCCAAAGGCGCACTATTTGAGGAATTAAGTTAGTACTCTAGGAGACCTTTTCGACGGTGTAAACGGTTCTAAATTTTGAGCACCGAGTAGAATGTTATGACCCCAATAAGTTGGGGTAAATAATTTTTTTTTTTTTTTGAAAATTGGATGGTTTGGGGATGGATAGGACGAGGAGGAATGATTGGATGATGATTTTGGATTGAAGAAGATGTAGGTTAATTGTGGTATGAAGGATTGACTCTTTGGATGCAATGAACAAGGCAAAAAGCAGCTGAATGAACACCGAAACGAACCTAAACGGGGCCCCAAATGAAGAAGAAAAGGAAAGGACGCCCGTTCCTAGGGCAGGGATGCCTATCCAATGGTAGGGATGCCTGTCTAAGGGCAGGGGCACCTGTCCTGGGGCAGGGTCGCTTGTTAAGGGCAGGGACGCTTGTCCTGGGGTAGGGTCGCCTATCCAAGGGCAGAGACGCCTGTCCTGGGGCAAGGTCGCCTGTCAAGGGTAGGGATGCCTGTCTTGGGGCAGGGACGCCTATCCAAGGGCAGGGTCGCCTGTCAAAGAATGGGTCACCTGTCCAAAGGCAGGGACGCCTTGTTAGAGTAATAAGTTATTACACTTAATTAATTATATCATATTGGTTAATTAATTAAGTCAGTTATTCCTTTAGTTACTTAAGCTAAACTTAGGCACATTAATAATTGATTAATTATTAAATGTGCACACTAGGGTTTCCTTTTAGGTCAACATTAGGGTTGCATACATTGCTTTTATAAAGCAAATCATCTCATGTAATTTCTCAATTTTGAATATATCAATTTGCACATCTTCATGCAAAGCTCTTACTTTTTATTATTTTTCTCTTATGTGGAAAGCCTTTTGGTTTGCATGTCTGATCTTGGTTTCTAACATGGTATTAGAGCCTTGACATGCAACCCCTTCTCATATTTTTGAGAAAATCATTGTAGAGTTCATTCGGGGTTCTTCGAGGATTTCATGCCTTGAGCCTATCTGTGCAGTGTTTTGGATTAGATCAGGTTTCACCATTGGATTCAGAGTGCTGGAAAAAGTCAGGATTGACTTTTATTTTGCAGATTTTGGTCATCATTTGTCAGATCTGTGAGGGTTTCAAGTTCCGTGATTTTTTGGAAGCTCTGGGGTTAGCTTATTTTTTAGAGCATTTTGAGCACAAATGGAGGTCACCATCGCGTTCGCAGGGGCCAAAAACCTTAAGAATGTCTGTTGTTTCATCGATTTTGGAGCAATTGATCCGGAAGACAAATTTTTTTTGTTAGAGAGGCCGTACGGCCTCCCCAACACGCTCCCCGAGGCACAAAAATCGATTTAAAAAAAAAAAACAAACATGTTTTTCAATTTTTGAGCCATCGCTCCCAGTTCAAAAGGTTGCCGCCACTCGGCTGCCATCGGGAGGCCAGCTGTTGGCCATAGCCACCGGTCCGACATCGCCGCTCATCCAACTCGCCGCTGCCCTCACCAGCCCCTGTGGGCTTCTCCTCTGTTGCCAGGGTCCTATGGGGGATCGAGAGCTCTGCGCTCGGCCCCCGGTTGACTTTAGCCCCCACGCCGGTCACATGGGTGACGAGGGGCCCAAAATTTTCTACAGGGGGGCCGATTTTTTGCGGAGACGGCCAGATGACCGTGGTTTTTTTTCGCATGAATTGCTGATGTTAGCATGACATCATCGGCCGTGCGGCCCTCTTTGCCCCCTCCTAACCCCAGTTTGCCCTAAAGGAGCTACTTTTTTGCTTTTTGGCATAACTTGGGCATACGGTATCGAAATCGGGCAAACGAGATATCGTCGAAAAGATGGTTCCGAGCACTATCCTATGGTGTGGTTTATTTTTCAGTATTTTTCTATTTAGCTGCATTTATTTCTGTTTGAAGTCAGATGTTCATTTATCGCTTCCGAGCTCATAACTTTTTGCCATGATCTCCAATTTTCGCTATCTTTGCGGTGTTGGAAAGGTATTGAGGAAAGGTGTTGAGGAGCTCTACGTTTCTATCCATACACTTTTTTTGTATCTGTCCCAGGTTGATCGATTAGTCCAGATTTGGCCTGATGGATTGTTTGGAGATTACTTGGATGTTTTGGCATTTGGAAGGGTGAAACTTGTATCTTTGCACTTCATTTTCAGTAATACATCATTCAATAATCTACTACTGCTTCATAGATTCCAAGGTTGTTCCCGTTTGGAGTTTTCAAGTGTTTCGTGGCATCGGGTCTGTTGTTGCATTATTATGATTCCGATATGGTTTCTTGTAAACAGAAGTATCTTTCTTTGCTTGTCGGATTTCGGTTCCAGTGTTACTCCACAATGTTCTTCCAGTGCTTCTTTGCAGCATGTCATCTCATTGTAGGGGGGTTTTGTCCCACTGGGTTTTTCTTCTGTACCTCATTCTTGCATTTGTAAATGGGTACCTGATCAGGCCTAGTTGCTGGGACCCATCTTTGCTTTCATGCATCTTTTTTCTAGTGTTTTAGCTACTTTCTAAGTTCATCTTAAGGGGGGGTGTAAGAGTAATAAGTTGTTACACTTAATTAATGATATCATATTGGTTAATTAATTAAGTCAGTTATTCCTTTAGTTACTTAAGCTAAATTTAGGCACATTAATAATTGATTAGTTATTAAATGTGCACACTAGGGTTTCTTTTTAGGTCAGCATTAGGGTTGCATACATTGCTTTTATAAAGAAAATCATCTCATGTAATTTCTCAATTCTGAATATATCAATTTGCACATCTTCATGCAAAGCTCTTTCTTTTTATTATTTTTCTCTTATGTGGAAGGCTTTTTGGTTTGCATGTCTGATCTTGGTTTCTAACACGCCTGTCCTGGGGCAGGGACACCTAAACAGCCTCCAGACTTGTCTAAATAGTCAAACGATGTTGATAAAGGGGATGAACGAACAAACGAACTGAGGAAATGATGTTCAGAATGAGAGAACGACGCTCAAAACAGGAAAACAAATATATAGAATGGGTGGACGGATGGTCAGAATGGTGGAATGACTACCTGAAATGAGGGAATGACACTTGGAACGGGAAAACGAATATCCAGAATGGGTGGACGGATGGTCGGAATGGTGGAGTGGCTACCCGGAACGAGGGAATGACACTTGAAACCGGAAAACGGGCATCCAAAATGGGGTAACGGTTAGTGAACAAAGGCTTAAAATGACTGTTCGGAGGGCAGGGAACTTGGGCAGGGTTGCCCAAATAGTGGGCGGGGTCGCCCAAACAAGGGGCAGGGTTGCCTAAGTAGGAAAAAATTGCTAAATTTTTGACTTGGACTGGATAAACAACAGTTGATACAGGGGGTAGGGTCACCCAAACAGGAAAAATTGCTACAATTTTGACATGGACAGGATAAAAAATAGTTGAGACAGGGGGCAGGGTCGCCCCTTTGAGAGTAAGGGCGCCTGTTTGAGGGCGGGGTCGCCCCTTTGAGGGCAAGACCGCCTGTTTTAGGAAAAATGGTGAATTTTGACTTGGTCCGAGTAAAAAACGGTTGAAACAGAAAGGGCGGGGTCGCCCCTTTGAGGGCATGGTCACCCCTTTGAGGGAAAGGTCATCCGTTTTAGGGCGGGGTTGCCTTTGTGTGTTGGTCTGAACCTAACTTAGTTAAAAAAAGTTATGGAAAAGGACAAAACGACAAACAAAAGGCCAAAACTGATTGATAAGAACTGGTTTTGCACAAGAAGATAGTTCAAACAACACAAGCCTAGTTTTAGTGTTAAGGGTATGGTCAACACAGTCCTTTATCTAGGCTGAACAAGACATCTAAGGGCATCCCCGATATACGCACGGTATGTGGGGCACAACCGTGAACACCAACCCATTTACAAACGTGAGTCAGGAGCAACCAATGAGATACTTGGAGCTCAGACCAACTCTTCATGTCTTGTTTAGGTATCACCCTAGCTTTGACGCTTCGCCAGACACAACGTGATTGGATTGAGGTATAGCTTTCGTCTCCCCCCTTTATATACCCCACCGTAACACGTGGTTGGGATCATCCCTTGGGGCGATGAAATCCCCAAGTAGGTCCCACTAAGAAAATGAAAAATGGGTAAAAATGACTAAGTAGACTATGATTTGTCTTCACCCAGGATCACCAAATGGTGCAAGGGGATTGGATACGTCAATAGCCCACTTTCAAACACAACAAACAAGTTTATTGATGCTTTAATTAAACCTATGTTCCTAATTTAGAAATGAAAACAAAAGATTAACTAAACAAGCTTTCCCCCCTGCAACAAATGTATTAGTAGTTTCATTTTTATATCTTTGATGATCGAGCTGCACAAATGTTAGTAACGAAACACACTCAACAAGAAACAAATGTTAGCAAGTTAGAAATGGTGAAAAATAGTGATAAACTAAATTCTGAAATGAAAAACTCTTAGTGATTGTTTACCTGTTTTACCTCTGTTTTGGGCGTGACCGCCTCTATGTTTTGGGCAGGGCCGCCTATTTGTTAAGAACCTACAAAAAAGTCATAAAAACCAAAAAAATAGAAACAAAAAATAGGGTTTTTGGGCGGGGTTGCCTGTTCATGGGCGGGGACACCCCTTTGTGGGTGAGGTCACCTGCTCGTGGGTTGGGTTGCCCTTTTCTGGGCGAAGTCGCTTGTTCGTGGACCTGAACCTGTAAAAAGTCAAAAAAAAAAGAAAAACAAAAAATTGAAAATTTGGCTTTTAGGGTGGGGTCACCTCTTTTAGGGTGGGATCACCTATTCGTGGACTCGAACCTACAAAAAGTAAAAAATAAAATAGAAAAACAAAAATTGAAAATCTGGCTTTTTGGGTGGGTCGCCCCTTTTAGGGCAGGGTTGCCTGTTCGTGGGCGGGGTCGCCTTTTTCTGGGCGGAGTCGCTTCTGTGTTCTTGAACCTGCAAGATTTCAAAAAATAGAAAACATGAAAGTAATGGACCCGTGACGTGGGTCCCACCGGGCGTGCCAAAAATGTGTGCAGTGAAAATCCTTAATCTAAAATGCAAAACAAAATGAAAGCAATGGAAAAAGGAACACAACAACACCTCGGATTAGGCCTAGTTGAAACAAAACAAAACAACAAGAAATGTTATACCTTTGCTTGTCTAGTTTGATGGAATGGTTGGCCCTTGATGATGTTCTTGATGTGTGCTCCTTGATGGCAAGCTTGCAATAATGGAGGTGGTTGAATGATTAATGATAGTGGGTGATTGCAATAATGGCTTGAATGCAAATGGCTTGAATGCAATAGTGCTGCAATAATGGCTAGAATGTAAAAAAACTTCAAAATCTCAACAACACTTAATCTCTAACTTGAGGCCAAGACCTCCATTTAAAAAAAAATGGACAATTGAGATTGATCCATTATAGACAAGATGAAGGGCTGTGTTGAGTTGAGGACTCACAAGCTCTCACATCTTGCCATGTGGAGGGTGAGATGGAAGAAGAACCAGATGACATGGTAAAGGCCATGTGGTCCCAAGGTACTTGCAAGTACCTTTGGATGGGAGAGAATTTCTTTAAAAAGGTATTTCTTGGCCCTATAGGGGCTGAAAGTGACAAGTGAGGACTTTTAGAAAGTCCACTCTTGTCACCATGGGGATTGGAGGAATACAAGTGAATTTAAAATTCACAAACTTGGAAGAAACCCATGGATAAGACAAGGTCGTCCAAAATGAGGTCCTTGTCCCATGTACTTGATGTGACCTTTGAGAGGTCATGGGGAAGAAAAATGCATGGGGGGAATAAGTGTGAATTTTTAATTCACATGAGGAAGAGGTCAAACCTAATAAGGTAAGTACCATGAAAGGTTGACTTAAGGACATGCTAGAAAAAGGTAAGTGATTAGATTAAGGTTGAAGGATTAGAAGAGGATTAGGTGGTTAATGATGATTATGAGCCAACTTGCAAAAATTGGAGGATGTGACACATCCTAATCATGGATTAGAAATGTGCACATCCCTAATGATGGGATTGGGAGATGAATTAGGATTAAGTGTGGATGAGACATAAAAAAGAATTAAATAACTGGGTCATTTATTTAATTCCTTGGAAGAAAGGGATAAAGGGTAAGGTATTTAATTATCTAACTAAATACCTTAAGGATTTAGAGGGCTTTAGGGGTATTAATTAAATAATGGTAATATTACTTAATTAATGTGGATAAGAAGATATTTAGATGAAAATGGTAAATTTGGCCAAATATAAGTGGTCAAATATAGATGTCTACAATATATATATATATATATATTCCTCAACCATAAAGTAAAATAGAGCCATTATCAAATTGTAATTAATGTGGATAAGAAGATATTTAAATGAAAATGGTAAATTTGGCCAAATATAAGTGGTCAAATTTAGATGTCTACAATATATATATATATTCCTCAACCATAAAGTAAAATAGAGCCATTATCAAATTGTAACATAAATATATCACATGAATTGTATTGCAAACCATCTAATCTATATTCCAATACAAAATAATAAAGTATAACAATCATTAATCTAAATCCATGGTCACAAAATACGAAGCATAAATGTTGGAGGCGTTAAAGAAAATGACGTACATGCTCTAGTAACAACACAAGACACTTTGCAAAGACATAATTTTGTGACAAACATGCCTTAACAAAATATTTTGTAGTTCCTACCATAGCTTTAATGAGGTCTAACACACCTCTTGGAGGAACCACATATAGTTCATTATCAAACTCATTGCATAATTTTGAATGTGATTTTACGACCTTTTGATGGAGTTGTCAACATGATTGGAACCCAAAAGATTGGAAAACATGCCAAGTTATTTTCTCAATCATCAAGGACATGTCAAGAAGAGGTAACACCACAACTATTGTGAGATATAACTTACCAATAAATTTATTCTTCTCAATGGGACATTTCAACTTCCTAATGATTTTTCATCTTCACAACATGATTATTTGTAAACTATATATACATTAGTCTATAACATAGTTTATACAATTCATGCAATCATTAGGTAAAGGATAAAGAGCCATACAAATTTCTCAAAAGTGTATCGTACAAAATAAATGGTAACATAATAATACATTCTCTATTTATTTCTTTACCCTTCTATCTCTAAATTATTCTCTTATATTTAATTTCTTCTACATATGTAAAACTCAATCAAATTCTCATCTAGAGAGTTGTCCATTGGGATAAAACACATGGGCCTCATAACAATGATATTGGAGTGGTTTCTTTGCATCTTGCATGTCCTTTCACACATAGATAAAGTACATGACCCTTGTCATAACACCTTGGGATCCATCATACTACTTAAAAACCTACGTCATGATGGCCAAACCAACACAATGATATTTGTGGGCTGATAAAGAGTAAGGTTGAAGTGCACTCATGGATCAATGAAAATTCCTATTTAGCCAATTAGTAGAGGTCCTCAAATGGGTGAATTCATTGGACCCTTTATCAAGTAGAGTCTTTGGTAGTTAAGTTCATACCAAATTTTAAGTAAACTTTGGTGTATGAGTCTTTGAGGATAGTATTGATGCAAATTACATCAATAGTTAGATTGACTAAATCGAATGTTACTTTTCCATGAATTATTTCACCAGTAAGGAAAAGATAAAGATTGTCCTCTTCAAGATTTCCTTCCTTATCAAGAAGTGGTGGCAAGCCTAGGAACTCTCGAAAGATTAACATTTAGATGAAAATTCTAAACCAATTTGGGAGCATTTCTTAGAATTTTTCAAGGAGTTTTATCTTAAAGATGCATATGTTGATCACTACATGCAATTTTTATAGCTATGGGATAGGCATGACTAGCTTGCTCAAGCTTATACTGACACCTTCCATGAGCTCTATGCAAGGCTAGGCTCATTTGAGTTAGGGCATCAAAAATTTCTCAAATAACACATTGGATTTTTCCTAACAATCTATTCTAGGATGAAATTGACCAAGATCAAAATAATAGGAGAAGCTTACCATTATGTGACACTCTCTGATGGGGAGTACTATCTCTCAAGAGCACATTTTATCTTTCTAAGACCTACTCTTTGGTCTTACTAGGGTATTCTTCTCTACCCTACTCAGAAGTCACTCCTAAGACCCCTATCTCCTTATAGAACTCTCCACCAATTTCAAACACTCACCTTTTCTCTCACACCCCTACTAAGCACCTTTTGGCTCAACTTTGCCACAACGTTCCCCAAGCCATTCTTGGGACTAGGAATAGGTCTTCCAACTATTCCTTGGTTGATCTTACTTCACTCTGATCCATCTTGTTGGATTCCTTCTTCATTTGTCCATCGAATTCATGGAAACCTTGTTTTTAAGCCTTGTAGCCTTTTTGGTCAAGTAGGCCTCCTAAAACCAGTGTTCTTAGAATAACTCCAAGACTTCCTTAACAAACCCCCAAAATCTTTAGGGATTCTCTCTATAGACCTCCTAGGCTCCAAGATTTCCTAGGTTTTAGACCTTCTTGGTGTCCGTACATAAGTCTGTCACCAAACCCCTATTTTCAAGGGTTTATAGGGCATGTGACACAGTCTGGTTTCTTTAAATTAATTGAGTGCTCTAATGGCCTCCTCTGCACTTCTCCTTGCTTACACATGTCCAAGACACATACCCCTACACCAATCTGTTAAGCAAGCCTTCTTCCTTCTGTTTTGTTCAAACACCTAGCCAGAATGCCCCTACACTCGCCTAGAGCTTGATGGAATTACTAGCTCTCCTGCAAACAAAGACTCCACATACCATATTTATACTATATACAAGGTCCCCTACTTGATTCCAAGAGGCCATGGAAGTTCAGCGACGAGAATTCAAGTGGGGTGCATCTTTTACAAAACTGGCCCTGAACCGGGCAGTGAAACAGAAGAACACAAGAATCTACAAAATGTTAACCAGTCATGCCAAACAACTAAACCAATGCCACAAAAAGTAATTACATGTCACAAATTAAAGGTTCAATGCATTAGTTCAGTCCTTTCAATCCATTAGTTGACTGGATCAAGGCTCTGTTTCAAAAACACAATCAATAAAACTTGGTTCTTTTCAAGACACAATCCGTACAACAGTACCTCCAACTCTTCCAACTCTTCCAACTGTCAGGTTAGGGTTTGTATGACCTTATATATCCTATTCCCACATGTTGGGACCCTTAGGTTGAGATTAGAACAACATAAATGCTTCCTAGTGTTTAGGAAAGGTTGTCATGACAACTTTGCAAAATGTCCTAAGAATACACAAAACTCAAGACTCACAAAAAACTTGCCACAATACACACACCAAATCAACCTTGGGACTTTATCAAATAGTTCTTATTACCTTGGTGGTTGGCTAGAACCACCTACAGGCCAAAATTTGCTAAGACCTTTCAAAAGACCTTAAGGTGCTCCTGCACTACTCTCCCATTCAAATGTTGTAAGACCCCTCCGTTTTGCTCATTGGATCGAACAGTGTTCTATTTGGTTAGGCCTTATTTTCTGTTAGTGCTTTGACCTTGGTACTTGGTATTTTATCCTGATGTTATTATTATGTCATGCTTTGGATTAGCATAGTGGATAATTGAATTAATGATGTTTATGTTGTTGATCATATTAATGATGTTAGATTCGTCAGTTAGTAAGACTGTATTGGTGAAGGGGACGAGATTGCATCACTTGCTTGCGAGCGCCCTACGATCCTGAGATTTCCTCTTCATGGTGTGTATTTTATGCTGTTCATATTATATGTTGTGGTTTACTTGATTTTCAGGTTGATAGGTACAGGACACTGACTCCACGTGGTTTCACAGGTTTGAGTGTGTCCATTGCCAATGGTATTTGATTGGGAGATAGTAGCTAGGTTTCTCGTGTCAAGCCATCACCCTAGTCTTGAGTGTGTTGTCGGGTTTTTTGTTTGGTTCTGTGGATTTAAATACTGTTTAATTTGCCTGGATTTTATTTAATTGCAAGATTAGAAAGGTTAAATAAATGGCCTATGTAGTTAAATTGTTGATTTATTCAATCTGGTTATATTGAGAAAAGTGTTATTTATTGATTAATCTAATGTAATTAATAAAATAATTAAATCTTGGATTAGATTTATTTTATTAATTAATTAAATTAATTATGTTGAAATGAAGTTGTTTATGCATTTTGGAAATTATAGATATTCTTGATTTGGAATTAATTTGGAAAATTTGAAAAAGGTTTAAATTTCATTTTTGAAAATTAGAAAATGCAAAAATTGGAAAATAGAGATTTTGGAGATATTTTCAAAAGTTTGACTTTGGGGTTGAGGAGATATTTTCATTTTTGGCTATTATTTGGATTTTGGGTAAAAAATTTTAAAAAGAGGATGAAAAATGAGAAAAATGGAGAAGGGAAGGATTTTCTGGTTTTGGGGGTTTTGGATTTGGAATTTTTGGAAAAGCTCAGTTGGACTGCTGAGGAGAAGTTTGGATCTGAGGAGAAGGCTTGCACGATTTTGCCAATCTCTCAAACTTTTTGAACCAGGTTTTCTTCTTAGTAAATTTGATTTGTTTTGAAAAGGATTCACAAATTGATTTGCTGATTGGAAATTATGGATTTAAACCTTATTGATTGCAAGATAAAATCCATGTTAGATTCTGGTAGCTTGCCTTTTTCTTTCTCTATGTTTGGAATTGAGAAATCTAATTGAAAGTTTAATTGTTAAAATCTTTGTGAAAATTGAGTATTTTTGGAAATTTTATAATTTTACTTATAATTTTACTTGTAGATGAATATTTGGAAAAAAATTCTCCAATTAAACCAATATGTTGAAATTATTTATATATATATATATTTTATATATACATATATATGCATGCATATATGGTTAATATATACACAAACATATATATATATATATAATTTTTTCGAAATTTATCTTATGCTGGAGAAAATCGCCATTCGGCGAAGTCAAAATCCGCAGGGAATGAAAAGTTAAGGGTTTCGTTTTTTTAATTATTTGTGTTGGGGGGTTGGGGGGGGCGAAGCTGTGGGAGGCGTTGCCCCCATACAGGGGACGGCTGTGGAGGCAGAGCCTCCACCGCAACCCCAACACCCCGCGTCGGTTGCGCCCCTCGCCTAGGGTTCGGCTGTGTGTAACACAACCGGCGCCCTTTAGGGGGAGCCAACTGTGTTACCCACAGTCGGCCCAGGGTAGGGTCAGCAGTATGGTCACCACCCTGTGAACAAAAATGGCCGCCGCCTCCTCTCCCATAACGTGCGTGCGGATTTCGAGAAAGCCTGCGCCCTAAAATCATTTGACTTTAAAAAAAATAAAAAAAATAAAAAAATGATATTTTAATATTATATTTTATAGTATTAAATATTGTTTAATAATATTTGATATTATATTTTATAATGTTAAAATAATAATATTTGCTGTTATAAGTAGACATATGATATTTTTAATATTATATTTTATAATATTAAAATATTGTTAAATAATATTTTAAGTATTATATTTTATAATATTAAAATATTAATGTATATTAAAAGGTGTTTTTAATTAGTGGCATGTGTAATATAATTGAGAAAATTGTATAGCTAAATGCTATTGTCAAATTATGATTTTTTGGTTTATTTGGAGTAATATATTTGAAAAGGCAAACATTGGTTTTTTTAAAGAAATATATTATGAAAATGAAGAGATTGTTTTAAAAATAATAAAATAATAGACGAATTATTGGAGGTAAAAGAAATAGGATTTTATAAAGAGATTAATGAATTTTAAAATGATTTATTTGAATTGAAGGGTAAATGTTAATTTATTGTTCAATTAGGAAGTTAAATATTGAGTCTTAATTTAAAAGACATATTTTAATTCAGATTACTAAATTCAAAAGAGTACTGAATGTAATGAGGCATGGATTTAGTATATCCAAAGGTAGCTTCCTTCAATTGTCTTCAGTAAACATTTCCTTCGTGTTCTTGTTTGGGGAAGTGGGTTAAAAGTGTCTTAAATCTATAAGTCTTCCAGAAGACCCTAGAGGTTGGGGGTTGTCATCTTGTGATGTTGACTGTTTGTAAATTCTCTTGGATAGTGCATGAGGATTGTGTCTATGTTAGTACCCGGTTTCCACGAACGGGAATGTTATGTGCCCCCTGAGAAAGGAGTGATTTTTATAATGTGTGCCCCTTGTCAGGAGCGGTCGGGAGCGGTTTTATTATTGTTGTTACCTCCAGTGTTTGGAGATGGTTTTATCTTTATTGCCTCCTGAGAAAGGAGTGGATTTTGTAATGTGTGCCTCTTTTTTAGGAGCGGTCTTGTTATTGATGTTTCCTCCAGTGTTTGGAGATGGGTTCATCTTTGTCGACTCCTGAGAAAGGAGTGGACGTGTTGTCTTGTTTGTCGCACCTTGGTTCCATTGATGTTTGGATGGTGTGTGTGTGTTGTCTAGTAGAAGAGTGGCTTGTAACGGGGGCCAACACACGAAGTGGTGCCAAGATAACTCGTTGTAAGTTATTTAATCAAGTGATAACTAAAACAATATTTAGAAGTTTAGGACTAACTTCTCACTAATCAAGATTTTAATGCCTCACTCATGGACCCAAGTGCTCGGTTAGGCTTGGGATGAGATGGGAAGGCTTGTAATGGCAAGGTCATCTATCTTGTCTATACGAAAGGTATTTGGCTTCACATGAGTGAGTATGGGGGCCGAGATTCGGTAAAGGTCACCAGGATAACCTTTTCTTGTGGGGGCTGGAGCCTAGGAAGAATCCTAAGGATAACCCATGATGAGCTGTGTGATGACACTCTATCTAGGACAATAGTTGGTTCTTGTTTCTGGTAGGTATGGTTCCCTTGATATACCTGATGTGACCATAGTTGGTATTCGATTATTATGTGTATGGTTCTCGTAACATACTTGTCCTGCTTTATTTCTGGAAGCAATGTGACCTTGTAGAGTTGTACTTGTGTTGTACTTGCATGGTATTTGAGTTGTACTTGTGATGTACCTTGCTATGTGCTTGTGTGGCATGTGATTGGTTGTTTCAGTTTGGTTCAATTTATGTTAGCCTGTGTCTAGAGGTAGATGGTCTTGACTAGGATTCTTGGTTACTATCTCCTAGCACGGGGGGTGGGCCTTTGGGTTCCACTTGGTTGGGTGGCGTGCACTTAAATCTGTTGGGCTTCTTCATGTTCGTGTGGACGCGACTTCTAGTTGGAGAGCTCGTTGGATTCAATTTCAGTGCTTGCATTATTTCATTTCGGTTGGATCTTGTATTTTACCCCTCATCTGTTATCGAGGTGGAAGTTGTAACTGTAACCTTATTTACTGGACTTGCCTCATTCGGGGAATGAGAGTTGTAATTGTAATATTTAATTATGGATAAATGAGTTTGAAAGTTACCTATTATGTTTGGATGTAATTTATCTTGTATGGAATGTATGTGTACTTATTATCTTGAGTAGATATTTGTTTTGGTTTCATTTATGTTGTTGTTGTTGTGGGTTGTTAAGTAGACTCAGTCTCGTAACCTTAGGGGATGGTTGCATTGGGAAGCAAACTTGTATATTAATTGTACTTAAACAAAAAAAAAATTAGCCTGTTTAAGTAGTTAAATGCAACTTCCTCTAGGGTTGCGTGGCGGGGCGTTACAAATGCACTGTACAGGAAATAACTACAATTCACTAGACTGAACTTCTGTTACTTATATCTCTCAAACCAAGAGTCAAAACATGATGAAATTCTGGAATTAGGTACTTCTAACAACCAACAAAATAATGTTAGAAGCGCAAAGTGAAATCTTCTTTTGCAGAATGGTGCAAACCCAAATATTGGAGCTATGTTACATAGAATTAACAGAGTTGAAACTTAGTCAATTTGCATTAGAACCAACTTTACCGAATCAAACCATCTTGCAAAAATATCTTCCACAAATACTTCAAACACTATTAGAACCAACCAAAATGATATGCAATGATTTGCATCGTGATCTCCACATCAAAGCTTACAACATTGACATCAATGAAAACATTGCAACACATAGTAATATACCTTGTGCTTATCCTACTTGCTCACGTTGCCAATAATAGCATCAATGCCATTCTTCCAACATTGATTACATTTTGAGGCTAAAAATTATTATTTTATATCATTATGTTTGGCATTATGGAAAAATTAACATCAACATTTTTTATTAGGTTCCATGATCCATGATCAATATGACAAGAAAAATAACTTGTCAATCGTGATGATAAATCATGAGGCATGCTGTATAACATGCACAATAAATATTCATTACATGTTTTTGCATATGATTAATTGACATCTTTTTGTTTAGGCATTATGGCAATAGGAAAGAGGAAGTTTACAAGAAAAAATTGAAGCCTATAAACCAATATACTAAGGGGAGTGAAATTGAATGGAGTTGACTTGGATGACAATGTCACTTCAGTCAATCCACCTTACAATAACACAGATTGTAATCTTATTAATGACAATATAAAAATTATGGACTAAAATCACAAATGAATAGAAGGGAATGCATACAAGAAGAAATGGATGGTGCTATTAGGGATGTTAAGGACAATATGTTCTCTATAAGAGAAACTAAAAAAAACTGGGGAATCCCTTATAGTAGTTTTCCTTATTGGTTTCCAAGACTAACAACCACAAAAACAAAGGGACCACCAACTAATCTATCAATGGAAGAAGAGTTGGAAGTATTCAAGTGGTGCAAAAGTTTAGCTCAACTTGGTCACGGTCTTGAGGTTGATTAACTGATCTCACATGTGGCTCACATCTATTAAAAGAGGTCAAATCCTTTCAAAATGGTTTGTCAAGTAGATCATGGTGAGTTGGTTTCTACAAATGTCATCTAGGGGTGACAATAAGAATTTTTGAGGATATAAATAGGGATAGACCAATGATGTTGCAAGCAAACACAGTGGCAATTTTCTATGACAACTTGATTTTTTTTATATTGCTAATCATTATGGGCCAACCAAGATATGAAACTATCATGAAACAAGTATTCAAGCAAGGAAAATTGTGAGATGCAAGTTACTGTAAAGTTGGGCAACAAAAACATGTCATACTTAATCAAAAAATAGAGAATGGATAAAAATAATTGTATTAATGCAACATGACACAACATACCAAAGTTATATCTTTTCAAGGTAAAAAGACAACTAAAAAATTACATTTCTAATTATGAATCAAGAACTTGCATGGTAGCCCAACCCCATGTTTGGATGATCAAATATATCTTCTTGAATTGGTTAAATCATTTTTCTACCATAATCTTACCTCTTATTGTTATGGACATGGAAGCCATGTGGCTTTTAGCACAATCCTAGAGGTGAGGTCTTTGGGCATTGATCTTCTTACTTTGCCTACCCATACTAATCATAAGATTCTACCTTTAGATGTAAAAATATTTCATCCATTCAAGGCATGCTTCAAAATTGAAATGCAAAATTGGATGGAAAAAAATCCACACATTGAAATAAAAAAAATTAGTTGAACTCGGTAGAAAATCTTTCAAGCTCACCCTTATGCATGATAATATCATATCAAGTGTTTGAAGGAATAAAATTTAGCCATTGAATAGAAACACACTTTTCAATGGTGTGAAACCAAATGAGACCTTAAGAATTAAAAAATGAGGTTGATTATATTGCCAACATCTTAAGGTTGGTTTATTACAAAGAGGTTGAAGTGCAACAATGTTTGGCCCATAAGGGAAGAGAACAATCAACACCAACAAATGAGGTGAATGAAAGTATAAGTTTAGTGACTCATGTCATTCAAACACAAAACTCATTTGAATTAAATGATGTGATGATGATCTAAGTTTTGAATCCCAAATCCCTAAGGTTGGATAGTCTTCCAGCTACCAAGGGTGTCAAACTTGGGAAGAATATCCACAAACCTATATTCAAGTTGGGGAAACTGAGGACCAATTATTGAGGTGGGTAATACATCCTTCACTTTTGGTTCTACTAAACCAAGGGTGGTTTCCCTAAGGTGTTGCAACGGATATCACCCCAAAAGCACAACACTTATCTTGATACAAACTATACCCACTACATAATGCAACCCTATTTTTGTTGTCACTTCGTGCATATATGATAGTTTACAATATTCAAGGTCAAGCTACTTATTAGAGAAGATAATATTCCATATGAGTGTCTATTAATGTGCTTTATGATAGCCCATTATGATGTTATATACATTCATACATTACAATTGGAACACATAAAATTAAAATATTTTAATATTGATTTGTTTTGAGTGTGTAGAGAATGATGGGGAGATGGAGACAATAATAGACCAATGCCTTTATCTAGTTGGGAAACAAAGTCTCTGAATTCATGTAAAAGATGTAAGACACCACAAAAGACTATGCCTTTCAAAATGCAGAGGCAAGCTAAGCTCTATACATACAAAACAATAAATTTTTGCAAAATATTAAGTGATTCTACCTAGTAATCCATGAGCATACCCATGCATTTCCTTTATTTTGTTGAAAAGATACCTTACAAAGTCTTTGAAAGTATTTTATTATCATCTTGTTGACTGACTAAATAACACACATCTATAAATATATACCACACACAAGGAGACACTCAACTAAGGTTGATTATGCCTTTAATCATTTGACCCATAAATTTTATAAATGTTCATTAAAAATTTGGGATAAACTCACATTATTACAACACCCAAAATACCTCTACCCAAAATTAGAAATCGGAACCCTAGGGCTTCTTGTCAATGTCTCTATTTTGTTAGTTTTGCAACTTCTCTTTCTTTCTCTTCTCACTCTCTCATCTAGATATCATCATCCTCTAAAAAATGAAACTCAATCTACATATATCCTTTTGCAAGTCGGCTAAAATTGGAAACATGCAAAATTGTACAACGACCCTAGAAATTCACAATTTCCCCCAACTGCAGGAAACAACCATGTATTCTTGTCAGAGTCATTTATGCACTTCAAACATACCCTAATCACATCCTTATTATACTGGTGGAGTATGGGAGTCCATCTCCCATCTATAGGAATCACTTCTAGCCATTAATGGCAACCTAGGTTGTTCAAGAAGATAGGTAGGTATCTTTGTTCAAATGTCAGAGTTTTGAGACTTTGCATGCCAAAGGAGGAAGATGGAGAAAAATTTCATGAAGGTCCAACAAACATGATGATATGAGAAACTTTAAATACCAAAAATCAGACTTGGAGGGAAAGGCATGCTGAGGATGACAAATTTGATAGAGATGAAGGGGTGAAGAACTTTGACATCTTGAAAGAAAAAGAGAAAATTTCAAGGAATCGGGGAAGTAAGGGATGTAGGAAGATAAGAGAAAACTCAAAGCTCTGAAAGGCTAACAAATACTTAAGTGAATTTAAAGGACTTCGATAAAGTTTCTAACTTTTAGGGGTTGGTGGAAAGAAGTGACAAAATAGGGAATGCTCAAAATTTCAACCCTAATAAGATATATAGACCAATCAAAAAATCTTAGACTATCGAGGGTAGGAGGAACTAATACCGCATGTCAAGGATTGGGGCATGGAATAAGAGGAATAGGTTCCAAGGGATGAATGGACGAGGAAATTTAAAATTCCAAAAGATGCAAAGGACTTAGGTTTGTAGAAGACTTTTGGACTTCAAGGATCGAGGATGCAAAGGAATGGTAGGAAAGTAAGAAACCTTGAAAGTCTAAAAGCTCGACAAGCTTGAAATTTAAGCAACTTTTGAAAGGCTTCTAGGTGGGATTTTGGGAGTGATAGGAAGGGAATGCGAGAATGGATACCCCTGAAACTCCAACAAAACAATACTTAGCTGATTTTGAAAGGATTGGAGAGGGGAGTCAAGATTGAAAGGGAATGTATATAGGAATGAACAACTTTGACATCCCAAAAAACTCAATACTTAGCTAAATTTTGATTTTTCAACTTGGTTATTTGACGAAAACATGAAAGGGGGGATTGATAAATCATCTAGAGGCACAATTTAAGCAAGATAGCCCATTTATAATTTCTTAGACTAGTTATAATCAATGGGTAATGAAGGGGGACTAAAAGACAAGGACCCAACTAAATATTTCTTAGATCGGTTATTAATAAATGCTTGGTAGGGTCAAATACATAACCTATGGATCATACCAAAGAAAGATGAGACACATGAAAATTGAGGTGCCAATAGATGGCATGAGCTTACCAACACAAGTTAACCCACCAAATTAGGTTGAAGAAGGAGAAAATACTTTTGGAATACAAAATGATTTTTAAAATGAATGTGTTATTATTCGTGTCTTGTCCTCTTCCATTCCTAAGAATTGAGGTGATTCATTACTATGCAAATATAAAAAATTAGAAAACTAAAGATTTGGAAGCTAATCAAATAAAAGACTAGAAAAATAGATGCAATAAAGGTTCTTTAAATAAATTTGAATCTTCTAAAAAAGTATACCAATAGGTGTTATGTAGTTAAGGTTCATTAAATAAATTTCTAAAGCTACTATTTGAAAAGGTTTGAAAGAGGTTCACTCCCTCAGATGATAGGGTGTTGCCATAATAGTGTGTACATCCTAATTTTTTCTTGAAATCACATTTAAAAAATAAAAATTAATGATTTAAACCTTAAGAGGTTTCATCTAAAGGGTTTTAATTGAATATAGTTAGATGAAACCTCGTTAGATCAAACCCCCTTGGATAGAACCCATCTAGTCTTAAATCATACTCGTAATGGAGTCTCCTCTGCACCTATCAAATGCTAACAAAAAACCACTTTTGCTTTACCTTTTGAGGGATCAAATGAAGTCATTTAGAAATTATGTTTTGTCAGTATGTAGCCCTTATTATAAGATTTCTAAAAATTATAATTTTGAATATATTTAATTTTACTATTATATTTTTTTTCTATTTCTTGTGAATGTATGTTTTTCACTGAACATCAAGGTCTTTGTTTCACACATGCAAAAAATAAGAAAATAGAAAAAAAACCTAAAAAAATGCGTGCCCTAGTTATTGATGTCCTTATTTCAACAAAAAAAAGTTAATTTAGATGCACAAAAAAAAGTTGTGTTATGGAAGTAACCTGATAAAGGTCGCTGCAGTCTTCATCATTTAATTATAAATATCAATCCAAGGTGGCGTCCATGGCAATATGCAAGACGAAGAAGAAATCATTTGCATGACATTCTTTTTCTGCAAACAAAATTGAAAGGCAATGCATGAAAGAAATTGCTGGAAACAAATCTAATCTAAGAGCTGATAAATGAAAATGTTGGAATGAAATCTATCTTAAGAAGCATTCAAAGAGAAATTCTGGAAATGTAAATAACAAGGAGTGGAAGGATTGCTGAAAAATAAACTATGAAATAAAAACTACAAACAACTACACTATTGTTGCTAAAAATTGAACTCTATTATTTTATAAAAAATTTCCCCATTTGATTCCTTGATTACAATGAATTTATAGAATTCTTATCTTCAACTAATCTGAAAGATGAGCCTTATAACTGTGCAACAACTTGCTAGAAGATAGGAATATGTGTTGAGGGAAAAAGATAAGTCTTTTCTTCATTTTG
Organism: Sequoiadendron giganteum; assembly: GCA_007115665.2. Lineage (NCBI taxonomy): Eukaryota > Viridiplantae > Streptophyta > Pinopsida > Cupressales > Cupressaceae > Sequoiadendron > Sequoiadendron giganteum. The sequence goes on along the minus strand of CM021106.1, from coordinate 641,515,098 downwards.
TTGAGTCAATCTTCTTTGGTCGTCCAAAATAAATATGCCTATTTTTCAGCCCCTAAACAAGCTCCAAAAAGACATTTGAATGTTGAAAAAGTCATACCTTTAGCTTATGTATCATTAAATCTCATAAAACAACTCCTAGATGCTTGCAAAAAGGTTCAAATTGCCCAAAACTATCTCCTAGATATGCTCCATTTGTTTGCACAACCCAACAACCTACCTTAGATGCTCTCAACTGCTAACCCTTAACTTCTTATAGAAGCCCAAACTATTCAACCTCTTCATACATTCTATCGCATTTATCCTTCACTTAGATCCTTCTTTAGCTCCGGAAATTTCAGAGCATGAGAGAAAAGTTCGGAAGCATCGGACTAGTGAAGTTTTTTCTCAAACCATGAACTAGGTTTTCATGAAATTTAATAGGTTTTTTTGCCTTCTTGTCTCCTAATTTTTGTCCAAAAATCTCAAGAACCCATATCGCAATTTTCAAGATATGATGAAATCTTGATTGCTCCAACTGAAAATCTCTTACTTTCCTCATCATGCTTAGTCTTGATAAACTTCATAATTAAGGAAAATACATGCTTTTATTTGGCTAATAGATGAGACATTTTTTTTGTCTCATCATAACCAATGTCTAAATTACAGTTAATCTCATTTTAAAAGTTGTTAAAAAATATGCAAAAACAAATTTTGAAAAAATATCTATGCACTAAATATTGGTATTACAAACCTATGTCTAAAAATTTATAATTTTATCCTTTCTACGAATAACGTTACGTTTTATGGAGGTAATGTCACTTTTTAAAATTATTGTTAACTATAAAAGTACGTTATTAAAAGTTACATAAAAAAGCTCATAAATTATTTCTTAAAAAATTTAAAAATACATATTTATAATCTACGGAAAAATTATCAAAAATCACTAGTTCATATCACTTCCAAATTATTAATAGTTTAGTTGCTATAGGTTTTATAAAGTAAAAATTTGGTGAAAAATGTCGATTTCAATGTCCTAATTTGGCCAAAAAGTGGGACACATTATTGTGGGTTGACCCATAGTTCACTTAGGCTAGGTAGTAAATCTCAAATCCTTTCAACAAATTATTATATAATCATGTATGAGCAGAAAAAATTAATGAAAACAAAACTTGAAAAATTAAAAGCAAGTGTTAATAATTTTTAGCTTCCTGCTTAACTTAGTAAGGTTTTAATGGGAAATTATTTGGTGGGGTATAAATTTTTTGATACATAGACCATTCAATGAACATTTGCTTTCTGAATGAAGTATTTTAAAGAACTGGTTTATCAAAACTATGCAACAAAGACATTAAAATTGCAATTTTGGAGCTAAGTATGTGGAATTGTTATAATTTCAACTTGATTACAAAACAAATGCTTCAAAACAACTTTATTTAGTTATTTCATATTTTGTAAGTGAAACACATTCAAATGAAAAAATCAAGTCATTACATATTATGAAATAGCTGATTTATTAAAATCAATGTTTCTGTAATCCCACACAAGCCATGGGAGTGACTAGGTTGATTTGATTCAACAATGAATGTAAACCATACATCTGAAGATCAACTAAAAAAATGAAAGACACATAAGAGGAGGTCATGTCCGTCATTGCCTTAAGGGCCGATGAAGGGTTGATTCTTCAACCTTTAGCTTGATCTATCGTATCTTCAGCTCCTCTTGCTCCCAATTTCCAAATGCACCTGTAGATGATTGAGAGATTTTGTTAGATCTCAAGGCATGAAATCCAATTACATGCTTCACCAATAGACATAATTTTCAGCCATTTTCAAATTAAATCAATTCAGTCAGTATCAAAGATATAAATGCAAAAGTGCAGATCAAATCACAAAAGGAACATTGAATTTCACTATTTTTTAATCTAACATGTTTGTTTAGTGTGCAGGTACAAGCATTATCAGGTCATTTCAACTAGCTGATATTATTATGAGTGGTGGAAAATGTGGCTCCCACAATGGTTGAACCCAACTCATAATTATGACATAAACAACATGAAGAAGAAAGTTCAACAGTGATTTATGCAACTTTTCGAAGATAGTGGATATCATGTGTAGAGTGAATTCAAGTAAAGAGCAACAAAGAGAAGCACCTGATCATGAAGTGATAGTGAATATGCATACATATTAAGTTCACAAAGCCTTTATTCAAGGAGCGACTACAAAATCTAAATGGATCAGTGGTATTCAATGACAAATGCTTAAATGATAATAATAACAGAGCAATGAAAAGCTACAAGTATAAAATGCAGATTCTTTTGAAGTAATCACAGTCTACAACAACTAAAGACAAATGACAAAGCGAAGATAAGGAATTACAAAGAAATGAAGAGAAGTATAGAGCTGCATATGGTGAAGAAGTAATAAAGATCATATCATCAATACAAAATGAATTAAAAAACCTAAGTTTTATTTCAACATTTTGGTGCTACAGTCATAGAAGAGAATCTGACTACATTATTCTATGTTCACTTTTCTTCAAGAAAACTGTGGTAAAGGACTAAGGCAAAAGTACATCTTCTGAATGCAAAATGAATTTCAACCTACAGATTAAAGCTTCATGGTGACTGAAGGAAACAAACAATAGAACAAGCTACAATGATACTTAGTAAAGAAATGCACATAGAATCCATGGCGGCTTGAGAGTTTATCTCTCCTTTCAGGGATTCAAAGTACAAAGTGAAGGGAAATTTTGAGTTTTTTAAACAAGAAAAAACCCTCAATAAAAGGTAGAAAAGCAGACATAGCCATGGAATCCATGGGGTGAACACATAGAAATACTTAGCAAAGGTATGGCCAGAACCTACCCATTAAAATCTAAGTGCAGAATACAAGGTGTCTGCAAATTTCAACAAAGGCCATAGCCATGAAAGAAAGATTCAACTTGTAAATCAAAAACCCTGAATAGATTTTAGGCCGCGGCCATAAATTGGATAAATAGAGGTTTTTGGACAGCAAATACATGAAATTTCTTCAATATATTTTCATTCCTTTGGTGTGTACTGAACTTATTTTCCTTCTGGCCGTGGTTAAGAATCTAAGATATAAATAATGAGATAGAAATTTGCAAGATGACTTACCTTCTTTGTTTGTTGAGATAGAACATATGAAGGTCACGAGTTTATCCACATCTTCTCCAAGTAAAAAACTCAGAGAAACGTTCTCAATGGCGGAATTGGATGCATCGATAAAAATAGAACAAAAGCAAAGGAAAAAACATTAGAAGTTGCTTAAGGCTGCGGCCTAAAAGCTTACAAATGGATTTGAATTGGGGATGAAAGCCAGATTTAAACTCATATAAGAAATTACCTTATTCTCCTATGAAAAGATCTTCAAGGGAAATCTTTCAAACCAACAATAATGCAGAGAGTTTCAAGCTCAAGCTCGACCTAGGGTTTCTCATGGCGGCGCCCTCTCAAGTCAGCAAAGAAGAAGATGAAGTGAAAATGAATGTTTGCCAAAACTTTTAGGGTTTGAAAACCTTAAGGAGGCTCGAAAAGAGTAAAGGATTTTTTCCTTTTGCCTTTGTTTTCTTTTAAAATTTTATTCACATGGGTTATGTCATGGCAAATATGCCTTATAATCTAATTAAGACTAAGTCAAAGTTAGCCTTTTATTTATGACTATCTCATTCTTATTATTTTGCATTTAATTCAAATTTGTAAAACTTTATTAAAGTGGTGAAAATATAAATCACTTTAATATAAGTTATTTATGAATGCAAAGTAAAGATGCCATATGCAGTTTTCAAATGATGGATAGTTCAAAAAGGAGTTGTTAAGAGCTTTAATGCTTTTGCATATATCTAGGAGGTGGTTGAAAAGATTGGCCAACATATAGAGCAAAATCAAGGTTTTTGGTCACTTAATTGAGAGTTCAATTTTAGTTAAGAGTCCAAGTTGGTTGAGTTTCAGTCAAGTAGCAATTTGAGGCATACAACTCATTGTTTCTTGTAGTTACAACCCTATTTTGGAGGGGTTCTTAGTTACACATGACCCTTTGAGTTTTTTTCAGATTCAGAACTCCTTGTACATATTTTGAGGAGTTTCTTTCAGTTAGACGCCTGATTTGAGGGAGAGGGTGGAGTTTTGACAACACATCATGTCTTGGAGGAAAAAATTCAAATTTCGAATTCTTGGAGCCATTTGTATAAGTATTCTTCTTCTCTCATTTGCTCTCTAGTTTTGAGTTGGGTAATTGCTATAGGAGCATTATTCACACTTTGTAACTCATTTTTCTTATGAGATTTATAGACATATTGAATGAGCATTTTTGTCTTTGAGATGCAGAAAAATCCCAGTTTTCAATAAAAGAAGCTTGTTTCCTCCTCATTTCTTCTTCTGTTCTTCAGTGTTGATTGTGAATGTTATGATAAAATATTGTGTTTTCCTTTATTATTATCAAATTCTTTCAATGTTGAATGCAAAGAAAGGCATGTTATAGTGCAGGTCTGTGAATGTGTTTATCATTCAGTCGTATCAAATTTGTGAAAACCTCCTGATTTTCCTTTTATGAACATCATAAAAGCTAAAAACCTTTCATTAGAATCATTTTTGCAAACATGTATGGCTGAGTTGTGAGATATTATAGCTTCATTAGTTGAGTGATCTTGTGAGACTTTGATGCATTGTAAAGTTTATCTTTGGTGTATCACCTATTAGTAATAGGTTTTAAAGTTATAAGCATATCCTTCTCACTCTTTTCCTTGTCATTATTTCAAAATTTTCCAAGTTATCTAAAGGGGAGCCAACCCATAATCTAAAGGTCTACTTTCACAATAGGATACCCATAGCCTGAAAGTAGTCCCATGTTGCTCGAGATTGCTGAGTTTTCAACTTGGTATTGGGTACAAATCCCTGTGACAAAAACAAGAAAAAAAGAATAAATAGAGGAAAATAAAATCCATCAAATTATAGAAAATAAAAAGAGAGAAAATCATAAGCTTGAAATATAATTAAAGAAACAAAAGAGAGAAGAAGAAAATATGCAACCACAAAGGGGCGTTGATTCCAATGGATTGATAAATTTGAAGAGGCCTTCAATTTTTTTTTTTAAAATATTGGCGTCATCTCTGATTTTGAGGGTTCCAAACCTTGATGGCCATTTTTTATTATGACAAATGCATTGGGAGAGGGACTAGGAGTACTTATGCAAGAGGGTCAACTAGTGGCCTATGAGTCCAAATAAGTTTGTGTTGGATGCTGTGGTTGTGTTGCTGATATGTGGTTGTCATTGATGTCAACACTATTAGCATTGATGTTTTTGAAGGCTGTATATGTTGAGGATATTGAGAAAATTATAATAAATATGTTGAAGGTTGTTTGTGAAGTTGTGAAGTTCAGTGTGGTGGCAATCAAAAGTTGCACTTTAAAGGGTTTGTTGTTGAGCCTATCTAGTTTATACTTTAGAAGTTTTAGAGGTACACATCAAGATTTGTGCAAGTTGTGTGTTTCTGTGTTCTGACAGTTATTCTGTTACTGTAGCTGATGTTTTTGGAAGAAGAGAATGTGATTCTGGTAATTTGAGTTGTTGCGTACGCTTGTGCGATGTTCATTGATGATTCTAGATTGTGCTCTATCATTTTTGCACGTTCGTGTTGATTGGTGTGATCGTGGTCAAAGGTTTTTCCGTTGTGTGTTCGGGTTTTCATTTTCTTGGCCGACATGATGGTTGTAGCGTGTTGCGGATCCTCATGGATTAATATTTTAATGTTTGGAATGTTTGAGGAAGTTGTTTTAGGACCTCATTATGTTGTGACCGACTTCAGTTGGTGCGCATTGAGATTTGTTCATGAATTGGGCTGACAATTTGTAATTCATTTATTCCTTTATTTTTGGCCGATAGATTTGTTAATGTAATTCCATAAAGCAGATATATAAGAGCGATTGTTTCTTCATTTTGAAGTGTGTGTGGTGCTCAATGAATGTATGAGAAGTATGAATGCAAAATTTGTGAATAAAGATTAGATCATTTGATTGCAGAGCAGAGTGTGAAGAAGATTGAGTGAAGTGTGAAGAAGTGTTTCTGTGCCTAACCAGAACTGTAATCAGGCTTTTGTATAAGCTAATTTATCAATTCACATTCTTCAGATGGTTTTAATCTGAATGTTTTGTAAGGAAGTGAACCTTCCCATTTGAGCAGTGAGCTCTAGGAAGTGTGCCTGAATGCATGTGCATTCCTTATTCATTTGCATTATACTTATAACATGGTATAATCTTGTGAACTAACATCCACCATGGTTTTTCCCCTAACATGGTTTCCATGTATAAAATATTGGTGTTCTTGTGTTTCTAATGTGTTGTTGATTCATGCTTTCACTTTTAATTATCAAATCTAAGATTAAAGGTTAATAAGGTTGAATAAGTGTTAAATTATGTGACAACTGATTCACCCCCCCTCTCAATTGTCTATTCTTGTTTTGCCAACAAATGGTATCAGAGCAAGTTCCTCTAAAGAGGTTTAATAGCTTGAGATGATTTGAGATGGCATCATACAAGAAGGATAGTCCTAGATTCGATGGAACAAACTACTCTCTGTGGAAGGTCAGAATGGAGTGTCATTTGAAGTGCATTGGTGATCTCTTCTGGAAGATTACAAAGAACAAATATGTTATTCCTCAAAATGGTCCCTCTACTCCTGATGAGATCAAAGAAGCTGAAATAAATACCAGGGCTATAGAAGCATTATTGAGTGCTTTGACAGATTTAGAGATGAAAAATGTGATAGGTCTGAAAACAACATATGAGATCTGAAAGAAGTTGGAGACATTGTATGAAGGAGATTCACAAGTGAAAGTTGCTAAGCTACAAAGTCTCAAAGGCAAGTGGGAAAACTTGAAAACAAGTGAAGATGAAAACATTATTTCTTTCATTCAAAATGTGAATGAATTAGTGATGGGTATTAGATGTGCCGGTGGAATCTTGGATGAAGAAGAGATTGTGGATAAAGTGGTTAGATCATTGCCTACTTCTTACAAAATGAAAGATCATGCTATTGAATAAATCAGGACAATAACAAATGTGACAAGAGATATGCTGATTGGTAAGCTTGCTGCCTTTGAATTGAGTGAATTTGGTGAATCTACTCCTAAGACAAAATCTGCATTCAAGGCTACTGTATTCAGAAGAAACCAACAAAGATATGATTCGGGAGAAATTTCAAGAAATACATTCAAGTATGAAGATGAGATGAAACAAATTGAAGATGAAGAAAGAGGGTTAGAAGAGTTGGAAGCGTTGATTGTGAAAAGAGAATCCAAAGGACAAGGTAAGTACAAAGGAAAGTTTCCTATTAAGATTTCAAGAAGATCCTAGAGAGTCACATGTTGTGACGGTAAAGATAATATTCAGATACTTGAAAGTTACTCCAAAACATGGTTTATGGTGTCCAAAGGATAGTGATTTCTCTCTGAGTGCTTATACAAATGCAGATTGGGAAGGTTGTGTGGATGACAAGAAAAGTACAAGTGGTGGTGCATTCTTTCTTGGATATAGATTGGTGTCTTGGCTAAACAATAAGAAAGATTCAGTGTCTTTATTTACTGTAGAGGTAGAATATATTGCAGCAGTATCTTGTTGCACACAAGTGTTGTGGATGAGGAAAACCTTGAAGGATATTAGAGTGGTATATGATGAACCAATTTCTATCTTTTGTGACAATACGAGTGTTATTAACATTTCAAAGGATTCAATGATGCACTCAAGGAAAAAACATATCTCAATCCAGTATCACTTTTTGAGAGAGAAGGTTGCAAAGAATGAGGTAAAGCTAGATAATTGTGCCTACAAGTCAAGTTGTTGATATATTTACTAAGGCTCCTCCTAAGGATACTTTGAGTATCTCTATAAGAAGTTAGGGATTATTACCCATCCTTATTTGAACTAGATGCATGAGGATATGCATCAGTCTAGTGGATCTCAAGATTCATTCTTTGTTTTGGATTGATATTGGAGGCTACCTGTCTAGGGGAGTAGGTAGTGGAATTTTATGATTGTTGTAGTCAAGGGGAGTAAATATTGGTTCAGGTTGGTTTTTTCCTTTGTCAGATGTGTCAAAGGATATGTGTAGTGGTTTTTGGTTGGTATAGTTTGTTATGTGCTCCTAAGGGGGAGTATATAAAGCAGTGGTGAGCAGGTACAAGTATGATTAATGTCAAAGGGGGAGAGTCAAAGAGAGATGTGTCATCCTTTTCCATTGATGTCAAAGGGGGAGAAAGAGTAATGCGAAAAAGGAAAGAGTCAATTGAGAGAGAGAAAAAGGAAAAAGGAGAGTATGATGTAAGACAGAGAAAGAGAAAGATTTGGTATGGAGCAGTGTGTTGGTGATCAGATTTGTGTTTTTTGTTGTTGGGTTTTCACATCAGGTGTTGCCATCAATGACAAAGGGGGAAACTGTTGCAAGTATTAGTAGTTTGTGTTGTCATTGATTTAACATGCTTAATTTTGTGTTGTCTTTGATGTCAAATGGTTCATATTGTTTGTGATTGTTGGAAGTCTATTGATGGTTGAGAAGTTGTGATGATGCTTTGATTAGTTTCATAATGTTGTCGTTTGTAAGTGTTACTAGTATCAACCTCTAGTGTTTCTTTGATAAGCATGTGTATGGTTGTGATGAGGAAGTATTCCATATGCTTGATTTCCAAGTGATTTAGAGAAAAATTGAATAAAAGAAGAAACAAGGTGTTGTAAAAGTGTTCTGGCATACAAAGTGGTGTTCTGGTTTTGCTTTGCATTTATTTTGTGTTGAAGAACTTCTTGTGCGATTCAGATATGTTGATTAGAGGTGTTCATAGGTTGTATATCCATAGTTTCTTGGTCTGGATCATTGTGCAAAGAAAGTTGTGTTCACTAGTGTGTGAACTATGCATTACAGTGGTGTCTAGGAGAAATGGTTTTTCTCCACATTTCTCTGCAGTTTGTTTCTTGGTCTTGTGGTTGTGGAAGTGTGTCAATAAGGTTCATATCTACCTTCAGTTGAAGTTGTTCGTGGTTTGGTGCTCCACAAGTTAGTTTCCTCATTTACAATATGTAAAAGGTTAACTAGGTGTACAGGATGAGTTTGTTCTTCAAGTGAAATTTGTTGCAAAGGAATTTGTTACATTTCAGGGTGTTTGTGGAATATTCGAGATTGTGTTCAAGTGACATTTGTTATCCGTGAGCTATCTCAAGATAAAAGGAAGTGTGTACTTATTTGTTTAATGGTGTTTACATGGGTTCGACTGACCTTGCGTGTTTACACTAATTGTGGATATTCTTCAATATTTTATGGAAGTGTGGCGTGGCGTGTATGAGTGGATTTGGGTTTGAGTTAAGGTATGTTGTGGTATACCTTCATTATTTTCCACCATGGGAATGTTTTGGTGTAAACCTAATTTTAATTTGCATGGTTGAGGTGCATTATCGACTTTGGAGAATGTTTTCAAGGTTGAAGAAGGTATAAATAAGTGTTGCGTTGATGGAGGATTTGTGTGTAGTGAGTGTGATGTGAATTGTAGAATTGTGAAGTGTGAATTTATGAAGTGCAGTGTGATATTTAATGGGTTAGACTACTGGAAGTAGTGAGTAGAAGGTGTCTACAATCTTCAAAAAGGTTGTGAATGTGTTGGTGATGTTGTGGTGGAATTTTTTGTTGCATTGAGATGGATTTCTCATTGTAACATTCTTCTTTTATGCAATCTAGCAGCGAGTCATTGGCAGTGAGCCCTTATTTCTTTGGACAGTGAGCCTATTGTATTCAGTGTTGCAATTACTTTATATTGTGATCTAATATTCACCATAGTTTTCCCTTTTTGGGTTTTCCATGTAAATCTGGTTTTCTATTGTGCATGGTGTTGATGTTTTTCAGTTTCTATTATTTTCTTTCATGCTAACTCATTCTAACATATTAAAGGTTTAAAAATATGATGTAAATATGAATATTAATGAGGGTTTTGATGTTTTAATGTACAAATGATTCACCCCCCTCATTTGTCTTGTGCATTCAACACTTAAGACCTCAAATGTGCTAACAAATCTAGGTGCAAGTTTGGTTGATATCTCAAACTTTATTGAACTTTAACGGGGATTGACTCTTAAAAATTAATTTTGTCCCCAACTTAAAAGTACCATGGAGTTCATTTTTTATCTGCATATCTTTTCTATTTTTAATTTCTTCTAGTAACCTTTTCCAAATTAATTTCACTTGCTCCTCCATTTCTATCAGCATTTCTAGCCCAAGGCTAATCCTATATTCTAGTTTATCCTAACTTATAATATTTTGACACTTCCTACCATATAATGTTTCTAATGGAGCCATCTTTATTGTAGAGTGATAAGAATTTGTTAATGCAAGTTCAACCAAAGGAAGAAACTCCTCCCATTTGTATTGTCATTCCATGCAATACATTCTTAAAAAATATTCTAACACATGATTCACTCTTTCAATCTAACCATTTGTTTCTAGGTGATAAATTGAACTTATGTTTAATTGAGTTCCTAGTGCTGAAAACAAGGTTTCCAAAACATCAAAGTCATCTATACATCCCTTTTTGAGATATATATATATATTTGATCAATACCTCAAGAATTTTTAGTCTAACCCAAGCAAAGATGTGGGAAGTTTTAGGCTGGCTCAAACTAGGGGAGCCACAATGGGGGACCTCCTCCTTAGACACAAGTGAATATTCCAAGCCCACAAGCATGGTAGCCCACTAGGGGTGCAAGTCCCACGAGCACACCAACCTAGTGAGGGATTGGAACACATCAATACATGCATGAACACCTGCCGAATGACATGAATATCATAAGTAGCCTCAATGTTATGGTACAAGCCTATGAGCACATTAGATCAATGGAATCATAGTTCCTATGATCACAATGACCTAGTGGAGTTTTGAGCCCTAGTGGACACAACGTCAACAATGCCACACCTTAACCATCACACTATGGGATGAACCCCCTATTTGAGATATTTTCTAATTCCATGAAGTTTGAAAATTTCCTACATAAACCTTTTTACTAAAATAGGTGCCCCATTAGTTAAATTTCTCGATATAAAATGTGCGAATTTTGCGAGTTTATCAACCACCAGAATCATATCATGAAAATTCCTATACATAGGTAAAGCTTGGACAAAGTACATATAATTAATTTCCATTTCTAGTTTGCTATATCATGGGGGTACAACAATCCTACAAGGTGCACATGATCACCTTTAACCCTCTAGCATTCCAAACATCTAGCCACAAAATTAATTGTCTTTCTTCATTCCCTTCCAAAATATAGTGATTGTATGTTTGCTAAAAAAATTATCACTCTAGGGTGCACAATGCACTTCCCTCAACACTAGAGTTTACAAATCTCCTTGATTTGGAATATATATCCAATCTTTGAACCTTAATAAATGACTTGATTAAAAGAAAAAACCATCATATCTGGGATCTTGAGGGTTTTCTACAATTTTCTCCCTTACTTGATTATAATACTCATCTCCTTTTGATTATTTAAGAGTTTGATCTTGAAAAGACATTCTAATAGTTGGCATAGCTGCAATATATCTCCGATGACTAAGGGAATTAGCCACTTTATTTTCCTTGTCTTTTATGTAGTTGACATTAAAATCATAATCATATAGGAGTTCTAACCAAAGTATCTGACATGCATTCAAATTAGGTTGAGTGAAGCTATACTTGAGTCCTTGATTATGAGTCTTTAACTCAAGGTTTTACAAGCAGATAGTGCCTCCAAATTTGTAGAGAATGAACTATCACACTTGGTTCCAATTCTAGGTCATATGAAGTGTAATTCACCTCATACAAACAAGCTGTTGGCAAAACAAGAATAAACAACTGAGAGGGGGGGTAGAGGGGGGGGGTGAATCAGTTGTTGCAAAATTTAACACTTATTCAACCTTATTAACCTTTAATCTTAGATTTGATAATTAATAGTGAAAGCATGAATCAACAACACATCTGAAACACAAGAACACCAAGATTTTATACGTGGAAACCTTGTTAGGGGAAAAACTACGGTGGATGTTAGTCCACGAGATTATACCCTATTAGAAGTATAATGAAAATGAATAAGGAATGCACATGCATTCATGCACACTACCTAGAGCTCACTACTCAAATGGGAAGGCTCACTGACTTACAAAACATTCAGATTAAAACCATCTGAAGAATATGAACTGATAAATTAGCTTCTGCAAAAGCTTGATTACAGTTTCAGTTAGGCACAAAAACACTTCTTCACACTTCACTCAATCTTCTTCACACTCTATTCTGCAATTGAATGATCTGATCTTTATTCGCACATTTTGTATTCATACTTCTCATACATTCATTGAGCACCACACACACTTCAAAATGAAGAGACAATCACTCTTATATATCCGCTTCATGGAATTACATTAACAACTTTGTCGGCCAAAAATAAAGGAATAAATGAATTACAAACTGTCGGCCTAATTCATGAACAAATCTCAATGCGCACCAAACGAAGTTGGTCACAACATAATGAGGTCGTAAAACAACTTCCTTAAACATTCCAAACATTAAAAGATTAATCCATGAGGATTTGCAACACGCTACAACCATCATGTCGGCCAAGAACATGAAAACCTAAACCCACAATGGAAAAATCTTCGATCACGATCACACCAATCAATGCGGACGTGCAACAAGGATAGAGCATGATCTAGAATCATCAATGAACATTGCACGAGCATATGCAACAACTCAAATTACCGGAATCATGTTCTCTTCTTCACGAAACATCAAGTACAGTAACAAAATAACTGTAGGAACACAAAAACACACAACTTGCACAAATCTTGATGCACACCTCTGAAACTTTCAGAGTATAAACTAGATAGGCTAAGCAACAAACCCTTTAAAGTGCAACTTATGAATTCCACCACACTAAACTTTCCACCACATTGAACTTCACAACTTCACTGACAACCTTCAACATATTTACTATAATTTTCTCAATATCCTCGACATATACAACCTTCAAAAACATCAATGCTAATAGTGTTGACATAAATAACAACCACATATCAGCAACACAACCACAACATCCAACAATCTCCCCCTTTGGCATTGATGGAAACACATGATGTGAAAAATACCATCAACACAACTAACTCTTCTTCTCATACCATTCTTCTCCTCCTTACATTACTCTTCTCCCTTTTTTGTTCTAATATTTTCCCCCAAGGTTTTCTGCTCTTCTCCCCCAAGGTTTTTCACATTGTTCTTCTCCCCCTTTGACATCAATGGAAAAGGTACACAAGCTCTAAACCACATATCTGAATCATCTGACTACTCCCCCTAAGATTAGCCACCACAACATCAATCTGGAACAAGATATGACTATGAATGCACAGATTGATACAAAGACTTGCATCTTAGTTCAGATTAGGAGGGGAAATCACCCCCAACTTCCCTCTGAGATGCTCAAAAGTATCCTTAGGAAAAGGCTTGGTAAAGATGTCTGTAATTTGTTCTTTAGTAGGCACATACTCCAGTCTGACTTCTTTATCACTCACTTTGTCTTTCAAAAAGTGATATTTGATAGATATATTATTTATCTTTGAATGCAGCACCGGATTTTTAGAAATGTTTATGGTACTAGAATTATCACAAAATATAGCAACAGGTTCATCATACTCAATTCTGATATCTCTCAGCATCTGCTTCATCCATATTACTTGAGTGCATTTTTTTACAGCAGCAATATATTATGCGTCAGCAGTAGATAGGGAAATATAATTCTACTTTTTACTTAACCAAGACACCAACTTCTTCCCCAAGAAGAATGCACCACCACTAGTAGTTTTTATGTTATCCACATCTCCTACCCAATCTGCATCAGTAAAGGCACTCAAGGTAAGATCATTATCTTTAGGATACTAAAGACCAAAATCAATTGCCCCTTTCAAATATCTGAAAATTCTCTTCACATAAGTCACATGAGATTCCTTTGGATCAACTTGATATCTAGCAACCATACATACAACATTCATGATGTCTGGTCTAGTCTGAGTCAAATAAAGTAATCCACCAATAATTGACCTGTATCTTGTTTCATTTGCTTTAGGAGAATCATCATTCTATGTTAATTTGCATTCGGTTACCATGGGTGTACCAACTGGCTTTGATTCTTCCATGCCAAACTTTTTCAGTAAATCTCCTACATATTTGGACTAAGATATAAAGATTCCATCATCTAAATAAGAAATTTGCAATCCTAAAAATAATTTCAGCTCTCCAATCATAGACATTTCAAATTCACTTTTCATTTCATCAGCAAACTTCATACATAAATCATCATCACCTTCAAAAATGATGTCATCAACAAAGACTTCAATAATCAACTCTTTATCCTGATCCATCTTGAAATACATATTACTATCAACAATACCTTTATTGAATCCAAGCTTCAACAAGTATTTATCTAGTCTAGCATACCAGGCTCTAGGGACTTGTTTGAGTCCACACAGTGCTTTCTTCAATCGGAAAACCATATTTTCTTTATTAGACAGTTGAAATCCATCTAGTTGCTCAACATAGAATTCTTCTAGCTCACCATTTAGAAATGTTGACTTTACATCCATTTGATAGACTTTGTAGTTCTTCAAAGCAACATAAGCAAGAAATAATCTTACAGCTTCAATTCTAGCAACAGGGGAAAAGGTTTTTTCAAAATCAATACCTTCCATCTGTGAGTACCCTTTACATACCAGTCTTGCTTTATTTATGACCACTTCACCTTGTTCATTCAACTTATTTCGAAAGACCCATTTGGTTCCAATCACATTTTTATCTTGAGGTCTGGGAACAAGAATCCATGTATCATTTTTCTTTATCTGCATAAGTTATTCCTTCATTGCTTCCATCCAATATTCATCTTTACATGCTTCATTGACATTGTTGGGATCAGTCTTGGAAATCAGACAATACTCTTCCGTAATTCTTCTTTTAGTCTAGACAACTTTGTTCTTATCTCCTATAATCTGATTTTCAGAATGATTTAGCTTCACATACCTCAAAACTTTAGGATTCTCTCGAACTTCTGGTTCTTCTATTCTTTCTTCTGCACTTCCTCTAGCTTCTCCTTCTTGATTCTCATGATTCACCAGAACAATTTGAACTTGATTACGTGCTTGTGCATTCTTTCCATTATCAGTACTATCATGTTGGTCATTTGAATCATATCCACAGTATCTGGATGATCTAGCAGCGTCTTCATCAACTCTGACATTTTCACTTTCAATCATTTTCCTTAATCTTGTATTATATCATCGGTAGGCCTTGCTCTTAGTTGAATAACCCAAAATGATTCCTTCATCACTCCTAGCATCAACCTTGCCAATATCTTCATCTCTCTTGATATAACATCTACTTCCAAAGATTTTGAAATATTTAATAGTAGGCTTATAAGCAAACCACAACTCAAAAGGAGTCTTACCAGAATTACCATTGACATTTACCTGGTTGATAGTATATACATTAGTGCTTACAGCTTCTCTCCAATAGATATGAGGAAAATTAACTTCCAACATCATAGTTCTAGCAACATCTAGAATTGTTTTGCTCTTTCTCTCAACAACTTCTTTCTGTTGAGGGGTTCGGGGAGCAGATAACTATCTTTTTATTCCATTCTCTTCACAAAATGAATTGAACTCCGGGGAAGTGAATTCACCACCTCTGTCTGACCTTAAGCATTTAATCTTTAAACTTGTCTCATTCTCGGCCATAGCTTTGAAACTTTTGAAATTTTCCAATGCTTCATGTTTTTCTCTTAAGAAAGCAACCCATATCATCCTAGAGTAATCATCAATAAGCAACATAAAGTACCTTTCTCCTTGTAGATTTCTGATTTTGTAGGGACCACATAGATCAGTATGCACCAGCTCGAGTACTCCATTAGAATGATGTTGTTTGCTCCAAAAGAAATTCTTGTCTGCTTTCCCATATGAAATTCCTTGCATATGGTGTTAGTAGGCTTCACTAACTTAGGAATATCTCTAACTGCTTGAGTGGAGCTTACTTTGACAATGTTATCAAAATTCACGACACAGCCTCCTATGCCATAACCAACTTACATCAACTTGAGCAATTAAACAAATTTTACTATCAGCACTTAGGTGAAAAATATTACCTCTTGTCTTTGTACATGAAGCAATTATATTTTTGGAACTTCCCAGTATCCTGCACTTACCATCTTTGAACTAAAGATTGTATCCCTTGTTCACCATCTATCCAACACTCAACAGGTTATGCTTCAATCCTTCAACATAAAGGACATCAGTATTATATTTACCACCAAGAGAAATAGTGTCTCTGCCACAAATCACACCAACATTGTTATCTCCAAATCTTACAACACCACTGTCATATTTCTCCAAGCTTATAAACTTGATTTTTTCACCAATCATATGATGTGAGCATCCGCTATCAATCACCCATTCATCATTTTCTTCAATTTTGGCTGCAAGAGCTTTCTCAATATTCTTATCACTAACAGATTCAATGGACACCGTACCATTTTCCTTGATAGCAATGAATACCCATCCATATTCATTTCCATTTTCTTTATTATATTTATCATCAGTAACACCTTCTTCAACATAATAACATTTCTTTTGAAATCTAGACTTATCAGGTTTGAACCTAGAAACTCTTTTAGGACATCTTGATGTAAAATGACCTATCTTATTGCAAGAGAAATATTTTATAGGAAACTTTCCTTTGTACTTACCTTGTCCTTTGGCTTCTCTTTTCACAATCAATGCTTCCATCTCTTCTAACTCTCTTTCTTCATCTTCAATCTGTTTCATCTCATCTTCATACTTGAATGTCTTTCTTGAAATTTCTCCCAGATCATATCTTTCTTGGTTTCTTTTAGATAGAGTAGCCTTGAATGCAGATTTTGTCTTAGGAGTAGATTCACCAAATTCACTCAATTCAAAGGCAGCAAGCTTGCCAATCAACATATCTCTTGTCACATTTGTTACTATCCTGAGTTCTTCAATAGCATTAGATTTCATTTTGTAAGTAGGCAATGATCTGACCACTTTAGCCACAATCTCTTCTTCATCCAAGATTCCATCGACACATCTAATACCCATCACTAGTTCATTCACTTTTTGCATGAAAGAAATAATGTTTTCATCTTCACTCATTTTCAAGTTTTCCCACTTGCTTTTAGAATTTGTAGCTTAGCAACTTTCACTTGTTCATCTCCTTCATACAATGTCTCTAGCTTCTTCCAGATCTCATATGTTGTTTTCAAACTTATCACATTTTTCATCTCTGAATCTGTAAAAGAACTCAATAATGCTTCTATAGCCCTGGTATTTGTTTCAGCTTCTTTGATCTCATCAGGAGTAGAGGGACCATTATGAGGAATAACATATTTGTTCTTTGTAATCTTTCAGAAGGGATCACCAATGCACTTCAAATGACACTCCATTCTAACCTTCCACAGAGAGTAGTTTGTTCCATCGAATCTAGGACTATACTTCTTGTATAATGCCAGCTCAGATCACCTCAAGCTATTAAAATTCTTCAGAGGAACCTACTTTGATACCAATTTTTGGCAAAACAAGAATAGACAACTGAGAGGGGGGTGAATCAGTTGTCACAAAATTTAACACTTATTCAACCTTATTAACCTTTAATTTCAGATTTGATAATTAAAAGTGAAAGCATGAATCAACAACACATCAGAAACACAAGAACACCAATATTTTATACGTGGAAACCCTATTAGGGGAAAAACCATGGTGGATGTTAGTCCACAATATTATACCCTATTAGAAGTATAATGAAAATGAATAAGGAATGCACATGCATTCAGGCACACTGCCTAGTGCTCACTGCTCAAATGGGAAGGATCACTGCCTTACAAAACATTTAGATTAAAACCATCTGAAGAATATGAACTGATAAATTAGCTTCTACAAAAGCTTGATTACAGTTTCGGTTAGGCACATAAACACTTCTTCACACTTTGCTCAATCTTCTTCACACTCTGCAATCAAATGATCTAATCTTTATTCGCACATTTCACATTCATACTTCTCATACATTCATTGAGCACCACACACTTCAAAATGAAGAAACAATTGCTCTTATATATTTGCTTCATGTAATTACATTAACAACTGGAAGGTGGATGACACCTAAAGAAGAATGGGCTGATAGGATATGCATGTTTTTTACATTAAAGCATGTTGAGACAAAATGGCATTACATCATGGATTTTCTAGCTTATATGGATATTCGGGCCAATTATATTGAGATCTTAAATGTTGACAATATTTACAGTCTGTTTGAGGCAGAGAAATTATCAAAAAGTGTTGATTACTTGATAAAAATACATAGCAGAAGATCCAAGATCCAGAAGGAAAGAGAGACCAAGTAATTGTTGGGCAGTGGCTTTTGTTTCAGGATGTTGTTGTGTAAATTCCTTTATGTTGTTGTTTCATGGGTCCCATAGGTTGTTTGGCCTCGTGGACGTGATTAAAAGTCTTCATTCATTCATTCACTCTGTTGGCTAAAAATAAAGGAATAAATGAATTACAAATTGTCGGCCCAATTCATGAACAAATCTCAATGTGCACCAACCGAAGTCAGTCACAACATAATGAGGTCCTAAAACAACTTCCTCGAACATTCCAAACATTAAAAGATTAATCCATGAGGATCTGCAACATGCTAGAACCATCATGTCGGCGAAGAACATGAAAACCCGTACACACAACGAAAAAATATTCGATCACGATCACACCAATCAACGCGGATGTGCAACAAGCATAAAGAATGATCTAGAATCATCAACGAACACCGCATGAGCATACACAACAACTCAAATTACCAGAATCACTTTCTCTTCTTCTAGAAACATCAACTACAGTAACAAAATAACTGTAGGAACACAAAAACACATAACTTGCACAAATATTTATGTGAACCTCTGAAACTTCTGAAGTATAAACTAGATAGGCTTAGTGAAAAACCCTTTAAAGTGCAACTTCTGAATGCCACCACATTGAACTTCATAATTTCACAAACAACCTTCAACATATTTATTATAATTTTCTCAATATCCTCGACATATACAACCTTCAAAAACATCAATGCTAATAGTGTGACATAAATGACAACCACATATCAGCAACACAACCACAACATCCAACAATCTCCCCCTTTGGCATTGATGGAAACACATGATGTGAAAAATACCATCAACACAACTTACTCTTCTTCTCATATTGTTCTTCTCCTCCTTACATTACTCTTCTCCCTTTTTTGTTCTACTCTTTTCCCCCAAGGTTTTCTGCTTTTCTACCCCAAGGTTTTTCACATTGTTCTTCTCCCCCTTTGACATCAATGGCAAAGGTACACAAGCTCTGAACCACATATATGAATCAGCTGACTCCTCCTCCTGAGTAGTAGCCACCACAACATCAATTTGGAACAAGATATGACTATGAATGCATATGGTGTTAGTAGGCTTCACTAACTTAGGAAGATCTCTAATTGCTTGAGTGGAGCTCAATTTGACAATGTTATCAAAATTCACATGACACAGCCTCCTATGCCATAACTAGATTACATCAACTTGAGCAATTAAACAACTTTTACTAGCAGCACTCAAGTGAAAAATATTACCTCTTGTCTTTGTATCTGAAGCAATTATATTTTCACAACTTCCCAGTATCCTGCACTTACCATCTTTGAACTGAAGATTGTATCCCTTGTCTACCATCTATCCAACACTTAATAGTTTATGCTTCAATCCTTCAACATAAAGGACATCATCAGTATTATATTTACCACCAAGAGAAATAGTGCCTCTGCCATAGATCACACCAGCATTGTTATCTCCAAATATTACATCACAATCATATTTCTCCAAGCTTATAAACTTGATTTTGTCACCAGTCATATAATATGTGCATCCACTATCAATCACCCATTCATCCTTTTCTTCAATTTTGGCTGCAAGAGCTTTCTCAATATTATTATCACTAAAAGATTCAATGGACACCGTACCATTTTCTTTGATAGAAATGAATACCCATCCATCTTCATTTCCATTTTCTTTATCAGATTCATCATCAGTAACACCTTCTTTAGCATAATAACATTTCTTTTGAAATCTAGACTTATCAAGTTTGAACCTAGGAACTCTTTCAAGACATCTTGATGCAAAATGGCCTATCTTATTGCAAGAGAAACAAGACAAACTACATGCATGATATCTGGTCTAGTAGTAGTTAGATATAACAGTCCTCCAATCATTGATTTGTACTTGCTCTGATCAGCCTTAGGAGATTCATCATTCTTACTCAACTTGCAACTAGTAACCATAGGGGTACATACCGGTTTAGAATCTTCCATTCCAAAATTCTTCAACATTTGCTTGACATACTTTGATTGTGAAATGAATATACCTTTTTCTGTTTGATTGATTTGCAGTCCAAGGAAGAAATTCATCTCCCGAAATATTGAAATTTCAAATTAATTATGCATCTCTTCTACAAATCTCTTGCACATTGCTTTATTTCCTGCAAAGATTACATCATCAACATACACAACCATAATCAAGATTTGATCTTTTTCAACTTTGAAATAAAGATTACTATTTGTGTTACCTTTATTGAATCCTTTTTGTAACAAGTACATGTCTAACCTTGCATACCAATCTCTGGGAGCTTGCTTCAGTTCATAAAGTGCCTTCTTCAATCAGCAAAACATATATGGTTTGTCTGATAAATGAAATCCTTCTGATTGTTCAATGTATACTTTTTCCAACTCACCATTGAAGAAAGTAGATTTCACATCCATTTGATAAACTTTGAAATCTTTATGTGCTGTAAATGCCAAAAACATTCAGATAGATTCCATTCTCACCAATGAAGTAAATGTCTCCTCAAAATTTATTCCTTCTACTTGTGAGTAGCCCTTACACACAAGCCTTGCCTTGTTTCTTACAACTTCTTCATTCTCATGCAGTTTGTTCTGGAATACCCACTTAGTTCCAATTACATTTTTATTTGCTGGTCTTGGGACAAGTTCCCAAGTTTAATTTTTCTCAATCTATATTAGTTATTCTTCCATAGACTTGATTCAATACTCATCCTTACATGCTTCAATCACTGTTTTAGGTTCAACTTTAGAAAGTAAACATAGATTTACCTGTTCTTCTGTCATTGCATATTTTCTTTTTGTCAACACACCTTTGCTTTTGTCACCAATGATCTAATCTGTAGAATGATTATTTTTCACATACTTATGAGTCTTAAGGATCCTTTCTAGAGCTTCTTCCTCTCGAATATGAGCTTCTTTATTCTTACCTTCGTCCCTGTAATTTTCCCTACAAGAGGAATCATCTAATTCATATCCATCTATCACCACTGAGTTCTTTTGTAAGTCTTCATCCACTTTGACACTTGCACTCTCAACAATCTTCTTCAGTCTCTTGTTATAGCACTGGTAAGCTTTACTTCTTGTAGAATATCTAAGAAAGATACCTTCATCAGATCGTTATCAAACTTTCATAAGTTTTCTTCATCTCTTCTGATATAGCACTTGCTTCCAAACACTTTGAAATATTTGACAGTAGGGATCCTTCCATACCGCAACTCATAGGGAGTCTTTGTACTATTGTCTCTTGCTTGTACTCTGTTAAGTATGTAGACAACAGTATGAGTTGCTTCTCTCTAGTAGAATTTTGATAGGTTTTCGTCTTTCATCATTGTTCTTGGGTAAACCCACAAAACGGGTTTACAATTCCATTGAGGAAGGAAAAATGCATTTTTAGATGGAAAACACTTTACGGGGTTCACTAGAAGGAGGGGTTCGCTAGAATCCCCCCATCGAGCAAACCCCCTTTAATGGGTTTTCCTTTTTATTTGTATTTAAAGGGGGGTTCGCTAGAACTTCCCTTTTTTGCCCTTCTCCCCCTCTTCTACCAATTGTTTGCAAAAAAATTCCTTTTGAAGCTCAGTTGAGGATGAAAATAGAGGAAACTTCACAAACTCAACTGGTTGATGGTAGTCCTCAGAAACGAGCTATCCATCAAATACAATTTTAATATGTTTTTGTTTTATTAATTATTTTTTATAGTTTGATTAAACATAGGTTTTTCATTGAAAATCAAGCTCTCTGTTCTGCACATGTAGAAAAATAGCAGATTATCAAAAAACAAAATCAATACACTAGATATTGATGTCCCTGATCCAACAAAAAAATTTGAATTTTGATACATACAATTTTTTTTGTGTTAACAAGTAAATCATGTCTAAATTGTAACTGGTTTGACTTCAAAACTTAATTAAGAAAACAATATTAAATGAAATTCTATGAAACCAATCCATGCACTATATATCATTGTTATGAATCTAAATTCAAAAAAATTAGAATTTTATCCTTCATAAATTTTTTTTATGTGTTAGCAAGTACATGAAACTTTAAAAATGGTGTTTACTGTTAAAAACTAGTTTTTGAAGGAGATGGAAAAACAAGTGCAATGTGATTACATTTTTTTTGAAAAAAATATATTTAGAATCTACACACAAAATGTCACAAATCACTAGTTTGCATCATCTTCAAATTCCTCACGGTTTAGCTGCTATAGGTGCCTGAAAGTGAAGATTTAGTCAAAAAAATTCAGTTCAATGTCTAGCTTGGCCAAAAATTGTAAACCAGTATTGTGGGATCACCCTCTTGTAGCTTCCTGAACAGTCTTGTTCTTTCTTTCAAGCAAACCATTTTGTTGAGGAGTCCTAGGGGTAGATAAATACCTCTTTATTCCATGATTCTCACAAAAAATGTTAAACTCATTGGAGGCAAAATCTCCACCTATGTCTTAGATCTCAAACATTTGATTTTCATATCCATTCCATTCTCAACCATAACTTTGAATGCTTTAAACTTATCTAGAGCTTCTAAATTTTCTTTGAGAAAAGTAACCCATGTCATTCTAGAGTAATCATTAATTAATAGCATGAAATACCTATCACCTTGAAAACTTCTTACTCTGGTAGGACCACAAATATTTGTATGCACCATCTCCAACAATCCAGTAGTAGATTGTTCTTTGACTTTGAAACTCCTTTCTTGCTTCCCAATTTGAGATTCCTTGCAGACAACATTGATAGGCTTTGTAATATTTAGCTGATAGGCTACATATAGAGTGAAGTTTCACTTGAAACCTATCTCACGCCGTGAAACAACTATTAGGTCACCGTTAATCAACAAATGGTTTATAGGTTTTGATGAGATCAGATCTTCCCAAATAATATCATGTTTCCTTGCATCATAATGAAAGCATATATTAACTCCCAACCGATATTTTTATTTAGAAGGCTGCAAAAATCACGTCTCTTGTTCCATAGAACTCTAGTCGGCTGGTAAGGGGAATTTCAGAGGGAAGTGTTCGACTTAATATAGGAGTGGGAATTGCAGAGGGAAGTGTTTGACTTAATATAGGAGCCCTGATTCCACTCATTTGGTTGGGGATTGCAACCAACAATCTGAATGAGGAGGAGGTTAAAGTAGGTTAAAGAAACCATGACTACTGCTCTCCAGGTACCTATTTCAATAATTACTTGTTCCAATCTAGTTTCATCATTTCTACCAATTATGGATGTCTGGAAATGAGGCTATCCTCTACTCTATTATAATATTACTCTATGTTGTGTGTGGAGATTTTGTTACTTTTTTAATTATTCTATGTTGCGGGTGGAGATTTCAATATTTACTCTACAAAATTGTGGATGAAGGTGTTTTTAATTCTATAAATTTTCCAAAATTCACTACAAATGGGGTATGAGCCTCCTTTGCTCTGTTGTATGAGTGATGTACTTGAGAAGTCCAATTAACCTATTATGATCATCTGTAGTTTTTCTTCTTTCTTCTCTATATGTGGGTTATAGACACTTTGACACAACAAGCATTTATCACACAAAGCACACACTAGGAGAAGCTTTGAATTTAGCTTTCCGGAGTGGGATTGTCAGCAAAGGAGATGTTTTTGTTAGAACAGTGTGTTCTTCGCATAACTTGCAAATCCGACATGGTTCCATTTGTTATATATTTAATACATTGGGTTTGTGAACTACAACGCTTTATTAGCACAAGATAATGCCACAACTCGGGTTTATCATGATTAGAGTTAGTATTTCCTATATATGTTGTTTATATTTTGGATTTGATATTGTGTGATCTTGAGAGGTTGTAGATCACTTGGATATCAGTTTATAAGGGAAGGTTTTGTTCAAGAGTGAAGTGAATGTTCTTGGTTTTGTTTTAGATTTTAGATCAGTAATATAGGGTTTTGGAATTTCCTTTGGAGCTATTAGAAACCAGTAATATTAGTTTTTGAATAACCCCTTAAATCAGATCCAAAATTCAGTTTGATTGGATTAAGTTTGTGTAGTTATTTTCCCAAGATTTCCATAAATGCTAGCTCTTGATGCTATTTCCCAAACCAATTTGTATTCACATTTTAGACCTCAAACAAGTCTTTCAGAGAGGTGTTGTGATGTCTTGTTATAAGGGAAAGGTCACCATTCATTTGGCTATGTACCCTTGATTGCATCAAGCAACCATTGTGTCTTGCTTCACATAAGACACAATGCACTTCTTCCCACAAAATTCCATATCAATGTTAATAGATAAAAAAAATATTTTTGTTCATGTTTAATGTCGAGATACAACAAAATCAAAGAACTAACAACTTGTTACATTACTGTTATCTTGGGAAGACACCATAAAATAATTTTCTTCCTTGGACTCTTGCTCTACCTAAACTGCTACATTAGTTTGAGTTGAAACTTCTTATGAGATAGATCATATTGTTGTTTATGGCAATTCCTTTTTGATATGCCCAAATTTATGACAGTAATAGCACTTCATTTTATGTTTAGATTGTGAATAAAAAGTTGATATTTTCTTCACTTTAATTTTATATTGTGCAAAAAGTGCACTTTTCAATTGTTCATCACATAAGACACAATGCACTTCTTCCCACAAAATTCCATAGCAATGTTACCAAATAGACAATATATTGTTCTGCACGTTTTTGTTGTTGAGATACAACAAAATCAAAGAACCAACAACTTGTTACATTATTGTTATCTTAAGACACCATAAAAGCATTGTCTTCCTTGGAGTCTTGCTTTGCCTAAACTGCTACATTATTCCGAGTTGAAACTTCTTATGAGATAGATCATATTGTTGTTTATGGAAATTCCTTTTTGATATGCCCAAATTTATGATAGTAATATCACTTCATTTTATGTTTAGATTGTGAATAAAAAGTTGATATTTTTTTCACTGTAATTTTATATTGTGCAAAAAGTGCATTTTTCAATTGTTCAGAAGTAGATTTATCCATTTACATATTTCTCCCTTTTTTTGTAATGCATATGAATTATTTTTTTCAAAGGTGGGTACTAGACTAAACAAGATTTTGTGTATTGGCCACAATTGCAACCTAGGGTTTATAGGAAAAATTCTATACTAAAATATTTCAGAGTATGTAGTATTCTTTTTCACAAAAAAGTAATAGAAAATTTATTCGTTTGCAGAAAAAAATTACAAAAGGTTTCAAAGAAGTAAAAACTTGTGCCCTTCCTTGTGAAAATCACCTCTAGATGACAGTTTATTTTTCTTCAATTAACCTTTGATAGAAAAAAGTTAATAGTAGACATTAACAACAAATTACAGTTGACCTTCAACTAGGGAAACATATCAAAATAGAAAATAATTTCTTTTTTGAAAAATGTACCAGATCATTGTTCATCCATACCTTCTGTCACTATTCATTTGTATAGTGTTATTCACCCATACCACAATTTTTCTCCTTGGAGAATGAGTTTAACAACAAATTTATTCTCCTTTGAACAACAATTTGATGGAGCTTGAACGTACATCCTTTATTCTTTACTCTCCAATATTCTTCTCAATCAACATACCCTTCCAAGGGATTTGTCATTTTGGATGACCATGACCTTCCTTGGGATTCCTTGCTCTAATATAAAACTTTGGAAGAATGAATACACATTATTTGACATGATTGGATGTCACACACTTCAATTTGTGTGGCTTCTATTTATTATCCAAGGAAGTTAGAAGATAGTTGTAGCAGTATTATGTTTACTTTAGATTACATTTGATTTTTTTTGTTTGATAAGTGAATTCTTTTAAGCTTTAGTTTCAAATTTATTTTTCAACCTTTGCAAATTTTTTAAGATTAACATTGTACATAATGGAAACCATTCCATTTAATAAAGGATGTACACTATGCCGCCTTTCAAAATGGCTATGAGAATTCTTCTCCGAATTTATGTGGTTAGAATTACCATTTCACAGTTTTTCAACTAATGACTCCTGTAAATGCCAGCTCATGACTGACGATCATTGTTAATTGATTTGCTGCCCGGATTCTTAAAATATGTATATTGCTTTTTGAAAACAACATCAAATTAATTCTGATAGTAAAAAATCCATAACTGTAGTAATAAACATATAATTGATTTTGGAGTCCTTGTATTTTTCATACCTTCAGTTAAGATTCAATAGTCAATTTCTTTAGAGCATTGACTTCTTATTATTTTGAAGGTTTACAGTTTCATTTTAGACAAAGCAACCACATATTTTCATTTGTTAGTTTAATTTCCAGATTTTACATACCAAGCCAGCCAAATTGCATGAGTCGAGCTCTTTTGAAAGAAGTTTGATGTTGTGGACAAGTTTCTATTTAGTGTATGGCTTCAAGTCCATTCTAATCATAGCAACATTTCTTACAGGACACAAAATTTCATTTTTTCACTATATCATATAAGAAAATCAAATAAATCGCATTTTGTTCATCATTAGTTGATAGCTTATATATTGTAGGAACTTTGAGCTGAAACCTGTCTCATGTCGTAAAACAATTAGCCATAAAACAATTTGTATGCACTTAAAAATGGTCTGAGCACAAATTAATTAAATACTTGTTATTTAATTAATAAAATCTTAATTCCTCTACTTATAAATAAATTGCAAAATTTATTTATATAGTTCACTTCTAAATATTCTTTTTATCTAAAATAAATTCCTCTCTAATTAATTAAATGCACAAATAAACTAAATTGTCATTTAATTAGTTTTCCCTCTTTCATCTAAATTTGAATTTTTAAATTCAAATTGGCCTCCAAAATCATATTCTTCTTAAATTGGTTAAATGCACAAATTTAATTAATTTGTCATTATGCTAATTTCCCATCTCCATTTAAATTGAATTTTTAATTCATTTTAAGCACATTTCTACATATTTTTCCTAACTACCTTCCACCTCACCTACCACCTCACCATGTGTCACATGAAATTGAATTTTATAAATTAAAAATTATGGATTTTCCATCAACAAACCTGTAAAAAATTTGAAACCTCCTAGACACATGGCTTCTTCTTTCTCTTGATTCCCTTCAACACATGGCACAATTCTCTCAAGAAGGGAACCACTTCCATGATTCTCTCTAACTTCTTCATGCTCAACCATTGATGTTGCAGGATCACAATCTTGACTGTTCATCGCTCCCACATCATTCCCAGCTTGAAAAATTATATAAATAAAACTCATTGCTATAACATTTCAACGAAGGAGAATTTGACAAGTTTAAAATCTTAGTGCATTTTGAGAGCAATTTGGAGAGCTTTGTAGTTTAGCTTTGCATTTTAGTTTCATTTAGAGTTATAATGGCAATTTTATTTTGAATAGCTTAGTTTATTTCATCTTTCATATAGCATTTCCATTAGATTATCATCATCAATCTTAGCAGCATCTTGATTTTAATATCATCTCATCATAGGATCATTGAGTCTTCAAGCATCAAATATTGAAAATACAAAAGTATAGGCATGTAGATTTGCATCATAGCATCTCACATCTTAGGTTGTCATCTTTGCAGGTTCATGTGTAACATTAATAAGATCTGAGAGAATGATTTGCAGGGGTCCTTGAGATTAGAGAACCATGGAATGAATTAGGAGGAGAGCTGTAGCTTTCTTATTTTTCTATTTATATTTCCTTTTATATAATACATTGCATGAAGGTGTGATTGATTTTATTACTCTGACTCACATATTTCACCCATAGGGCCTACCCATAGATTTGATCTATTTTATGTCAAGTTTTATTTTGCAGGTTCCGTCAAAATTTTCGAAACGATGCATACAAATTTTTCTCCAGCGTATGTGGTTTTTGGTTCAGCGCATTGAGATTCTGTTTCGAGGCATCTGACTGTTCTTTTGATGCACAGGATCCTATTTTGGTGCATCTGGCTGTTTCTCTAGCGCACTTGGAGTTTTTTTCGGTGCATCATGGAGTTTTAAATTTCATTCTATGCTTTTTCCAGTTCAACACATTCAGTTTATCATTCAATGCATTCAGTTTATCATTCAACGCATTCAGTAGTTTAGCACATTCGGTCTAATTTTTAGCACATCTAGTTACCGTAATGGCACATCTGGTTTTTACTGTAAATTTTCTAGATTCCTGAAACTAATTCTGTGTTTTCTATTTTTAGGTACCTTTTACACAATTAAAGACCTTGCTGAAACACCTAAAAGATTGTTGTCAAAGAAAAATGGAGTAAAACTACTAACGGCTTGCTGCAGGGTTAAATCTAGTTGTTATCTTCCTTTTGTTAAGATAGGAATCTAGCATAACTAGGAAGAATAAATTTACACCATGCCTGTTGTGTTTGGAGTGGTAGGCGAGCATGCTCTCCCCTTAATTGGGTGATCAGAAAGCTAGACCCATTCATTTTATTTGCATTTTTTAACCTTAGAAGGCCTGCCTCCCTGCTTCAAAAGGAGGTAACGACCCAATTGGGAACACACTAAAGCCAAGCGACTTCCACCCGGGATATAAATGTGGGTTCTCGAGGAATGTTAGAGTATCATGACGATTGTTCTGACAAGAAGGGAAACAATGGTCTCTTTCTGCATGGATGATCCCTCATGAACGGAAAGTCCGTACTAAAACCCCTTTGTTGTAGTAAGCCCAAAATTACCTTTCTATTCTTTGGTGCAACAACGGTCGTTGCCAAGGCATCCACATTCTCGTAGTTTTTAGTAGAGTTGAAAAAATTGCCATGGAAGATTCATGGGAGTTTGAAGCTTGGTTGGCCTGAGAAGTGAGTGCACTATAAGGGGGAGCTTGTGCAACCAAGCTTCTAAATCACTCACTAAGAATAAGTGCGGTTGGAGTAAAATCCACATGGAATCCAAAAGAATATTGTCTTACACAGCCTAGGATTGTGCTTGTTTGATGTGTTTTACCAATGTTCTTTTAAACCAATATCAAAGAAAAACATCACACAAACATATTCAATTATTGTTTCAGAAGATAATCCAACTAAACAGTCCAAATTCATCATCAAAAACCAAAAAAATATGCTAAACTCTCAGAAACCATAAAACATTTCCAGTTCGACACATCTAGTGAGTGTCTTAGCACATCCTTGCTATATTTCGGCACATCCATTGACTGCCTCAACGTATTCATAGCATATTTTGGTGAATTCGTACCTTGTTCTAGCGCATCCCGCTCATATCCCATCATTATTGCTTCAACTCATTCGTTGAATCCCGCAACACATCCAGACCTTTCCATAGCGTATCCATACCTTGTTCTGGCGCATCTAGACCTTTCTGTACTGCATTCAGACCATTCCATAGTGCATTTGAGTTTCAAAACATCTAGACACTGTTTTAGCGAATCTGGTGAATTTTTAAATAGAGACCTAAATTTGACCTTCATTCTGCCATTCAACATCCAGTTCGGATATTCCCTCTAAAGCAACATCTTTTCCTTATCCTAAAGTTTATGTTAAGGGATTGGAAATCAACAAAATTTGTCAAGAAGTCCCTTACTAAAAGAATCAAGAAACCAAAGAAGCAACTTGGCTATAAGAAACTTTTGAAAAAGAGACACTTCTTGTACCAAAGTAGGAAGGTATTTCTTGATTATCGAACCTTCATCCATAGATATCACGACTTTGATAGAGGATATATTGATGATTTTGCTTTAGAGCCTTTATCTTCACAAGCTTATTATCAATGAAGAGATCTTTCACAAAGGCATAATCATAGTCAACCCATTCACCATTTCTTCATTCCTCAACAAGAAATACAACATTCCAATCATCCCAGTGAATTTATACAATAGAGCTTAGGCTTGTTGAAACCAACATTTTCAAGTGAAAATATCTCATCTAATCATTGATGAAACATCCAAAAGTTCCTTTTCATCACATCAATTTCCGATTTAGCTAATGCATTTCACCATCAGGATTTATCATCCTCCATTAGGATTCGTCATCCTTTATCCCGAAATAAATCTTTCTTAATCAAATTTTAATCAATCCCTTTGGCACTCCCAAAATTTGGTCAAACGTTTAGAACATCATCATCACTTATATGCCTGTCCAAACAAGATCCCAAAAGCTAAATATTCAAGAAAAATAAATTGAAACCCAAGGTACCATGGCTGAACAAGAAGAAAACCCCTTTCATAATATTCGTTCAACCGAAATTGATGAGGTAAATGAAGAAGATGTCCATCAAGCCCAACAAGACCCAAATTTCCACAAATTCTTAGAAAAGGTTTTCGAAAAGGATGGGGAAAGATACCTCTTAATGTTAGCAAACAAAGGAGTCAAGCTGCCCGACGATTTTGATGTTGCAAAATTGAAAAGAAATCCCAAGAAAGCAGAAACTGAGACACAAATTGAATCAAGCAATGAAGTAAAAACCAATGATCCCATGAACATTTTGAAAGAGAAAATCCAAACTCTTCAACAAAAAATGTGGAACATGCAAACCAGGACTACTAAGAGATACTCCATACAAGATATATGTCCCTATCTATTCGATCAAAGTGTCAACATGATACCATTTCCCAAACATTGCGAATTACCCAAATATGACAAGTATAATGGAAAAACTGATCTGATCGATCATGTAAGGGAATTCCGAACAATGAGTCTTGAATTTTCCCATGAGGATACATATTTAATGAGATTATTCCCATGTAGTTTGGGAGGGCAATGGATGCAGTGGTTCTCTCAATTACCTCTAGGGATCAAATCTTTTGAGGAATTGGTAAACAAGTTTATTACCCAATATTCATATAATATCCAACATGAGATCACGATGAAAGATCTTTGTAATGTGAAATAAAAGAAAGATGAATCATTCCTCATATTCTTACAAAGATGGAGAAGATTATTCGCAAGGTATCCCCGACCCTTACCAAAAAAAGAGAAGATGGAGGTGTTCATTGATAACTTGAATGCTGACATGAGCTACAAACTTGACTTAGAATTCCCTCCAACTTTTGAGAAATTGATTGAAAATGGGATCAAGATTGAGGAGGCTTCGGTCAAACGAGGAATTTTGAAAATCTATAATGAAAATAATTCATCTAATTCCTCCAACAATGATAAACCAAATTTTTGGCAAAAGTACAAAAATAATGACAAAGATACCTCTGTTGAAATGCACAATGCTAAACTAGTCTTCAATTTGTTAGGAAGATCCTCGAATACCAATCAAATACCACCCAAAATACCAACCAAAACAACAACCAAAATACCAACCCGAGTAATACTCAAAACAATCAAAGTAACACATCATCCAAGACCCTACCCTATCAAACATCGAACAACCGTTGAAATTTTACACCGTGACAATCATATGAATCTGCATTGAAGGAGCTCAATGCGGAAAATCTTATCACTCTACTAGACACTTGAGGATTTGAACCCAAAGTAAAATCATCTTGGTGGAATGAAGCCCATTTTTGAGAATTTCATCAATGCAAAGGTCACCTAACCAATAGTTGCATGCAATTGAAGAATAAGATACAAGATCTGATTGAAAATAAGATCATAAGGATAGAAGAGCCTCAAACAAACACTGACCATGGAGTATTCAAAAATCCTTTGCCAAATTATGACAAAGGAGAATCTTCTAACGTTAATGACAAAGGAAAGAATATAAACTATATTCAGGATACCATCATCCTTAATATTTGAGTCGTTGAAGATCATGCAAATGACATTGAAATAAATAATACACCAGATCCTGTTGCAACCAATCATCCAATCAACAACACCAACATCCTCTCTAATCAAGTCTTCAATATCCAAAAAGACATGGTTGTAACGGATAATCAAATTAATGTCATCAAAATCAATGGAAAACAAGACAATGTTCCCGTAAATGTGACCACAAGGGCTCAAACCAAATATGTTTTGAAAGGTAGTGCTACCAATACACTTGCTGCTACATCTCATCAATATAACATTGTCGATCAACTCCAAAAAATTTTCGCGCAAATATCAATATTTGAGCTTCTTAAAATCTCTCCCTTTCACAAGATCTTGGAAAAAGCCCTAGTTGATACAACAGTGCCAAATAATCTGGAAGTCTGCGCTTTCCAAGCCATGGTGGGACATCTAATTGCACCTCATTGCCTATCCTTTTTGGAAAATGATGACATATGTCTCACCCATCCTCATAATGTAGCCCTCCATATCGAGGTTCTGATCCATAAAAGTCGTGTCATGCGTGTCCTTATAGATGGAGGATCTGGTCTTAATATATGTACTTTAAAGCTTGTCCGTGCTCTACGGTTCTCTGAAAATGCAATAGATGCAAGGAAGAAGATCACTATCAAAGCATATGATGATGAGGAAAGAGCTTCAAAAGGATTGATTATATTACCAATTCAGGTAGGGCCAATTCAAAAAGAGGTGGTTTGTCAAGTTTTGGATAAGGATTTGGCATATAATATACTCTTGGGTCATCCTTGGATTCATGAAATGCAGGCTGTACCTTCAACATACCATCAGTGTCTAAAATTTCCTTGCAATGGCCAAGAAATTACTATTCTTGCTAATTCAAAAAGTCCTCAACACTGCAATGCCCTTAAGGCTATCCAGGATGTATTTGTGCCACATAACCGTGAAGCTCCTAATTCCACCTTTGATATCCCCAACAATTCAAGTCAATCCAATCCTTTATCCAAGCTGCTAGCCATATCCTCCAATGACCATCCTCATAATGTAGCCCTCCATATCGAGGTTCTGATCCATAAAAGTCGTGTCATGCGTGTCCTTATAGATGGAGGATGTGGTCTTAATATATGTACTTTAAAGCTTGTTCGTGCTCTACGGTTCTCTGAAAATGCAATAGATGCAAGGAAGAAGATCACTATCAAAGCATATGATGATGAGGAAAGAGCTTCAAAAGGATTGATTATATTACCAATTCAGGTAGGGCCAATTCAAAAAGAGGTGGTTTGTCAAGTTTTGGATAAGGATTTGGCATATAATATACTCTTGGGTCATCCTTGGATTCATGAAATGCAGGCTGTACCTTCAACATACCATCAGTGTCTAAAATTTCCTTGCAATGGCCAAGAAATTACTATTCTTGCTAATTCAAAAAGTCCTCAACACTGCAATGCCCTTAAGGCTATCCAGGATGTATTTGTGCCACATAACCGTGAAGCTCCTAATTCCACCTTTGATATCCCCAACAATTCAAGTCAATCCAATCCTTTATCCAAGCTGCTAGCCATATCCTCCAATGAAGGAAGTCATTCAAGTTCCTCGTCCAACCCACTTGAGAAAAAGGAAGAACCTAGCCCCTCTACATCTGTCAATTCTGAAGCCCAGCTTAATACCCTGGCTAGACAAATTGAAAAGAAAGTCCACATCAAAGACAAAGGTGTAGGTGAATATTCCATGGAACAATCCATCTTCTTCTCGTAGTTAATGTCACCAAAATCCTATCGTCAAACATCAACCTCGTCTCAACCATCCTCACAAGCAGTCACACTTTTTGATGGTCGTTTCATAAAAGCAGACACCCAAGTAGAGGAATCTGATGAAAAATATGTTTTGAATTGGCTCTACAAGGATGAAACTGATTCCCAAGCAACAATGGCTAATGTACAAACCACTTAGTATGGAAAAGGATTTTCAATCTTGGAAAAGATGGGATATGACAGACAAGGACCTAATGGAAAAATGAAAGAAGGTATCATCAAACCTATCCAACCTTTCATAATAAATCCAAAAGACAAAACAGGGTTGGGGTACAAAGAACATCAAAAGGATGAAGCAAAAGAGGACCTGAAACATAAATTTGTTGAAAGAATCCTGCAACTGCAAGCCAACAATCATTATGAGACTGATTCTAATGAGTATGAGTGGGATTCACTGTTAGAAGAAGTATACCATGATAAGGACATTGATTTCATACACAAGTAAACTCCGACACTTGAGGAGGGACAAAGCTTAGGAATAAGACCATTTGAATTAGGATCGCAAAATATTGATGATTCAAGTGAAGATGATCAAACTCCTAGTGAGATGGATCACTCAAAAGAGAGCAACATCATAGACCTTGACCTAGACTTAATATTACTTGATGATGATGTCACCATGAGGACCCTTACGATATCTGATCTAAACCCATCCAATGACCCCCTACCACTACTGCATCCTAAACTCATAGATTGGGACCAAACCGAACCTATCAATATCCCCACCTTTTCAAATGATGAGGCCATCATCAACTTCCTCTGCGCTGGTAATCTTGACACAGTTTCCACCATTGAAAATCATAGTGAAGCTTCATAAAAGGGGAGTGCCAAATTTCCCAGCTGTAAAATAAATGAAACAAAAGAAAGATTTGATGGTGAAAACCATTCTATGATAGTATCAGATCAAGAAAGAGTAAAAATAAAGAGCGCATCTGATGGTGAAAACCTCTCTGAGGCACCGAAGGATGGGAAATTTGACACTCTCCTAGAGCACTTCCAGGAAAGATCCAAAGTCCTGATCGAGCCAACATAGTCCATCAATGTCGACAATGCAGAAACAGTAAAAACTCTTCACCTGACAGAATTGGAAAAGCCCAGCTTTATCAATTTCTTTGAAGAGTGACAAGTCAACTTTTCCTGGTCTTATGCTGACATGCCAGGGATAGATCCATACCTCATCATGCACCATTTATCCCTTCCTTTAGGAATCAAATCGGTCAAACAAAAGTTGAGAAAAATGCATCCGCACATTGCCCTATTGGTGAAGGTTGAACTAAAGAAGTTATTGGATTTTGGATTCATCAGACCCATTTCCTATGTAGAGTGGATATCCAAAATTGTGCCTGTTTCAAAAATTGATGGAAACATACATATTTGCACCGACTTCAGAGACCTCAACAAGGCTTGGCCAAAAAATGATTTCCCCTTTCCTAACATTAACATCATTATGGATTTGACAGCAGGTCATGGCATGTTATCACTAATGGATGACTTTTGTGGCTATAACCAAATCAAGATAGCTCATGAAGATCAAGATAAGATAACCTTCACTTGGCCATGGGGAAATTTTTGTTGGAACGTCATGCCATTCAGGTTGAAAAATGTAGGGGCCACATACCAAAGAGCTATGACAACCATCTTCCACGACATGATGCATACTTTCATGGAAGACTATTTGGATGATTTGTTGGAAAAATACCACACTAGAAAAGGACATCTGGAGATATTAGACAAACTATTTACTTGCTTGGAGAAGTTCAATGTTCACCTCAATCCAAAGAAATGTGTCTTTGGGGTAACGTCAGCAAAGCTACTTGGGTATATAGTGTCGAAGAAAGGTATTGAGGTAGACGCTACAAAGGTAAAAGCTATAATGGAGATGCCACCCCCGAAAAACATCAGTCACTTAAGGTCCCTCCAAAGAAGATTCCTATCGATCAAAAGATTCATATCACAATTGGCTGACAAGACCCATCCTTTCACTCATCTGTTGCATAATAATGTTTCCTTTCGGTGGGATGAAAAGTGTGAAGAAACTTTCAACCAACTAAACCAATACTTGATGAGTCCACCTATTCTAGCACCTCCAATAGAGGGAAATCCTCTTTTATTGTACATTTCCACTATTGATAGATCATTGGGAGCCTTGTTGGAACACGGAGATTCAATAGGGAAGGAGAGAGAAATTTATTACATTAGTAGGACCCTAAATGGTTATGAGATCAATTATACATCCATCGAAAAATCTTGTCTAGCTGTAGTGTTTGCTACCCAACAATTGCGATAGTATATGCTGACTCATACAATCAAGCTAATAGCGAAGATAGATCCGTTGAAGTATCTCCTAAGCAAATAAAATCTAATAGGAAGACTGGCCAAATGGGTAATGGTACTTAGTGAATTCAACATCCAATATGTCGACAAAAAAGCAATCAAAGGGAAAGCCATCGTCGATCAACTAGCTGAGGCACCAATCTAGGATGATCATCCTTTATATGTTGAATTTCTAGATGCAAATTTCTTAACAGTCGCAACACAACAATGGGTACTGTATTTTGATGGTTCATTTACTCAACACAGATCAGGAGCAGGAATCCTATTCATCACTCCCCTAGGGCACACCATTCCAAAGTCCTTTTGATTGAAATTTCCTTGCACCAACAACACAACCGAATATGAAGTACTTATCATCAAAATCAAGATAGCTGTGGGATGGAAAATAACAGAGCTGCAAGTCTACGGGGATTCTCAACTAGTCATCAATCAGGTCAACAATGATTATCAAACCAAGGATGATAAACTGATGCCCTACAAGAGAATGATTGATGAATTCAAGAAGTATTTTGTTAACATCAAATTTGGTCAGATTCCAAGGAATGACAACAAAGTTTTCGATGCTATGGCTACCATTGCTTCTTTGTTGCAGATTCCAGAAAAAATGCGGTCACTATGAGTTCATGGTGGAGCAATTATTTACCCCCGCTTACGATGAATCTGAGTCCCAACTCATTTTACACCTAAACGATGTCGATACCTCCATATATGGGAAAATATACACTTACCTGAAAGATAATACCCTACCTCTCGATCTTTCCTGCAAGCAAAAATGAGACTTCATTCGCCAATCTGCCCGTCATGCCCTTATAGTGGATGTACTTTACCATCAAGGTCTTGATGGAACTCTCTTACGATGTCTAGAAAGTGACGAGTCTGAAACAAATTTACGAGAAGTCCATGAGGGTATTTGCGATACTCATTCAAGTGGTCTAACCCTCGCTAAGAAACTCCTCCGTTTGGTATATTACAGACCAACTATGGAGAGAGAAGCCTTCCAATTTGTCAAGACATGTCAAAAATGCCAGATTCATGGTAATCTTATCCATGCATTAGCACAAGAGTTGCAGCCCTTTGCATCAACATGGCCATTTTGTCAGTGGGGGTTGGATCTTGTGGGTAAATTTCACCCATCTTCATCCAATGGAAAAATGTTTATTATCACACCCACATAGTACTTTACGAAGTGGGTTGAAGCGGTGCCTCTAATCACCATCATAGGGAAGCAGATTTCATCATTAATCTTGAACTACATCATCTGTTGATATGGTATCCCTCAATCCATTATCACTTACAATGGAAGACCTTTCAAGAATTAGGGCATGCAAGAACTCTGTGAAAAGTTTCATATCCAACATTGATTTTCTATGCCCTACTACCCTCAAGGGAACGACCAAGCTGAGGCCTCAAAAAAACCTATCCTAAAGATCCTAAAGAAAACCATCAATGATGCTGGACGTGACTGGCATGTTCAACTGAACCCTGCTTTGTGGGCCTATCATACAAGCATCCGAACACCCATGGGAGCCACACCATATGCACTCGTTTATGGATCTGAAGCTGTCTTTCCTATTGAGGTTGAAATAACATCACTCAGGGTGTCTTTGAGAGGTCTCATTTCAGATGAGGATTATCGTGTGTCTAGGCTACAAGAGTTAGAATTGCTAGATGAACATCGACAACTTGCAATGGACCACCTTAAAACATATCAAAAAAGAATGTCAAAAAGTTACAATCACAAGGTTAAACCTAGTACATTTCAAGTAGGTGATCTAGTATTGAAAGAAAATCCCTGAAATTAGCAAGACCGAGAAAGAAAGGAAAATTTGAGCCCAATTGGCTAGGTCTATTTGTTGTTGTTTCAGTCTTTGGATCGGGGGAATATTAGTTATACACTAGAGGGGGATCTATTTGAAGAACCCATGAACAACCTTCACTTGAAGAAGTTCTACACATGATG
Organism: Sequoiadendron giganteum; assembly: GCA_007115665.2. Taxonomy (NCBI): domain Eukaryota; kingdom Viridiplantae; phylum Streptophyta; class Pinopsida; order Cupressales; family Cupressaceae; genus Sequoiadendron; species Sequoiadendron giganteum. The sequence goes on along the minus strand of CM021106.1, from coordinate 641,476,879 downwards.
CATCCAATGCATGTTTAAAAAGTCTTGAAAATTTCCTAAAAAGCAAAAAAAGTCTTGAAAAAAAATGGTTACCTTGGTGAAAACCTAGCAAATAGGCGTCTTGGTAACAACAAAAAAATCATAAAATCTGAAAAAGTGCAATAAAAAAAAATGGTGAAAACTTGGTAAACAAACACTATTTTTAATAAGTCGGCTCCTCCGTCTATTCGAGTGTGTGTTGACCATTCAACTTTTCCATCACTGCACATTCACGTCTATCTTGCAACAAGCTTCATGTCCATATCCGACAATTGCGGTCGTCTCCCACCTTGGCTTGGTCTTCATTGTACATATCCATAATAAAATTTGGTTTGTTCACTAAGGTAAAAATCTTGATCTTACTGGGGGAAATCACCGTTGAGCTTAAATCAACAGACAACTAGCCAACAACAAACACAACCTTGACAAAAAGAACAATCACGATAACCATCAAAAGCTGAACATCAAAAATCAATTGATCCAATCAATCATGCAAATCAAATCAAACATCAAGTCAAATAAAATCAACCCATCATTGGAGAGTCATCTTTTGAATCATGGTTGGATTACTTTAACAAAAATGTTCAATTGATGCATCTGGATTGTTGTTATCATTTTTTGGGAGTAACTCGATGATGTTACAAACTAGAGGGGCTATGATTGAGAATGATATTTTTCTTTGTCTGCTGTGTGTGAGTCAATCATTACTACTGTGCAAATTGTCATGGGACATGTTCTACAAAGTATCATTGATGACATTCCGAATTTGCATAGGAACATGATTAACTCTTGTCTGTTTACACAAGTGATACTCAGGTCATCTTGGTCTAATTATACCTAGATGCTTGTGTTATCTTGCATTATCAAATCTCAACGGAAGTTGTATGAAAGTTTTACTCAGGTCATCATGGTCTAATTATACTATCGATGTTTGTACTAACTTTCAACATAATAAAATGCTCAATGATGAAAATAAGCACTATGAATTAAATGGAAACATTGCATAGAAAAACTTGCATTCATTTTAGTCTGCATTTGCATTATAGATTTTCCAAGTTGATTGATGTCATTTCTTACAAGATTGAGTATACTTGAGAGAACAAAAAAATCACTCACTTGCATTGACATTTCCATTCCATATCATTAGAAAGCATTATCATACATCCACTATCATAAATCATTCATGCATTCATTATAATTTTTGCATCATGAACAATTCCAAAAATAAATCATTTTTCAAAATACTACCATCATTCATAATCCATATCATACATCAAGGTCATAATAAATGCATTCCATAATCCATCCATACATCCATTCATCATCAATAATATCATAATTCATCCATTCATAATCCATTTGCATTTATCCTTTTCACATATTTGCATAGAAAATACTAAAAAATATAGAAAAGTGCATATCATATCATTCATAATCAACATCACATAGGGGCATACCATAAAATCATACATGGATTTGTATTCATCATCCATCCATACATAAGCATCATTCATGATCATAAGTCATTTGCATAATCATCCATACATCTAGGTCATTTATTTGCATCATACAAAATCCAAAAAGAAAAGCATTATCATAAATCCATACATCTACATGTATCACATTTGCATCCATAAACCATACATCCATACATTGAATAATCCATATCCATCCATTTATCATACATATGCATTCCATAATAAAACCATTTGCATCCATACACTGATATATACACATGAAAAATTACAAAAATATAATACATCATTCATAAACATCTTATATCAATTGAATTACATCATCATCCATACATGCATCTATAACATAATCATATAGAAAATATTATAATCACATAGAACATAAAGTAGATGCATCCATCCATAATAAAAACATCAATACATAGATCATCGAATGCTGCTGCATATCATATAACCTCACATAAATAACATGTCAAATATATAATGATATCAATAAACTGAGAAATGGTACATCAAAAATGTGGCAAAATTCGAGTCTTTGAATCGAAGTATAAATCAGACGTGACCCTGTGATCCTGTAGTGCTACCGCCTGAGGTCGCAGGTCTCTTCCCAACACCGCCTGCCCTTGATGGCCCTGGCCTTGGTGGAGGTCCGCCTGGTGGCCCCCCTGGTACTGGCTATGTAACCCCTCTGCTAGTGGTACGAGACTAGGAGCTACCAGATCTGGATCTAGCATAGTTGACCCTCTGTTCTGGTGGCACAACCTCATGGTACCTACCTTGGTAATACTATGCCTCCTTGGAGGACTCTCTGAGCTCTCTAACGAGGTCACCAGTACTAGTACCCTGAGTCGTGGTCTATATCCTATAGGCCACTGCCATGGCCCGCTCTTCTTGTCTCTTGGGAGCATCCCTCTTCGTAGTAAAAGTAGCTACTTAGGCTTGTAACTACACCATCTACCCCTGAATCTATACATGTGCTGGAGCTTGCGCCTGTATCTAAGCCTGGGTTTGGGCAAGTTATTCCTATAACGTCTGAATCTAGCCCTGGAGTGTCTACACCTGTGCATGTAACCCAACTATTTGAGTTTGTTGCCTTTGGGAGGGCATCTTGAGAATCACTGGTCTCTATCCACCTAGTGTTGATCTCCTACTCTTGGGGATGACTCCAAATTCCGGAGCATCTCTCCGTCGGCCTCCACCATCTCCACCCCTATCTCCATCCGCATCTCCTCCCCTTCCATCCCCTCCATCATCACCCTCGTCATCCCCTGCCTCCTCACCTCCATCTCCTCCTCTTGGCTGCACTACTGGCCCTACCCTCCTCCCGACCTCCAAAATCGGTGCAGGCTCATCCAAACTAGAAATACGGGGAAATGGGTGTGTGTGGAAATACTCGATATACTTTGTCGTCATCTGTGCATCTACCACCTCTTTGAGATACTACCAGTAAATTGGCTGTAAGTTGTAGTACTTTGCACAGACTACATCATAGTCAAGGGCTGACCCCCACTCTGGAATATCCTTCTTGCGTTGCGCATAATGTGCTACACCCTATGGAATCCCCTGAATGCGACCGTACTATCTGTATACCCGACCAAAAAGAAACCACTCCAAAATGTAGGGCATCTTACCTATCAAATATCGGCTGCAAAATGCATAAGGCAACTCTGAATCATCTTCTTCTCAGGCCTCACAGTTAAGATAAGGTCGCCGTATAACAGTGTCAAGATCAAGGACTCATCTCCAATACTCCAACTTTCCCAGCTTATGATGGACAAGTGGCCCTGTATATCCAAAAAAATACGGCTGTCCTACTGGCCGAGACGTCCCTCCCATTGGTTGTGTAATGGCTATGTGCTATGAGGCCCAGAGCTGCAATAAAGTACAACCTGTTGCAAGACTGCTCACCTGAAGATACACCACTTGGTGCAAGTCGTGATACAAGTGTGCTAACATGCACAATCCCCATGCATATCTCATACCATGGGAAATCATGCTGTCTAGAACCCATCCCCAGCCCACTGAGAAGCTCTTCGACCTACAGTCAGGGTAGAGAAATCCTCCAATGAATCCAACTAATACACATGGTAAAGGCCATCCAGAAGCAATCAAATCCCACCATGAAATCTCGTAACCAATGAACTGATCATCGTGAGATATCTGGCATATAGCGTTTGTACCCCTTGCTCCTCATGATTGTAGACCACTAACTCCCCCACAACCGGTATCCTTAAAATCTGATAAACATCCTTTTGGGTCACTGTCATCTCTCTGATCGGTAGATGAAACGTGTTGTGGTCGTTGTTCCACCGCTCTCCAAGTGCTGTCAGTAGCCCTCGGTTAATATGATACTGGGGCATGTCTATCAACAAAGTCAAACCACATTGGTCAATGATGGCAAGATCTACCAGAGTCAGCTGTGGGATCATGTCCTATGTCCTCGAAAAATGCTCTCGAACCTATAGGTTCCCTAAGCCACCCTCCTAGAATCAAATTAAAATCATCAAATCAGCTTATCAATCAACACATCATTTAATCAAATCAGCTCACGTGAGATTTTGATCAAATCTCGAGGAGCACCAATCCTATCACTCGACTCTCATTTGTCATGAGATCGATCAACATCAATCAACCTATCATCGTTCCTCGCCTATCATGAGGACGATCATCAATCTATCAATCAACATCATCCTATCATCGACTGACATGATCATCAATCATCAATATCTAGGAGGAATTTATAAAAATCATCAATTTTGGCTGAATGCGCTAAAACATAGTTTCTATATGCCAATATTTTAGATGTGCTAGAAAAACTACTGGATGCATCGGAATAGAGTCCTGATGCACCATTTCATGAATGTGCTGGATAATGGATCGCATGCATCAGAATAGAGTCCTGATGCACCGTTTACCAGATGTGCTACTTGACCTACCCTATGCGTGACTCTATCCTAATGCGCTGAAGTGGGTTTCGGATGCACTAACCTATTTTTAGATTCTACCCTAATTAGATGCATTACTACAAGTATCCTATACACTGAAGTGGGTTCTATATGCACTAAAAGTCTATCCTAATGCGCTAAAAACCCTATGCGCTAATCTAACATCCTAATGCGTTGAAGCGGGTTCCGGATGCACTAACCTATTTTTAGATTCTACCCTAATCGGATGTGCTACTATAGGTATCCTATGCACTGAAGCAGGTTTTGTATGCACTAAAAGTCTATCCTAATGCACTAAAACGTGAAAAGAATCCGAAATCTTTAAGTGAAATTTAAGTAGGAAAATTCAAAATTCGAAATTGACAAAGTGGTTTTCGGGGTACGTATTGGAGGTCTGTATGCGGCTGGACACTGGTGGTGGTGAACTCGCTCAAATCTGTGTGTGTGGCATGAAATCCTATCCATCTTTGCTCTGCAGGCTCTGAATTTTCAAAATGCACGTTACAAATGAACTCTATTTTACCCCTTTTGAACTTTTAAAGGTTAATTAAGGGGTAATTATTGTGGCATTTATTTTAATTTTTCAAATGGGATTTTTTATCAATTAATCAAAATGTGGCTGAACTATAATCATTATCGAGAGATAAATCAGGTCATCCTCATCAATATGTCAATCATCAACATATCCATGAAAAATCATTTAAATCATCATTTTTTTTCAAAAATCATCAAAATTCAAAAATCCCTGATTTATCTCTTGAGGGGGCATCCTTTCATCATTGCTGCAAAATCAGAGTCTGGGGCATGTCGAAATTTTATCATCACGGTCGGAAAAATTATTCTTTGAAGTAATGCGTCTACGCACATCACTTCAAAGAGGGGAAAAATGTATGCACTTAAAAATGGTCTGAGCACAAATTAATTAAATACTTGCTATTTAATTAATAAAATATTAATTCCTCTACTTATAAATAAATTGCAAAATTTATTTATATAGTTCACTTCTAAATATTCTTCTTATCTAAAATCAATTCCTCTCTAATTAATTAAATGCGCAAATAAACTAAATTGTCATTTAATTAGTTTTTCCTCTTTCATCTAAATTTGAATTTTTAAATTCAAATTGGCCTCCAAAATCATATTCTTCTTAAATTGGTTAAATGCACAAATTTAATTAATTTGTCATTATGCTAATTTATCATCTCCATTTAAATTGAATTTTTAATTCAATTTAAGCACATTTCTACATATTTTTCCTAACTAACTTCCACCTCACCTGCCGCCTCACCATGTGTCACATGAAATTGAATTTTATAAATTGAAAATTGTGGATTTTCCATCAACAAACCGGTAAAAACTTTGAAACCTCCTAGACACATGGCTTCTTCTTTCTCTTGATTCCCTTCAACACTTGGCAAATTGCTCTCAAGAAGGGAACCACTTCCATTATTATTTCTAACTTCTTCGTGCTCAACTGTTGATGCCGTAGGATCACAATCTCGACCGTTCATCGCTGCCACATCATTCCCAGCTTGAAAAATTCCATAAATAGAACTCATTGCTACAAATTTTCAACGAAGGAGAATTTGAAAAGTTTATGTTGCATAAATCTTAGTGCATTTTGAGAGAAATTTGGGGAGCTTTATAGTTTAGCTTTGCATTTTAGTTTCATTTAGAGTTATAATGGAAATTTTATTTTGAATATCTTAGTTTATTTCATCTTTCATATAGTATTTCCATTAGATTATCATCATCAATCTTAGCAGCATCTTTATTTTAGTATCATCTCATCATAGGATCATTTAGTCTTCAAGCATCAAATATTGAAAATACAAAAGTATAGGCATATAGATTTGCATCATAGCATCTCACATCTTAGGTTGCCATCTTTGTAGGTTCATGTGCAACATAAATAAGATCTGAGAGCATGATTTGCAGGGGTCCTTGAGATTAGAGAACCATGGAATGAATTAAGAGGAGAGCTGTAGCTTTCTTATTTTGCTAATAATATTTCCTTTTATATAATACATTGCATGAAGGTGTGATTGATTTTGTTACTTTGACTCACATATTTCACCCACACAAAAATTTCTCGATGTTGTTTACTGTTTGCATTTAATTTTTGGATCTCTGAATCAAATCAGATTTCCTTGACTTGCATTTAATGTAGATCTTTGGATCGGATTTAATCAAATTTTCATTTATACAATGAAGCAGTAGCTATAGGGAGATTGGTCTTGGTTCTTCTAATTTAAAACGAAATCCTGCTCTGATAGGGCTTCTTCAATTTTTCTTGCAAAATCTACCCATTTTCCCCATCGGTATCATTGATAGATGACATAATTTGAGTAGAATCTTGAGGTAAGTCACTTTCCGTGGTCTTAGTGAGTCTTATTTTTCAAATCTATATGTCACGGTGATTGTTAATTTGTTCAATTTTATCGCATTCTAAAACAATTATGTTGTTATCTATTAGATGCAGCCATCGTTCTCTAGAAAGTTTAAAAAGCTGCAAAAATCTTGTCTAAAACTCCTTTGAAATGTTTAACAAGGTTGTGCAAGATTGATATGGTGGCGAAAGTACATGGGAACTCTTAATAACACCATTTACAGGTGAAGGCAATAATATGGAGGCGTTGGGTATTTCTGCCCTTTTTTCCTTAATTATATATTCTTTTCCTTTTATTAAAGTCATAATGGCTAGAATATTGTTTCTATTTTTTTCTATTCTTCTCTCCTACAGATCGAGATTCATCACGGGGAGTCCTAGATGACGGTCAAATGCACCCACCCAACTGCATCCTTCACTCTTAGTCTCCCCTTCGTTGAAGAGAATAGGTTGGGTATTTTTTATAGGGTTAAGATGAGTAATTTAGGGCTTCGTTATGAGCATGACTATAAATCTATAAACCACCTTCTCATGTCAAATAAAGTTCACTTTTTACTAAACTATAGTTAGGAGGAAAAATTATCATAATTAAAGTACATTTTTTTTTGTGTCGAAAGTAACCACCATGCTCTTTAAAAATCATTTTTCTCATGATATTAGTGTTAAGTCAAAATGGTAAAATATTTTTGGGGATGGATGTTGGTGGGGTCAAGTTGTAATTTAACCTTAAGAAACATTAAGTCTATTTTAATTTCAAGATACAATTGATGTTTTTTTTATATAGTTATACAACCATAATCAAGGGTCACATAGTGTGCATATACCTATCTTATATTTTTCTATTGGCATAACCCTTACACCCCTTTTGGTGCAAGTGCTAGTTGGTAGATCTCTCATATTTTGAACTGAACTGATCCTCACTAGGCTATCAAAATTGATGTGATACATTCTTCTATGCCATAGCCAAATTTCATTAATCTAAGTCATAAAGCAATGAAATCACCACCTTTAAGCTAATAAAAAGTTCCATCTATCCATTTTCTAGTAGCAACAACAGTTTTGGAGCCTTTTCTATTCTCACATCCATCATCCTAGAACATAAGATTATATCCTTTTCTACACATTTTGTCCAACACTCAAGATTTTATGCCGCAAACCCTTAACATAAAGAACATCCTTTGTATTATGATTGCCATCAAAATTGATTGAACCTTTTCCACCTATCTTAGTAGATGTATTATCACCAAACTTTACAAGACCTCCTTCATATTTCTCAAGTTTAACAAACTTAATTTTATCATTGATCATATGATTTGAGCATCCACTATCAATGATCTAGTAGTTCTTCTCCTCTCTAGCATGAAAATTAGTCACCGCAGTTCCTTCAACATTGTGACCTGCTAGCTTCTAGAGCACTTTCCTTAACACATCTCTCAAAAGAAAAATTAGAATCAACATTTATAGCCATGGACAAGAATTTACTATCCTCATCATCTGCATAGTCAGGTTCATCATTAGATAAATTGGAATATTCTCTAACATAATAATGTTTCTTAATTGTTTTACCTTTGCTCTCATTATTCTTGTCATTGAAGACTTTGTTTAGACATCTTGAAGCATAATGAACTATCTTTCCACAACTGAAACATTTGAAAGGTAACTTACCTCTGTATTTTCTAGTACCCTTTTTCATTCTTCTCACAAAATTTGCTTCTACATCATCAAGATCCTCTTGATTTGATTCCTTAGTCTTCTTTGATTTTCCAGCCTTAAAAGTAATCTCAACATTTGAATTACTTGGACCAAATTATCTCATTTCAAAAGCAGATAAAGCACCATACAACTAATCTCTAGTATATTTTCTTAAATCATGAGCTTCCTCAATAACAAAAACTTTGACTATAAGCTTTAGGAAGAGTTCTTAGTACCTTCTTTACCACTTCTTCTTCTTTAAGCTTTCCACCAAGACCTCTGATGGATTTGACAATATCATCCACCTTATACATGTAGCTTTTAATGTTTTCATATTCTGACATTTGTATGTTCTCAAATATGATCTTTAGATTCTGCATCTTAGCGTGCTTGACCTTATCATCTCCTTCATAGATGCTTTCCAAATTTGTCTAGATCTCTTTAGCAGTTTTAAGATTCATAACTTTCACAAGTTCAGTATTAGAAAGATCACTTAAAAGAGAATACCTTGGTTTACCATTGTTCTCATAGGCCTTGATCTCATCATCAATACTCAAACCATTTGTAGGTATAGTCTAGTCACAATAGACTTCCAAACTCCATATCCAAGGGATACCAGAAAACCTTCCATCCTTGTCTTCCAGAATGCATAATATGACCCATCAAATAGAGGATCATCTCTCTTGTGCACCATCCCAGATCTACCTAGAGCGATTGATCATTCTTCCAAGGAACCTTGGCCTAATACCAATTGTTGAATGCATAAGACAAATAAGAGGGGGGTGAACCAGTTGTACATTAAAACATCAAAAACCTCATTAATATGTAGATCCATATCAACTTTAATAACCTTTAATTTATGAGAATGATTTAGCATTATAGTAAATATCAAAAACTAAAACACATCAACACCATGCACAATAGAACAACAGATTTACGTGGAAACCCTAAAAAGGGAAAAACCATAGTGAGGATAATCTCACAATATAAATTAATTACAACGCCGAATACAATAGGTTCACTGTTGGAGGGCTCACTACCCAAAGAAAGAAGGGCTCACTGCCAATGGCTCATTGCCAAATTACAGAAAGGAAGAAAGAAGAATGTTACAATGAGAAATCCATTTCAATGCAACAAAAAAGTCCACCACAACATCACCAACACGTTTTCAGCCTTTCTAAAGATTGTAGACACCTTCTACTCATTGCTTCCAGTAGTCTAACTCATTAAAGCTCACACTGCACATCACAAATTCACACTTCACAACTCTGCAATTCGCATCACACTCACTACATACAAATCCTCCATCAACACAACACTTATTTATACCTTCTTCAACCTTGAAAAAATTCTCCAAGGTCGACTATGCACCTCAACCATGAAAATTCAAATTAGATCAACACCAAAACATTCCCATAGTGGAAAAGAATGAAGGCGGACCACAACATACCTTAACTTGAACCTAAATCCACTAATACATGCCACACCACGCCTCCATAAACACTGAAGAAAATCCACAATTAGTGTAAACAACCAAGGTCGGTCGAACCCATGTAAACACCATTAAACAATTAAATACACACTTCCTTTGATCTTGAGATAGCTCACAAACAACAAATGTCACTTGAACACAATTTGGAATATTCCAAAAATACCCTAAAATCCAACAAATTCCTTCACAACAACCTTCACCTGAAGAACAAACTCATCATGTACACCTAGTTAACCTTTTACATACTGTAACTCAAGAAACTAACTTGCAGAGCACCAAACCATGAACAACTTCGATCAAAGATAGATATGAACCTTATTTAAAGCACACTTCTAGAATCGCAAGACCAGAAAACAAAATATGAAGAAATGGGCAGAAAAACCATTTCTTCTAGACACCACTATAATGCACAGTTCACACACTAGTGAACACAAATTTCTTTGGACAATGATCCATACCAAGAAATTCTATATATACAACCTATGAACACCTCTGATCAACATAAATGAACCGTACAAGCAAATCTTCAACATAGAATAAATGTGGAGCAAAACCATAACACCACTCTGTATGCTAGAACACATCTATAACACACTATTTCCTCTTTTATTAAAATTCTCAAAAGCACTTGGAAACCAAGCATATTGAACACTTTCTCATCAAAACCATACGCATGCTTATCAAATAAAAACTAGTAACATTTACAATTGACAACATAATGAAACTAATCATAGTTTCTCAACCATCAATAGAATTCCAACAATTACAATAATATGAAATAGTTGACATCAATGACAACACAAACTTAAGCCTGTTGACATCAATGACAACACCAACTACTCATACTTGAAACAATAAGTGCTCAACCCAATTTATTAGAGACTTGCCTTACCTCTTGTTCTGGCTCACTTGTATAATATTTTTCATGTCTCTTATTTAAATAAATATATGTCTAATTTTGATCTTTTCCTTGATTGGAATGCTCTTCAAGTTCTAGACCCAGGGGTGGTTACAATTGAGCCTTTTAGAGTGCTTTAGTTTTACAAGTTACACTTACATAATAGAGAAGTCACTCAATGCAAGGTCTAGTGGGACTAGAATTTGATGGACAATGCCACCTGGGAAGCTTATAAACAATTCCACCAAGCTTATCCATACTTATCTAATTAAGTGGAACTAAAAATAATAATTTTTTTGGTTATGTTTGATACTTGGTTTAAGTCATCAAGGATGATGACCTTTTTCTAAGGGGGGAGATGTCACACCCTATTTTTAAATAATTAAGTCATGTTACATTTATATTACTTATTTTGGATAATTGGATTATGCAAATTGAATATGTGAATTTTTAGAATAGAATATAGTTTCCATATTTTGATTATTCCAATGTATATATATCCAATTGTATTTTCAATGATGTGAGAAATTTGAAATAATTTTTCTAATCATTTGACTATTAGTTTGTTTATGATAAAATTGATGTAAATGTGACTAATGGACTAGCTACTCTATGATGATGAGGTGGATGTAAGATAGTATAATTTCCCCCTCCTATTAAAGGAGGGAAAGTATCATTAGAGAGAGGACTAAAGATTGAGGTGGCTAGCAACCATATCATGCCTTCAAGAAAATATATTTACTCACACACATGAGGTTTTGTATGTATTTAGAAGTGTGGATCTGATGAAAGCATTCTTGTTGATGTCAATTAATATGAAAGTAACCATGTTGGAATTATTAATTTAATGTATTCAATAGTCATCATGTGTTCCAATTACAAGGTTAGTAGGATTTTCACTTGATCGTGTTCTCTATATTGACATTTTCATTATCATCCTACTCTTTGGTCAATAACCTAGTAGTGTGGAGAATAGAAAATCTATCCTCTACTTAGGCGATTGTTTTCTATGTTAAAAATAAAGTTTAAATAGATTAGGAATATTTTAAATTAAAATAAAAAAAGAATGAAAATAAAAATAAATAAATGTGTAGTACTTAATGCTTACATGAGGGAATTAATGGTGGCATACCTGAAATTAATGGAAATTCCTTTTAATTTTTTATCACTCTTATAGTTAATCACCTAGTAATGAGGGAGGGAAAAAAACTAAGGCATGAATAGATATTTACTCCAATAGAGTGTAGAGAGAGGCATAGTTATGGCATGCATCATGCTGTCACAATAAGAGAGAAAAGGGAAATAGAATGTAGGAGGATTTCTAAGAAAAAGTCTCAAGGAAAAAGGGCACAAATTCTTATTGGGAGCAACAAGGGTTTGGAAAAGAGGAAGGAGAAGGGGAGGAAAAGAAAATTTGACCTAAGTCACTTTGTCAAATGTATATTTCTCATTACATTTTTTTGGAAATTAGTATGAAGGAATTCTCTACTTTAAAAAAAAGAATAAACAATATCCTAGGGAAAAGATAAAATTTTATTTTAAGAACATAAATATCTTTATATACTTGAGTTTATTACTATGTTGCTAGAGCCCATGTTCTAGGCTTATTTTAGTTCTTTTCATACATTTTCTATATCTCATTTGATATGCTTTATGTAGTGCATATCCTTATGCATTCTATGAATCACTCCCAAAACAAATATGTAGTATGTATGTTTTAATATAAGGAAATGTAATGTATCTATATGTGTGTATATATACACATATGCACATATACATGCACATATAGTATGTTTAGTAGACAATAAAGGAGCCAAATACTAGTTTAATGAACCATGTAGAAAAGAATGAGTAATCCACATTCACATTATGGTTGTATGATGTATCCAAACCCATGAATATGATCATTAGTATTTTTGAAATCATAATAATGAGACCACAAAGTTGCCATAAAGATACAAATAATGATTTTTTATTTATTTTAAGGACTCCTTTAAGCAAATAAATATACTTTGTCTTGATGTTAATGTAGATCTTATTCATCCAAATAAAGGCTCATTGTCTTGTTATTCATGCAAAAATTATTCGTACAAATAGTTATATATTATTCTATTGTTATAAAGAATTTAATCAGCCAATATGGTTAAACACCACTTGTGTTGTACACAATTAGCTTATGTGCCATATAGAAGAATATTGCATGTTTCTTCCACTAATTTTTGGGATGAACTAATTCACTAGGTGATACTATTTCCATGTTAAAAAGTAAACATGTGCATAGGTCAATTTAACTTCAACCTTATAGCATAAAATGTTGTGGGATATAAATGTTATATTTTTACGTATATTTTAGTATGATTTCTCTACCATGACTGAAGCTATGGTTTCTACTATAACATCTCAATGGATTAATTTTGTGAATGGTATACAATATATTTTCAAAAATTGGTCATGGACATGCCCATATTTGGGAGATGTAACCTAATTAACATGTAGAATATGATTCATAGTCTACCTATTACTCAGAGTTACCTTTTAGTGCATGAAGTGTTGGGACTCAACCTTGTCATGTTATTTTTCGCTTGAGTCCCTTCTTGTTTTAGCCTTTGTTGGCCCATATTTATAAGCAATCCGAGACAATTAATGTTGGGCCTCTTTGTTTTGTGTGTCATGTGTTTTGGGTTGTTTCAAAACCTCCCTAAGGTGTTGACTTGGCTCAATTTTATAGCTAAGGTTTTCAATAAAGAAATTGAATCAATATTGCAATTTTATATAGTTATTTAGAACCAAATGAATGTGGTGCTATTCTCCTTGTCACCTACCCTCGATGAATGCAGTAGCTCTCCCAAATACCTATCATGAATTTTGTGACTCATCCACTTACCAAAATTCTTTGATGATATCAGTGTTCAATTTGAGGCCTTTGTTGGCCCATATTTATAAGCAATCCGAGACAATTAATGTTGGGCCTCTTTGTTTTGTGTGTCATGTGTTTTGGGTTGTTTCAAAACCTCCCTAAGGTGTTGACTTGGCTCAATTTTATAGCTAAGGTTTTCAATAAAGAAATTGAATCAATATTGCAATTTTATATAGTTATTTAGAACCAAATGAATGTGGTGCTATTCTCCTTGTCACCTACCCTCGATGAATGCAGTAGCTCTCCCAAATACCTATCATGAATTTTGTGACTCATCCACTTACCAAAATTCTTTGATGATATCAGTGTTCAATTTGAGGCACCCATTTTGGGCAGGATTGCAGGAATATCATTGATCTCCTATGTCCAAACAATATTCCTCAATATGAACATTTGATGAAGAAATAATAGGAGAAAAATGTGATAAGGTGTAGACTAGAGATTTGTCATCAATCTCCCCAACTGCATTTATATCTCTGCTATGAAAATCCTAGATTATGAAAAAATCTAGTGTAAAATTAACACTCTTGCCTACTCCACCATATGTGATCTGATAGATAGAAAGGATAATGGTTGACAATGAAGGCACACAAAGAACATCACTAAATGCACTATCATCCATGTCAATGGATCCCTTCCTAAAAACACATATATATATGTTTTTAGCCATCAGGATGTCTAGTGATGAACAAGACTCAAATGAAGAGAACATACTTTTTGATGAAGCCATATAATGTGAGGCTCCTGAATCAAGTATCCACCTTTCTGACTTAGAATCTAGAAATTCAACAAGTTCTTTCCCCTTATGTCTATAGGAATTTTACGATGATGAAGAAGATGAACCTTTTGATGTTGAAGGAAAATTTATTTGATGCTTCTTAAGAAGATGCTTCAACTCATCAATCTATTTTGAATAACATTGGTGTTCATCATGCCCTTGTTGGCTGTTGTGGTCATTGATGTCAACACTTAGTGAATTGGTTGTGGTTGTCATTGATGTCAACACCTAAGAAGATTGTTCCATATGCTTGGGAAAGATAGTTGCATTGTTGGGTTGAAGATTATATCCACCCAAGATCTAGGAACTTCATGAAAGCAAAAGAGATATCAGATATGAGAATAATGCTTTTTTTTAAAGGATGTAAATGATAAATTATGGCGATATGATTGATGTCAATTTTGTATGAATGTTGCTTTACACATGAGACCACTTGGTTATATAGCCAAGGTGAGACATAGGATTAGATAGGGATCATGATATGCATCTTAATCCTATTTCATGAGACAAATAATATTAAATGACTTAGGACATAAGTATTAAATGTCAAAATATAAGATAAGATCTAATGACAACTAACACCTTCTAGAAAGATTCCCTCCTAGGACCTAAGTAAACTTAACATGTATATAGGAAACACTAATGAACTAGCTAGGTAAAACAATTATTTACACCAACACCCCCCTTAAGTGTAACTTAAAGAGTAGATTATTATGAAAAAATGCAAGGATGGGTCCCAACCATGATGCCATGTTAGGTTCCCATGTATAGATATAATCCCTCACAAACAGAGAAAAGGAGAAAACCCAATGGGACAAAACTCCTCTCCAAAAGAGAGATGAAAAAAAATATCTCGATGGAAAATGAGAAGGATAAAACCCCATGTGAGGAAATATACCCCCAATAAGAGAGAATAAGAGAGACTATGTAGCCCCCCATCAATGTAGAGTCTCATGCAATGATGGTAGATGGTGAACATTGAATGTTGAAGATGATCCAAGACCATCAAACAACATTCCCCCCTTAGGAAGAAAAAAAACCAATATGGTATGCAAGATGTATTCCCATTCATGAAAGGAAGATGAGGGAAGATAAATGATGTGCGATGTCTATGGAGAATGCTCAAGTTATCCATGTTGATGCAAAAAATTTTCACCCTCAAACTAGGAATTCTAGGTCACACTGTAGAAGATGATAATCTAGAATATCCTAGAAAATATTGTAGAACACAATCCAAAGACAAAGATACCTCCTCCGAAGACAAAGAAGCCTCCTCCAAATTCTATCCAAAAGTATCCAAACTCATGTCAAACTACAAAGAATGATCATGTAGAGAATGAATAGAAGGGTTAGATTGGTCCCTCACAACAACTGAAGAAGGATCATCTTCATCAAAGAGAATACAAATGCAATCAATGGTGTCTCCCAAATATGAAATGCAGGACTCACAAAGGAAACCAAAAATGTATGTCAAGTACTCATCCCAAGTAGCCATATTTGGAAGACAATGTATGGCCTATTGCACTAAATCAAAAGGAGCCAAAATTGTGGCAACACAAGCATCAATAGGTACAAAATTAGAAGAAGTATATAGAATATCAACACTTGTCACTCTATCCTCGGTGGATGAAAGAATTCCAAGATTCAAAATGACCATATTGAATCTCTTCAAAAGTGTCCAAACAATATTCCTCAATATGAACATTTGATGAAGAAATAATAGGAGAAAAATGTGATAAGGTGTAGACTAGAGATTTGTCATCAATCTCCCCAACTGCATTTATATCTCTGCTATGAAAATCCTAGATTATGAAAAAATCTAGTGTAAAATTAACACTCTTGCCTACTCCACCATATGTGATCTGATAGATAGAAAGGATAATGGTTGACAATGAAGGCACACAAAGAACATCACTAAATGCACTATCATCCATGTCAATGGATCCCTTCCTAAAAACACATATATATATGTTTTTAGCCATCAGGATGTCTAGTGATGAACAAGACTCAAATGAAGAGAACATACTTTTTGATGAAGCCATATAATGTGAGGCTCCTGAATCAAGTATCCACCTTTCTGACTTAGAATCTAGAAATTCAACAAGTTCTTTCCCCTTATGTCTATAGGAATTTTACGATGATGAAGAAGATGAACCTTTTGATGTTGAAGGAAAATTTATTTGATGCTTCTTAAGAAGATGCTTCAACTCATCAATCTATTTTGAATAACATTGGTGTTCATCATGCCCTTGTTGGCTGTTGTGGTCATTGATGTCAACACTTAGTGAATTGGTTGTGGTTGTCATTGATGTCAACACCTAAGAAGATTGTTCCATATGCTTGGGAAAGATAGTTGCATTGTTGGTTGGTATTGGTTTTCATTGTTGACAACATTTTGTATGGGTTGTCATTGTTGTATGATAGTGTATTGTTGAAGCTCATGGTTTTATGCCATATTGCCTTGTCTGATGATAATGAAAGAAGTATTGAGTATGGTTGATATCAATAGAGTTGGTTTCATAAAGAATATTAAGATGAGGATTAGAAGTATTAAGATGAGATTTAGAAGTGTTTTTGATGGTCTACAATGTATTATATGATCTCTCATGTTGTTCTCGATCAATTATATGTTTTTGAAAGAAAGTTTTGGCCTTCGCAAGTTGATTGAGTGTTTTTGGTTCAAGATGTTGTGTTGAAGACTGATTGGGAGAATGCTCCACATTATTCTGTTGTTGAATATATGGTCTTACAGTTTTCAATTCAAAGTTTGTACTCTGTATATGTTGCACTCATATCCTTTTTGGTCACCTATGTTGCTGAGGAGGTTTCTATGAATTGTCGAAGATTGGTAGTGTTATTGGTTGTATGGACTAGTCTAGAAAATGCTTTGCATTTCTCCAGATTGATGTATTTGATCCCATGGCTTGGTGAATGTTCTCTCAATGTATTTTTAGTGTCTCAATTGAAATTTAATGTGTTGAAGTGGTCCAAAAATTATTCTATTAATGTAATATCTCATGACTATGCATTTCATGTCTCTAGGATGAAGTGTTTTGTTCTTGTTTGGGTTGTGGTATTTTTTGGTGGCATGACAATATGAAATAAGTCTAAAAGTGTTGTTGGATTTTCATGGAACATCCCCATGTGATCCACACATTTTTGGTTGAGCTTCTTGGTGTTGCATTGTGTCTTGAGTTGGTTTTCTGGGTCATTTGTGGATATCCAGCCGATAGTGCTTGTTAGCTTGCTTGTGCTAAATTCTTAAGGGTTTGTGTCAAAATTTGAAGATGTGTTATAATAGATTTGGGTCCTAACCTATCTTCTTGGGGTTGCATTGAGTTAAAGGTAGTTTTTTGGGTTGACTAGTTATGTGCTTCATGTTTCATCTAAGTTTTCATGTTGTCAACTTGGGTTGATATGTGACAACCTGTGAAGTGTTTTGGATCACTTTGGAAGATGTAGTAATATTGGTCTTGGTCCTCTCTATCCTTGGGATATGACTACAATATGTAGTTGTGGCCGACTTTTTTAAATCATTGTGTGTATTCTTTTTTGGCCGACCTAATTGAAGTATTGAAGTGTTGCAATGAATATAAATGCAAGATCATTTTAGTTACAAAGGAGTGGATATGTGAACAAGAGTGGAAATGTGTGTGTGTAGAGTATATTGAATATCTCATATAAGTGTGAAAGTGTGAAGAAGAAAGATAAAATGTGCCTTAATTCCTTAGTCAGTAGAGTGAATTGTTGACAAATATTATAAATTTCCTAAACCTTTTGTATCTTGCTTTGAGATAGTGAATCTAATCAAGTCCTTGTATCTTGCCGCTAAAGCTATATCTGCTTCAATTTTGCAAGTCTTGTGGATCTTTCTCTAAGGTAGTGAGTCTTAGTTTGCAAGTCCTTTTTGGCAGCGAGCCTCTATATTGTGAGTCTAAGGATTTGGATAAGTATTTAGTAGATGAAATGTTTGGTGCTCTAAATGCCTTTGAAATGAGAGAATTTGAAAAAGATGTTCTAAAGAAGGAAGTTGCATTCAAAGTCAATAAGAATATCGAATATGAAGTTGTCAATCAAAATGATGAATTTGATGAAATTGAAGCAAACTTTGTAAGAAGATTGAAGAAATACACCAAAAAATACAAAGTTAAGCTACCTTTGAAGTGTTTAAATTGTGGAAGGATTGGTCATTTTGAATCTAAATGTCCCCACAAAGAATATGATGATGGTAATAGAAGAGATAAGGTCAAAAATAACTTATATTCCAAAGAAATAAATTGTTCCTTAGAAGATGAGGATAATGATTCAAATGATGAAACCCTATTCATGGCCTTGAAAAAAAAAGGAAATATTGGAAAAAGTAAAAGGTTTAGTACTTTGCAAGCTAATAATGAAAGGTTTATGGTTGTCTAGTTTGACTTTCATGTAAAGGAAGAAGAAAATTCTTGGGTTATTGACAGTGGTTGTTCTAACCACATGATTGGTGAAAAGAGAAGGTTCATTAATCTTAGGAAGGTTAATGGTGGTGTTGTTAAGTTTGGTGGTGATGAGTCATCAAAAATTTGTGGAAAAGGTGTTATAACAATTGATGGAAAAATTAGGATTACTCTCTATGTCAAGGGTCTAAATCATAATCTTCTCAGTGTCAATAAAATGTGCAACAAGGGATATAATCTTACATATCATGCTAATGGTTGTGAAATCATAAAAGCGGGATCTAGAAGATAAGTTACTGAAGGAACACAGACAAATGGTAATGTCTATCATCTAAAGGATGCTAATGGAAGAACCTACTTATTGGCTCAGTTCGGGGAATGTTTTTTGTAGCACAAAAGGATGTGACACATAAAATTTGACAACATGATAAAAATTAGTTCCTCTCATGTTGTGAGAGATATATCAAAGATAACCAAGACTGCACACACTTTATGCAAAGACAAGTTTCAAGAGCACAGAGTGATGCCATTGGAGCTGATTCATACTGACCTTTTTGGGTTACAAAGACAAAAAAGGGATTACACTAAAACAATCAAAAATCATAAGCAACGGAAAGTAAAAAAAGATTTGAAGTCTTTATCAAGAGCACAGAGTGCTTTTACTTCCAATGCCATTGGAGCCTTCCGATCCTCATCACTATGATGTCAAATTTTGGACAAATTCTAAAAAAAAAAAAAACAGAGCTTTCAAACCAAATCCACACACAACACAATGTTCATAGTGAAAAGTTAGCACTTTCTTTCATCTTTGCATATTGGTTTGATGCTTCAAATGATGCATTTCTTATATTGAAAAGTGCATTACTTACCTTATTGAGCTTCTCTTTGTTTTGAGAATAGTTTAATATTCTCTACTTAAAAGGGCCAACCACGTGAAGGTGGAAGCTCATTTGGCCCCTCCCCCTCCCCTCACATCACTCTCAATTCCCCATACCCGATCATATAACATTAATCATTCATTCATCCATTAATAACATATAACATTCATTCATTTATCCTGCATTAATAACATATAATATTCATTCTTTCATCCATTAATAACATATAACATTCATTCATTAGCATATAACATTTATTCATTAACATATTCACATTCATTCATTAACATATTTCATTTTTTCAGTTTTTACATATTATAAAAAATATGGTTGTCATAATATGATTACAATCACTTTTTTTTTGTTTCTTTTTTGCAGCTAAAAAAAGATGAAGTGGAGTATCGTTTTCAAAATCATTTGTCCCCCCTTGAGTTGTTCCGAGCTCTGCTCGTGATCTCAATGTATGCCTCGTCGTGTACTCACAATGTGGATGCGGCTGCAAGGGGGGGTATGCTGCAATAGCAAAAAAATCTTAAATTGATATGTTTTATTATTATTGTTACACGTATTTAATTAATTAAAAGAACATCAGAGTGGTGCTCTTTACCTGATTGGGCCACATCATGTTCCTGATATTGTCTTATAGCCTCATGCTCAACATGATGAACACCCTCTAAATCCTGATCTAGAGTTGAAACATGAAAGATTACATTAATTAATACACTAATTGCAATTAAATATGTTTAAAAGAACATTAGAGTGGTCCTCTTTACCTGATGGAGCCACATCATGTTCCTAATCTTGTCTAGCCTGATCATGCTCAACATGTTGATCACGCTCTACATGCTCTAAAGTTTAAACACGAAAGGTTACATTGATTAATACACCAAATAAAATTAAAGATGTTTAATTGTATTAATCCATACTGCGTTTTGTATAGCACATGAATACATCCAGTACCGGGATAAACACTATGGCCTCCATCGATAGGTTGTGCTCCACCCTCACCAGGCTGCATTCCAATGTCATGTGCAGTATTATCATTGCTTATCTATGTAAAACAAATAGGCACATTATTATGGTGGAAATTAATATTGAATAGATTGCACAAGTATTCAATTTGAAATAAACTTTATTGAGTTTATTTACCTATGTGTTGGATGTAGCGGAAGATTGTGTTTGCCCAGTCGAGACTCTTACCTGTTCAGTTAGGGCTCCATAGCCTTGGTGGAAGGCAATCTTTAGGTCCTCTTCTGTGGGCACTCTGTTGAAATCACAACCCTGCATTTTTGCATGCGATCATGAATTTTTCTTCTATGGTGCGAAAAACCAAAATTGTTTGCAATTTATTATTTGAATGCAATATTTCATTTATTGATACTTACAAATCGTGTGGCTAATTTCATATAATCACCAGAGCCAAGTTTGTGTTGCCCGTGTTTTTCTAGTCTTGCCTTTGTTGCCTTCGATGTGTCAGGTAGCCTATGAAAAATTTGAAATACGTTAGATTATGTAAAAAGAGAGAGTAATCAATATATAATTAAATTGTTGATAGTATCACATACCTTCCTTGGCCCGGTGGTGTCTTTCCTTTTTTCTTTTCAGCCTTCTCCTTTCCATCCGACATCAAGTCCTTCCACTCCCTCTCCGGAATCATAGGGGGATGCTCGTACTTTATGTTCTTCTATAAATGTGACCTATATTGGTCCCTCACATACTTTATATAAGTACCAAATTTCTTAAGGACCTTGGTTCGATTGAATGTTTTATCACCGAACAACACAACTAAATGGTTAATGAGCTCATCTTTTAAATCTTGATTTTGGGCATTCCATCGTGTATGTATGGTGGGCCCAAAGAGCTCCAATATAAGATCACTTAGATGTTTATAAAAAACATCATTTCCTACAAAATGATCATGGGATCATTAGTCTATAAAGAGTGATCAATAAGTAAATTTCAATTGAATTATATATAACAATAATGAAAAAAATTTAAAGTACCTGGGACCTTCTCTATCTTTATGGGAAGAAAATCCTCGATCACCACAAATGTGACTGGCAATGTTCCCGTACTAGTAATACGAGAAAATCCACGAAATGCTACTAAAACATCACTAGTACTAGCGGCCTCTGTATCCACAGGTACTGATAGATGTAGTGGCATGTGTTTGCTACCAGACGGCGCACTACCGAATTCCTGCATGGTATGTGTTGCCGACATTTCAGTCGACAATATAGGCACGGATGATGGGGTCAAATGATGTGTTGTATGTGCAGGAAGATCAAGATTGACACTTGTACTGACCCCTACTTCCCAGGCAACACTTGCAGTACCTTGATGATGGCGAACAACATGATGAGGATGCAAATAATCCTGTAAAAACAACACATATTTTAGTTCATGACATAAAAAAGTACAAAATATAAAACCATGAATGAACTTATGTTATAATTAAAAATCTAATGATAGCTTACTTGCAAGTTCTGTGCTCTCTTAGACAATATTTTAACCCTTTCTCTTATCTCATCTGTTTGAGGCACTATGAATACTAACTTAAGGATTTCTTCATTGCATTTTTTTAGGGCCTTCCTCATCATATCCACAGGGTTTGTGGAAAATGCGATGTCATCATCGCATAATAGTGACTGCATCTCCATATGGATGCTCTCCTGTACTGTTGCTGCCTTTCCCCGATCAGCCAACTGCAACAAGAATATTAAAAACATTATCGAAATTAACCCAATAAACTCATGAAAAAAATATAATAATAAAACATTTTGCTCGTATCTAATTTGTACAATTACAATGAGGTAAACTTGTCGGATAGAAGCACCTGAAGATGGATCACGATCTGCGCTCTGGACCAGAGCCTTCCTTGTATGATCAATGTCCCACTGTGACAAAAAAAAATATAGAAAACATTACCGAAATGAAACCAATAGACTTACGAAAAAAAACATAATAATAAAATGGTATATTGGAGTCATTAATTGGAGGTTGGGTAAAATGGTATATATTACATACCACCCCCATAGTAATTGTGTTTGTATCTAAGCAATTCAAATTGTAATCGATTAGCAACTCTTCCCCTGCAGTTATTGATTTTATCGCACATACGAATACACGGTTTCCCTCTCGCGCCTCGAATATACAATTGGGTTGCTTATTTGTTGACCTAGGTCATGTACTATTTATAAACCCCTGTAATATTCTCTGATGCTTTTGGCCTCCTGTCAATGTACCTAGCCACTCCTTTATTTTTATCCTTATCTTTTAGTTGTATATAATTTTCTGATAGTGCATACCTATGCATACTTCGTGTATATCGAACTAACTGCATCCAATCTTTGTAATTGTAATAGGGTCCAACATACTCCATCAACTCAGTAACTTTTTCGTAACAGACCTTTATGCCGTCCATGCAAAATAGGCCCAAACCATGTAATGACGATGGTGCTATGCGATATATCCTCTCGTTGACACAAAGATCAATGTTTATTGGAGGAATTTCTTTGGGTACCCATTATTTTCGTAGATGTTTGTACCTCAAGGGCGCCTATTTGGTGGTACCTGCACTCATAAGGATGTTGGATGAAGTTATTTCATGGTAATGTGATCCGAAGGTGACATTATGATTAATCTATCATTTCATTGCTAGAATTTGACAGGTTATAAGGTAATCAAGTCTTGATAGATTGCAAGTTATTGTTACTACCGTCCAAATGTGTCCATCACAAATCAAATCTACTTAAAGTTTTAACTCCCAAACTTTGTAACAAGTGTTAAATGTGACTATGGTCCACTAGTTACACAACCAAGTCATCAAATGTATTCTCTAATTGTAATCAAAGGACTTTTTCTCTTCATTCAAGTAAATAAACTTGAAGGGAAACACCACCAAGTGGTTTATTAGACACCTACATGACTAAAAATAGTAAAAAATTTACATTTAATTTCCATATGTCTAAGTGGTTAACGGGGAGGGAGTGTGTACTAGGCCTGGTAAAGTCATCATAAGTTTATGCTTTGGCAATAAAAAATGTTTAAGTCATCTTAAATCTTCCTATGTCTAATTGCTAGAAGACTTTTGGTATGTTTTAAGGTAGGATGAGTGGTCGCATCAATGTTCTAATTCTCTATGACAAGGTTTCAACATCTTCAAATAGTGAAAGTTAGTGCTCATAGTCATTTGAAACAACAACATTTTGATTACGTATGATGGTAGGATTTGATAACTTAAAATAGTTGGCTACCCAACAAACTTAAAGTTAAAAGAAAATTTTTCAGTTTAAGGGGTTAGCACTTTCTTTCATCTTTGCATATTGGTTTGATTCTTCAAATGATCCATTTTTTATCCCACTTCTATCATATTGTATTCCCATCCCATTGCAATTGTTGGAGGAGTTGATACCAAAATTTCATATCAGATACCACGTTCTTGAAGCAATTTTCTGTGTTTTTACAATTTTTTTTAAGTTCTTTTGTGTTGTATGGATCCATACAAGCTTGAAATGCTCTGAGATCATTGGTGTAGATAAATATATGTGTTCCTTTTCATTTTCATTTGTTTTGAAGTTCTCAATCACTATTTATTTGGGATTAAACAATCAAATACAGGGACTGCCCTGTTGTGCCTGTGTAAGGGTTTGAGGGCTAAATAGAAATGACATCCACCAATCCACCCACTATCTTGGAACTGTAACTCGGTGGATTGGTGTGCATCATGGTGGATTTGATGGAGTTTCAAATCTTGTTCTTTGAATTCCATTTATGTTTTGCCCTTGTCTAGGCTTGTTACATTGTTTGGGAGGAATCTAAGGTTGGGTTTTACCTTGGCTTTCATAAAAATCCTAATGTTCCATGTAAAACATTGGGTGAGATATATTCAACCGTTACCTTTTTGGAGTGGGTATTAAAATGACTTATGTCTCATTGTTTCGTCTAGGCCGGGCCCCTTTTTTTAAATCGAGTTAAATATTTTGCCTAACTTTATTACTTCCTAAGTTTAGGTTGGCCCATGCCCTATGTTACTGATATTAGCCCAAACCTAAGGGGAGGGTTAGTAATCAAAAGATATTTTGAAACTTCAACTACAAAAGCTACAAACTTGACTGTAAATATGGCCAAATTGACCCAAAAGACAGCTGAAAGAGAAGAAGATGAGAAGAAAAGTTTGATGGAGAAGTATAACACCATTATTGGAGAGTATAGTAGAATGTAACAAAGGAATGTTGAGCTGCAAACTAAGGTAGACAGGTTGAAGTACAAACATGTGGGGGAGTCTTCTAGTGCTCCTAGTACCCTGGCCATACCTTCTACATAAACTTCAGTACCTCCAACTTCTCCAATTGTTTCTACTCCTGGGTCCCCCATCCAGACTCCTGCTCCTAGTCATTCATTAGAGCCAGTTGAAGAGGAGGTTGAGTACTCTGTAGGTCCCACCAAAAAGTAGATTCTTAATAATATTAGAGAGCTATAGGAAACTCTAAAAGCAAGTGAGAAGGGAGTAGTTGCCAAGCAAAATGAAGTTGTAGACACAATTTTTAGGCATTTGAATTAGGGAGTTGATGGTAGATTACCATCAGTTTATTCTTTATATTCTTTATTCTTATATTCAATAAGAAACATTACTAGGGATCGGGAATTAGTTTTCCCTTTAGTTGAGAAGTTGATCCTTAGGGCCAATGACCTAGATGCTATGTATAAGGCCTCTAGATTCGATGCAGACAACAAACCCCAATCATTAAGGCCTACTCAAGTTTTTGTAAAATCACTGCAAGGTTTTCAAGCCTTACCTAATGATTTGAGTAGGAAGATTAAGGAATTGGTAAATAATTTTGATGATTGGAGTGGCACGTCTTTACCAAATTTACAGGGACTACCCTGTTTTGCCTATGTAAGAGTTTGCGGGCTAAATAGAAATGACATACACCAATCCACCCACTGTCTTGGAACTATAACTCGGTGGATTGGTGTGCATCATGGTATGATAGAGGTTCATTGCATTTAGGGGTCTTTTAAAGCAAGAAACTTGGCATTGAATTGATGCTCTAGGGCTGACAAGGGCAATTTTCTTGTGAATTTGTGGTTGTTAAGTCAGGGTTTATCAATTTGATTGATATCTTGGTAGAATCATGGTGAAACTGTTTGATGGTCCAATCTCTACTTCGAAACAAAAATATCTCTAACAACTCTAAGAGCTATAATGGGATGGCATTAAAGGAACCTTCATATGAAGGATCTTCTAATAAAGGACCTTTGAATTAAGGTCTTCATTTGAAGGTCCTTCATGCCAAGGTTCCTTTTATAAAGCATTTTGGACATGAAATATTTAAAATAAAAAATACCTTCATTTGAAAGTCTTGACATGACATCATTTTTGAATGAAGGTTCTTCATTCAAAGGTCATGACGACATCACCTTCAAATGAAGGTTCTTCATTAACTGGTATTTTGTAATTTTGAATGTGTGCTAATAATTTAGGGTTGAAAATAAATCCATTTGAGCCTTTTATAAATGAAAAGACATTTGATGCAATCATATGCCTTGTCAAAATTTTAACTTAATAGTAAGGGCATCATGAGTAGTTTGTTGGGCCCATTCAAAAATCTCTGATGCAAGGATTGAATTGTCTAGAATGTATCTATTATCAAGAAAGCCAATTTGTTCACCTCTATGACTATATCTCAAGCAATAGGTTTAATTGTGATGGAAATGATATTGACAAGGATTTTGTAATCTAGGTGTTGAGAAGCATAATTGGACACCATCCTAGGAAAGATTCTCCATTCTCACTTTTAGGTGTTAAAATTTAACAATACATAGATTGATGAAAGAGCCCAAAGAGCCTTTCTCCATGTTATCCAAGTACACATAGCAGCGGTCTTCTCTTATATAGTTGGACATGATTTCAAGAACTTAGCTAGGAATTATTCATTTAACCTAAGGTTTTCTCAGAATGACATCATTGGAAAAATATGATCAAATTCTTCTATTATGAAGAATTGGTCTATGTGCCTCTAGTAATCACTATAAAAATGTGAAAGACTAAGCTATTTTATTTTTTCTATCTTATCTTATACCATTTTACGAGAATGGGGGGGCCAATGTACGAGAAGATCTTTGGAAACTAGGCATGAAAATTGCAGGTTAAAGAGAATGGGGGTGCCAAACTTACAGTACTCATTGTCCCTTGGTCATCGATTTTCCCTGAGTGCCCTCAACCTCATCCTCGGCGCTGGTATTGACCTTTTTTTAGCTCCAAACTCTTCGTTGGTGATGGTATTGAACTTGTTTTCACTCCTCCAAACTCTTCCTCAGCGCTGGTATTGATCTTTCACTTGTCCAATTTGATGAGCTACAACTTGGTTTAGTTAGATTTTAGAGTATGTTAATTAAATTTAAAATTATGGCGCCATTTAGAGTAGTGAATATAAAGCAAGCAAAGCCTATTATGGCATCATTTAGAATAGTGAATATAAAGTAAGCCAAGCCTATTATAGTCATGAGGGAAATAATAAAACTCCTAGGATACTTTGTGAAGCCATTTTCCTTGGTTAAAGGGAGGCCATAAAATATACCTTTGGATTTTTTCAATCTTCAAATATGAGGATTTGCAAGGTTCTTAGCAACATGAGTAATGGAAATGTGTGCAACAAGAATTTTTGAACACACATGGAATCTCCTTGCCAAAGAAAGGGGCTTCATAATTTAATATGATAATTTTTCTCAGCTCTAGAAATGATATGTTTCCTTAAAGAGGAAGGAGAAACCTAAAAGGTAAAAGAGATGCTTAGGAATCTCAACACTTCCTTATGATCAACCCCCTTCTATCCATAGGAATTGAACCAATTGGGCTTGGCTAAGAATGATTTCCTATAACATTGAGTTTTATGCCACTATATATTTGACCTTAAAGCTTTCCAGAAAATATCTAGGCATTGAATATCCTAAATAATGTCATGTTTGTCCTCCAAGAGAGTGAGAAAGGAGTCATTAGAAAAATGACCATTGAATAGTTGGGCTATAGAGTTACGAAAATTAGCACCTTTAATAAGGTTCCATGAAATACTATTAGCCAAAAGATATCCAAAGGCTTCTATAAAAAAACAGACATAAAGTAGGAGCTAAGGTGAAAACATGAAAAATTGAATGAAAAAACCCAAAATCCTCAAATTTATGTCCATTCATGGTAATACAAGTATAACTATCATAACTTTTGTTTTGAAAAAAGTAAAAAAAAATTGAGGAACAAATCCTAGATGACATAACTATTCCAATTCAACACCAGAGGTAGCAAGAGATTAATGAAATTACCACAAGTTTTAAGTAGAAGTAAACTGCCATTTGCAAAGTTAGTAAGAAGTAGTGTCGAAAGTGGAAAATTAATCATGAAGTCATGGCTAATAGAGCATACAAAATATATTGGAAAAGTCAAGAGAACTTATATCTGCACGTAAACACACTCAAAATAATAATTATATCATACAATTCATTTGGGAATATATTACAATATGGATTTTACAAAGCCTTTCAAATATACCTTCCCATTTGAACTACTATCTTATAAGATATAACTAATTATTTAATAACAAAAATAAACAAGTTAGTAAGGTGAATTTATTAATGTTAATCTTAATATTCCAACACCCTCCGTTAAGTTTTACATTCCTCACAAAAAAACATGTTGATTGAAACAAACAAATATATATAGTCTAAGCTAACATCATTTGATTTTTCTTTAAGTTCTCCCTCAAGAACATCATTGGCTCGAGTTATACAAGTCCACACTATGTGATCCTTTTTCTTACAATAATAACATTCATTTTTATTTTTTAATTATTATTACCTCATGAGTATAATACATTCTCATGTTGAGTATCAACTTTTAAATCTTTTCCATTGTTCTTTTTTCTTCTCCTAATAGGGCCAAAATCACATCTTCTTGTGTTTGAGAAGTTATCGAACAACTTCCTTCAAAAGGCTGATGTAATCTCCATCTCAGCACCAAGGGCCCACCACATTATGCATCGCCAAGGAAAGACACGTGGTGCTTGCCCGTGATATTGCAATCAATAAGCATCTTGCATCTTTGTATCACGCGAGGGCAGGAAACTGTTGATCTCCACCATTGGCAATTGTGTTCATTCATAGCAGTCACCAACACTGAACATAACCGTCAAGCAAATTTTCATCAAGATTATAACATCACCGTCGATTTTGAGCACGTGCATCTCGTAGCCGCTTTAGTAATCTGTCATATAATGTATTAAAACTTGACATAAATATTAAAGCACTTTGATTATTCCTTCGGCACCGTCGGCTGAGACACATGGCGCTCGCCCGTGATATTGCAATCAGTTGAAACTTAGTGGTGAGGTTATCACGAGATTGCAGGAAACGGTCAGGATCAACTGATGGATGATCGACGGTCATTAAAAAATTATTCCAACATCTAGCTCCCTTGACAACATGTCTGGGAACTAACCCATGTTGGACCTGTTACTGCATTCACAGGGTTCGGGATGTTGGGTTCACCACAAAACCCCTCATTTCATAGCCAGGGCAGAATGAGACTTCCTCACTCCTAAGACTATGATGAACACCTGAGCCACTATGGGACTCGAGGCGGGAGCTACTTATTTTTCGCTCCTGGAAGGAAGAGTACTGGAACACCCTTTCCATTTGGTGTTCGGCTATGGACTCTCGGTGCAACTCGGTTGCATCCCTATGGTGCTCCTTTCCTTGAACAACCATACCTCCCTATATAAGTTATTAGTCCAAATACTAGACATCGGTAGGATGACACCATACTCTGGGCTGACTCCCCCATTTCAAACTTCTCATCACCAGTAATAACCCATAGGGACCTTCCCTTGATTTGCATACTCTTCCTAGCCTGGCTAACATCTTGATGAGTCCAACTCACCTTGTAGAGTTTCCTTACCCTTGCAACCTACCTTAACTCGTCATGACTTGGCATGAATTGGCACTTTTTTATGCTCCATGCTGCTATGCCCACGCTACCCCAGGTAACTCGGCTTTCACATTAGAACCTTGCTGTCCCAACTTGCCTTAAGATTCAAAAAAGCAAAAAGAAAAGAAAAATACGCCTCAAAAATGATAAATCTCGGCGTATATTATATAGATTATATATAAGGTATATAAGCTAGTTTCAGTGGCAGCGTTGTAGGCAACAAACACATGTCAATATTAATTGAGATATATTATGTATTATGATTATATTATTTATTTATTTTATATTATTATTTATTAATTTAATATTATATTATATAACAATATTATATTACATTATATGATTTATAATGATATATTTGATATATTAAGATTATATATAATCGATAGATTAATAGTAATTATATTAGATTATTAATATTATTGGTATATTATTAATAATATTAATATTGTATTAGATAAATAATTATAATATTGTTAAATCATTAATTATATTACAAATGAACACTGCTTTCAAATTCTTCGTTCTCTGAAGCATTGGTTCTTGCATTTGTTCTTGACATAAGCAACATCCAATTGTCGATTGTGGGATTCACATCCTTAATGTTTGTTAGAATTTGACGAAATATTTTTTGTTCTTCGTTTTGTCCATCTTGTCGAAAAACACAACTTAATATAATGACCATTTTGAATTCTTCCCATAGTAGCTTTTCTCACCTTTTGCTTTCATATGGAGCCATGTCATTTAGTGGAGGTAATTGTGCCAAGTCTCCAACTAAAATCATGTAGATATGCCTGAATATAAAATATTTAATTAAATTGATAAGTATGAATTTGTATAGAAGGAACTATAATAGAATTGAATAAAAAATATTGTAATGTAAAGTTATCAAAGTTAGCAAATTAAATCCAGAACTCACCTCCAAAACTTTGGTTACTATTTTTTGGGAATGCTTGTCGAAGCCTGGAATCTATGTTTTCAAGCAACCTCTCCCCAAAGAAACTCATTTCATCTATCAATATGTATCTGACATGTGATATTTATTCTTGGAAAGTTGTAAGTCTTGTCCCTTCTAGTTCATTGAAATCTCTTATTGGAATTCTTAGCTTTGAATGAATGGTTGAAGCACCAATGTTGAATGTTGCAACTCCAGTAGGCATGAATATAAGTAGAGGAGATTGTTTGGGAGAAGAATTTTTTTCTAGTGCTAGGTTATGTGTTAGGTTATATAGGGTTAGGTTATATAGTGTTTGAGCCTAGCCTCAAACACTACAATTAGGGTTAGGTTATGTGTTTTCTTTAGGGTTAGGTTTTGGATTAGGTTTATGGTTATGGTTAGAGTTTAGGGTAATCTCTAAATTTAAGTTTAAGTCGTAGTTGATTATTTTCCCACAAAAGGAAATTAGATCCATTTTTTCTCATGTTCATTATAGCCAACTATGGCTTAATCTTAAAATTAGACCTTTTCTTGAAACCTAACATCATATCCCTAATCTAACCATAACCCTAACCCTAATCATAAGATTTACTCATACCCTGACCTTAACCATAGCCCTGACAATAAACCTAATCATAACCCTTGGAAAGTAAACCATCATTTTCTCATTAATGTAACCCTGGCCATAACTTTAACCCTAACACTATTTCTCAAAACCATAATCTTAACCATAACCCAAATCCTTTTTATCACAACCCTAAACATAAACATAACTCTAACCCTAAACCCTAAACCATGATCTTAATTGTAACCCTAAACATAAACACAACCCTAACCCTAAACCCTAAACCATGATCCTAATTCTAATCTAACCCTAACACTAACCTTAACTTACACCCTAACCTTAACCCTAATTGTAACCCTAAACTAAAGACAAATGCTACACCCTAAACTATAATCCAAATCTTAAACCTAGCCCTAAACCTAATCATAACCTAACCCTTTTTCTTGAAACCTTAACCTTGACCCTAACCCTCACCTTTATCCTATCTTTATAACCCTAACCACAACCAAAACTCTAACCCCAACCCTAACCCTAATTACCTAACCCTAAATATTTTTTCTTTTATTAATTAGTTGCATTCACTCTAATAACCCTAAACCTATCCCTAAACCTAACCCTAGCCCTATCCCTGGCCCTAATCCTAACCCCAACTCTAAGCCAAATATAAAAACAACCCTTAATCATAACAATAACCCTAAAACTTAATTCTAGATATAACCCTAATACTATAATCCCTAATTGTAATCCTAAACCCTAACCCTAATTTCATATCTAATCCCAACCATAACCAAAACTCTAAATCTAACCCTAACCATAAAACATAAACCCTAATCTAACCCTAATCCTAACATTATTTTTCCTAACCCTAACCCTAACTCTAAACCTAACACTAACCCGAACACTAAATCCTAACCCTAATTAAATACCCAATCATAACCCTAAATTGTAACATGATCCTTTGAATTGGATACTACATAAAAATTTATGTGTTACAATCATTGCTTCCATTGTTGGCATTTTTACATTGGGATGCATATATTTTTAAAATCAAAAAAATCTTTTAATGTCTTGCAAAAATTAATATTATTAATTTTAATATCAAACTTATAAACATGTATGCAAAATAAGAACATAAATAAGAAATATATGGTAATAGTTTCTTCAAAAAGCAAAGTGATGTGGACTACAAGGACTATAAGATATCCACAAAAGAGATCTACATTGAAAATATTGTAGGGAAATTCAAGAAAATACAATTGGTAGATGAAAAACCAAATAAATGTGAAATTGTGTACTAGAATGATTCTAGAATATACACATAATGGATTTGTTGAAAAGGTTTTAGAAACTTTCAAACAAATGCAATTGGTAGATGCAAAGAAAAATTCCACAACCTTCACCAAAATCCTTATTGGTTTCCTTAATATGGGAGATTTGGAACAAGGTATAGACATCCATCAAAGCATAATATGAAGATGAATTTTTTCAAATGTTGTGGTTGTAGATGCCCTTTTAAAATTTATACAGAATGTGGAAGGATAGAAAAATCTTGTGAACTATTTGACAAAATGTCTCAAAGAATTGTAATCTCTCAATTTATTTTAGTGTCTATTTTGTTATACCCCATGTCCCAAATTGGGTATAACACAATAGACACTAAAACAAATTGATAGATTGTTATGAGGGCAGTGATGAGACTTTTCTAATTAGAGTGTATTCCATGAGATTACAATTATTCGAGGCATTGTGTCAAATAGTTCATGAGCTTTGTCTATCCTCCCACATTTTGCATAGATTTCAAAAGGGCATCTACAACCACAAGATTTGAGAAAATTCATCTTCATATTATGTTTTCCTTATGATTGGTTGACTCTTATACTAAATATGAGTGCTGTTTGTGTTTTGACAAGAGTAGATTAATATGTTTTTAATTTTCTCTATCAAGATCAAAATTACATGCACATATAATGAACCATAGTTTAGTTACAACACTTGGTCTCTTCAAAATAATCAGAGAAGATCCGGGAGAGGAAGGAATGCACACCAAACTACAAAATAGGGGTAGTTGTGGCTTTGTTAGTTTTCTTTATATACTCTACTTGTTTCCTATAGGGATAAAATAATCACTATACAAATGAAAGATGGTTGATTATGTACTAAATATTGTTTTGTGTGTTTTGAAATGGAAGATATCTATGTTGGAAAACAAGGATAGACAACTAAGAGGGGGGGTGAATTAGTTGTTACAAAATTGAAACTTATTTAACCTTATTAGCCTTTAATCTCAGATCTGATAATTAACAGTGAAAGCATGAATCAACAACACATCAAAAACACACATAACACCAAGATTTTTGTGTACAAACCCTGTTAGGGGAAAAACCACAGTGGAGGTTAATCCACAATTTATAACCTATTAAAAGTATAAAAGAAATGAATAAGGAATGCACATGCATTCAGGAACACTGCCTAGAGCTAACTGCTCAAAGGGAAGGCTCACTTCCTTACATAAGATAATCAAATTAAATCCGTCTGATGAGGTTGAACTGAGAAATTAGCTTCTTCAAAAGCCTAATGATAGTTTCAGTTAGGCACATAAATACTTCTTCACACTCTACTCTACATTCAAATGATCTAATATTTATTCACACATATCTCGCATACACTTCACATACATTCTCTCTAAATGAATAAAATAATCGCTCTTATATATCCACTTCATGAATTTACATTAACAACTTTGTCGGCCAAAAATAAATAATAGATGAATACAAAATGTCGGCCCAATTCATGAACAAATCTCAATGCGCACCAACCTAAATCGGTCACAACATAATGAAGACCTAAATCAACATCCTCGAACATGCCAAGCATTCAAAAATTAATCCACAAGGATTTACAACATGCTACCACCATCATGTCAACCAAGAACATGAAAACTCGAACATGCAAAGGAAAAAATCTTTGAACATGAGCACATTGATCAACGTGGACGTACCACAATGATAGAGTATGAGATCAAGAAATATCAATGAACATCTCAAGAGCATACACAACAATTCAATTCAACAGAATTACATTCTCTTCTTTCAGAAACACCGACTATAGCAACAAAATAACTGTAGGAACAAAAAAACTCATAATTCGCTCCAATCTTGATGCACACCTTTGAAACTTCTAGAGGATATACTAGATAGGCTCAGCAACAAACCCTTTAATACACGACTTCAGAATACCAACGTACAAAAATTTCCACCACTCTGATTTCCACAACCTCATAGACTATCTACAACATATTATATTCTAATTTTCTCAATATCCTTGACATATACAACCTTTAAGACATTAATGCTAATAGTGTTGACATAAATGACAACCACATATCATGAGCAACACAACCACAACATCCAACAATCTACATCTCTATGAAAATTGGTATATGCCAATAGTTAACTTATTATCTTATTTATAGCATTTCCTTAGCTTTTTATACTAAAAAATTCAAGGTAGAGGGTAACATGATTCTTTGAATTTGATACTACATAAAAATTTATGTGTTATAGTCAATGCTTCCATTGTTTTCATTTTCACATTAGGATGCATATTTTTTACAATCAACACTCTTTTAATGTCTTGCCAAAATTAATATTATTAATAATTTCAAACTTTTATAAACATGTATGGAAAATAAGTACATAAATAAGAAATATATTGTAATAGTTTCTTCAACAAAGGATAAAAAAATCATGTGGACCATATAAAGATTGTGGTGGGACTTAAAATTTACATGGATGGAGGCTAGGGTTTTGGAGTTTAAGGCAGGTGTTTTCTACCTATGGGGTATTAACGAGGGAGATCAATGATAATCCTTCCTCGCAGATCTCGCATGATCAAATTAAAGGCCCCTGAGGGTACTGCGAGGTCTACGAAGAGGTGACACGTGGCCTGGTTCTTGAAGCGACAGGGCTAAGTGGGACCCACTATCTAGTTGCAACCTCTTGTTTTCTTGGGTTGTGATTGGGCATGGTTCTCCCAGGGTGTTGATGTGGATTTTCAAACATTTTTTTTCTCAATTTGATGAGTCATTCGACTTGCCATGTTCAATCCGCATTAACGGTTTGATTTTTGTTGGGTTCCTGTTCATCCGCGTTGGGAGTTCTTGCTCTCTGCAAGTTTTTCTCATTAATGGCACAAGTTTTTTCAGTGGATCCTCACCTAATTTACCTGCGTGCGAACAATGTTCTCCTAATAAATGCAATGATGGGTTGTACGCCATGCCTTCGCAATCCAAGAATAATTTGTGGTGGCTACATCAGCCACTAAAATGCTCGAATGCTCGTGTTGCATTCGAGCAATTAATATTCTCGTACCAATTAACTCTATAAATTCTCATTGTGTTATCTAGTATTGTCATCGCATTTTGGGTTGTCTTGTTTGCAGGTGGTCGAGTCTCTCCTATATTTTGCGAGGTGTTCTTTGCAATGGACCATTCGGCTGTGCGTAGAAGTACTAGACTTAGGGTGAGAAATTTGTAGCCTGATGGGGTACAACCTGTCCTTAGCAAGCCCGAGGTTGTCCATGATGCTTATAAAGGGACGAAGAGCTCCAAGTTCCCACTGGTGCTGTCTTCTGGTTCTGATAGTGATGGGTCCGAAACTGACTCGGACTACCAACATTACTTGGCATCCATGACCGAGCTATTGGGGGTCAATGAAGAGCCCCTCGCAGTTGCCCCAATAACTGCGATGGCGTTGTGCCATGCTACTAGATCATGTGTTAAAGCAGATAAAAGGAAGTTGGTCTCTCTTCTTACTGAAGTGAGGACCAGGAGCGGTCGCCTCTACTGGGACCGTGTGTCTTGCAAGTAGTTGCAATTGCTGGGTGTGTTACTTTTGGGTGGTGTGTTGATGTGGATATACACGTGCCTTCCATGCTCTTTTGTCTTTAGCTCCGGTTGGTTACAATGGTATAACTGTTTTGATTCCTCGAACTGATTATGGTTTTTTCCAATGATGAGGAATGTGAATTTGAATTTCATTCTAAATGAAATTCAATTTTGGAATGAACAATGTAGCCTATTGCTTTGTTGCTCTGCTATCCTATAAAAGAGATTTGACGTCTCATTGTTAAGGAGGGTTGTTTTTTTTGGGTCTGAAGGCTTAGAATAGGTACATTTAGTGGTAATGCAGGATTTTGAAGGTATTATGTAGGAAATAATGTTGGGTTGGGAATAGTATGAAATAAGTATACTATGCTTTTGTAATTACTGATATAGAAAGAAATCTGAAAAAATTAAGACATTTTGCTCTCTTGTGTATGGGCCATGGATTATGAATGGATTTATCAAGGGTTTGTTCATTTAGTTTCAATGGTGTAGTTGAAAGTATAATTTTTTCTCTTGCTTTAACTTAATGAGTTAATCAAATGCTTGAACACAAATTGCATGTTTATGGTTATATGCTCAGGATTCACTAAGGAGTATTGTTTTAATATACTGAAAAATCTCATGGTAGCAAAGCACTATGGTTATAAGTTCATTTTCATCTGAATTATGTTTTATATGACTCCCACCCAATGGATGAGGCACTAGATACTATTGGTAAATTCCTTTCAGGTATAGAACTGTGACTCTAAGCACGGTGATTCAATACCCGAACATTTTAACAAATATCAACTGCTATCTCTTTTTGGGATATAGATCTTATGATAATTTTCAGTATCCTTGCTTTGGGATATCTATAACTGCATCTGTAAGAAGAAGTGTTCTTACCAATCATGAAACATTCTTATGAAACATTCTTGCAATTCTCGACTATAACACTCATAATTCCAGTTCATCAGTGAACACCTTTTTCCATAATTAAAACTCCTCCTCAGAAGGCCACTGGAAAGCCACAACCTAATCGACCTTGTTTTGATAGGGAGCATACTTTACCATTATCGATGTGGCCTTTTTATCAAAGTTCTCTAAGAAACTTATAACAAAAGACAACTTTTCCAATGTATTCTCTAGCATGCGGATGTTAGGATTTTTGCATATCTCATGTGTTTGAGACATTATTATATTGTTCATTTGCTCCTTCCAAAGCTGTAGGGGTTTGAATTTATCCTAACTATGTAAAATATGAGGCAATGGGGACAGGTCCTTTCTATCATACACATCTTTCAGCAATTTAATCTTGGATTCCATTGGGGTGAAAAATCCCTGAAACTTCTGCTCAACAATTCTCTTGACCAATTGATATGTTGCAATAACAGTAGGATATTTATCACCATGCTGTTTTTCCCCTACTGCCATGAATTTCAACTTCTCCATTCTAGGGCTCCATTTGTTTAGCAATGGGATGGAAAATTCTTTATCCCTTGGAAACATTTTTAGTGCTTGCAATATTAGGACATAATTTGCATGAACATTGTTTAGCTTACTCTGGACCCTTATGTTTAAATGTTTCAAAATAGTATCCACTATCACTGCATTGCTTCTCCCTGCTGCATCCTAGATTTTCTTTAGCATCTCCTTATAGTCTTCAACCCGATGAATCAGTTTCTCCCTAGAAAGTCCCCCTCCAAGGCTAGTAGCCCTCTCAATAGCGATAGACACTTGTCCCATATTATATGGAACAATAGCCAAAGACTGTGCTTGTGCAGGAGGTTGAGACTGCTCTACTAGTGGGTCGAGAACAGTGTGGCTAGAACTGGCTTGCTTTTGAGATCTCATGGTATCCATTTGTTGCCTCAATAAAGCCAATTCAGTTTCTAACTCTGCTACCTTTTGTTGACTCTTATTATATTCAATAATAATGTCATTATATTAGCCTCTCAAAGTATCCCGATCCTTGGTCAAATCTTCAACAATTGCTCTGGTGAATTTGGCAACATTCATGAGCATATCAACAACTTTCAATGCTAGGGTGTCAACAACTCTCCTCACAACCAAGTGACCACTGAAGTCAGAAGGTTTTGCAACAATTGGCTTTTTAGAGCCAGTGGATAGGGACCAGATTGGCAATGCATCCCATTCCTCACTAAAGGCCGATCCCTTGAGTGCCAATGTAGCCTCCTCTTCAGTAGCAAGAAGTGGCTTATTATCCCTTCTTATTGTGTCAAACACCACAACATCAATGATATCCCATTCGAGGAGTAGCAATACTCCACTTTTTTGTACCAATTCCCGACCCTGCTCTGGTGTTATTGCTTTGAATTTGTCTTTCATATGTTCCCTGACCTTAGCTTGAATTACCTTCTCTAGGAGCTCTGGATGCAGACTTCTCTCATGTGCCACCTTCTCAGCATATAATGCAGTATGTGCTCTCCACACAAAATCTTTAAAAGCACCAGTTTGAATAAAAGAGTCATCCATCATGAACTCTCTGTAGGCTTCTATTATCAAGTCATCATTGCTTGTTATTCCTTTGATTTCATCTTTTCCTAACCTCAAATAAACTGTACCTAAACTTGTTGCAATGTCAACTGGGTCCTATGGCATCTCAGGGTGCATTTCATCTGGAGTGACAATAATGTCATCATCCTCATCACCATCACAATCAACAATCTTTACTCTTTCAAACCTCTGCCTTTTTGGTGATGGTGGGAAATTCTGTTTTGAAAAACTTGGAAGAGAAATCCAAATCAACAACATTTGGTACTGACTACCTTGAAGAAGATGGTGCAATATTTTTAGCAACATCTTTATCCCTACTTCCCTTTCTTCTAGAAAAAACCCTTATCTTCTTTTGGGGCCGATAAGTAGGCCTCTCCTCTTCCTTTACCTTAAGGTACTCCTCGATGGTTTGTGATTTTTCCCTTTCTTTCACAACCCTTTCATCTTTCAAAACCCCAACCAAGCTTTCAAAATTATCAATAGCATACATTGCCCTGCTAAACTCATCTTTAGCATTAGGTATGGGATTGAAACTAGCTATTTTCTCCTGCTTACTTTTTACCATTTTAGAGTAGGCAATGTATAGTGCCTTTCTCTCATCTTATAATTCCAAATCAAAAATATTCCTGATGGTGTCCTCAAGAAAGTAGAATTTGTGGAAAAAAGCTCCTATCCGATGTTTTTCCTTCATTTGAGAGATAAAACCCTTAGGATCATGATTCCTAGGGTGCATAGTCCTTAGCCTATAAGTCCCAAGTAATTTATGCAACTCCTTCCATCCTCCCTTTGCCATAACAAAATCAACAAATGTTGTATATTAAGGGAAGAAAGAACCTTTCTTCTGTTCAGCTGACAAGTGTAGTTCCTGAGCGCCCCCCAATTGCCTCATGATTTCCAAAAATCCAATTCTAAGGGGGCACCTCTCTTGGTAGAACCTTTAGATTGACATTAGTGAAAAAACCCTAAAAATTGTGATATTATGATAGGTGATACTGTCTCCCCAATTGTGCATTATGTTCAATTTAGGAATTCTCTCCATCGGCCTCAATAAGTCATGAATTTCTTTTGGGATCCTTGGGGGGTCATGAACTAGAGCATCCCTTAATTAAGATCCAAAGATATTATGGAAAGTTACATAATCAAACTTATGATCATGCATGTCAAGAATCCTAGTCCAATATTGGACAGGCATTTCAATGTTTCCTTCCTTCTTTAATTCCATATCTTTTTAGAACATAGCTTGACCCCTATACAAAAACATGTGGATTAACAAAGAATACCATCTGAATCCAACCCAATTCTTCCTCTCCTTTAGGGTTACCAGACCCGTGTGCATCTTCTCTTCCAAATAAGTGGAAAAATCATATATTACATTAAAACCTGGGTGCTGGAGATTTACTGCCATATACATAATATCGGTAGGCAGGGTTTTCTTTAAGCTGACTCCCAGAACTTGACATAAATCACAAATTCTTCTTGAAATAACTAGAGAAATAGTCCACAGGAAAAGGCTCAGGCTCATTCCTGCCAATTACTACCTTTTTTTGTTTTTTTCCTCTTTCTAAGACTGCCAAATGAGGTATTAAAAAGGATGTTCTGAACAAACCCCTAGTATTTCTATATTTTGTCTGAAAACCTCCAAGTCAACAGGAACCATATCCTGACTCCATTCATGCAATTTGAAAATCTCTGCAATTTCTTCTTTGGCTATCTTAATCATCTGCACACTAGCATGTGTTCTGACAATTCGGGCCACAGGGTCATATCTAGGAGTAATGTCCTTTAAAAGATCTACATCCATATAAACATTAGGAACCACCAATTTACCCAGGTCTAACCTCTAGGGGTTACACAAATGAACCGACAAATTCTTGTTCCCAAACCAATTGGAGAACAATTGCCACCCGATGTATGGTAACTCGACATCTTGAATTGCACATTGCTTGTCTGTCAATCCTTCCAAGATTCGAGGCCCATAGAATAAAACCTTTCCATCCTGCTTCTTGCTAGTAGAGGGTTGTAACAAATCAATAATATCTTGGGATAAAGACCTAGTAGTGGTTTCAGAACCAGAACTTCGGACCTTGGGTGCCATTTATACTAGACTAATGATAATTCAAACTAGGGTTTACTTATTTTTAGATAGCAAATAATTACAATTTTCTCCTTTAGCCTTAATAGAAAATTCTTCAATATTCAAAAATCCCTAGCAATTATCTAGACAAGCTCTAAAAATGAATCTATTCAAGAACAAAAACAGGAAAAAATCACGAATTGCCCAGCAAGCAACCATAAAATCTTCTGAATTTACAAGAAATGGTGTACATGCTACTTACGGTTTCAATCACAAAACATCCAGGGCAGCGAAATTGAGAAATCGTAACCACAACTTGCTTCACTCGATACCAAGCAATTCTTCATCAATGTAGAGATACAACACGAAAATAGTAATTCACAAATTTTAGCATTTAATTATGTAGGCAGAGTTGAACTCAGCCATTACTATTCACTCACGTGAGATAAAATGGCTATAGTACAATACCAATTTATTTTTAAATACGAGCCGTTGATCAATCACAATGTTGGCTAGGAGAACGACTCAGATTTAGTCAAAATAGTTTGAAAATGCCACGTTCTCCCTCGAGTCACCAAACGGATAGGATATTCACCTACTGAGCACCACATCAGCACATAAATGGGCCCCACCTTTATTATCAGCACACAACATCGAAGTCCATGCGTCACCAAATCTCACATCTTGCAGCATTATTGAAACTGCAGTTTTAATTGTGCGAGGTCAGCGAGGAACAACCACAATGCATCGGTACATAAACAGCTGTCGACATTAGCCTTCATCATCGATCAACGAGCAAAACTGGTCCCCACCATCAAATGTGACAGATGGCAGCATCTTGCACACCTCGCGCCATATTTGTGACGTTATTAGAAACCTTGCGAGGTCTGCGAGCAACGATCAAGATTGAAATCACTTCATCTGACAGCCGCGCAATCTGCACATGCAAAAAGGTTATTTCGCCTGACTTTATTATTTCTTAAGTCTGGGTCGGTCCGTGCCCCATGCTTTAAGAGTAACTTTGAGCCATCATTTGTCATTGTCCTAGGCGATGTCCCCTTCTCCCTTTTAATAGTTGTTTTATTTTGCAGGCGGTGTTTTTAATGATCGTCAATCTTCTTACGATTGATCCTGACCGCTCCCCGCGATCTCGCGATGACATCACCACTGGTTGTTTGGTGATTATGATATCACAGGTGAGCGCCACGTGTCCCAAGCTGTCGATTCCAAAAAAGGATTAATAAAATGTTTAATATTTGTGTTAGACTTAAATACGCTATAAAGTGGGTTACTAAAATAGCTGCGAGATGCACGTGCTCGAGATTGACGGTGATGTTATAATATTGGTAAAAAGTTGCTCGACGATTATGTTTGGTGCTGCTGACTGCTGTGTTTTTCATGACCGTCGATCTTCCTATGATTGATCCTGACCACTCCCTGCGATCTCGCAATGACATCACCATTGGTTGTTTGGTGATTGTGATATCACGGGCGAGCGCCACGTGTCCCAAGCTGCTGATGCCGAAAAGGGATTAATAAAGTGTTTAATATTTGTGTTGAACTTAAATACGTTATCAAGTGGGTTACTAAAATAGCTACGAGATGCATGTGCTCGAGATCGATGGTGATGTTATAATCTTGGTAAAAAGTTGCTCGACGGTTATGTTTGGTGTTGTTGACTGTTGTGTTTTTAATGATCGTTGATCTTCCTACGATTGATCCTGACCGCTCCTCGTGATCTTGTGATGACATCACTACTGGTTTTTTGGTGATTGTGATATCACGGGTGAGCACCACGTGTCCCAAGCTGTCGATGCCGAAAATGGATTAATTAAGTGTTTAATATTTGTGTCAGACTTAAATACGTTATAAAGTAGGTTACTAAAACAGTTGCGAGATGCACATGCTCGAGATTGACGATGATGTTATAATCTTGGTAAAACGTTGCTCGACGGTTATGTTTGGTGTTGCTAATTGTTGTGAGTGAACACGATCGCCGATGGTAGAAATCAATGGTTGCTCGCCATCTCGTGATCCAAAGATACAAGGTGTTTAGTGATCGTGATATCGTGGGCGAGCGACACGTGTATTTCTTTGGCACTGTCTTCTGTGGTGGGCCCTCAATGTTGACATGGAGTTTTTGTCATCCCTTTTGAAGATGGTCGTTCGATGATCTGACAAAAATAAAAGATCAATGACTGAAGTTTAAATTCACTTCAAATGCGATTGGAGCCATTGGCGCGACATGCAAATGAGCTTTAATGGCGGACGAGACGTCTACTAGCTCAATTCAATTGACATAAAGTATCTGCTATTTTTCTATCTTAATCATAAAAGCATTCAAGTATTTTCCAAGCAGTTTAGAGCCAAAGATAATTTTTTTGAGCGATCTCCATGAAGTTTGGTTCTCTGCAAGGTGCAAAATACCGTGAGTTATTTTCTAAACTACTGGGTTAATTTGATTGTCTTTGCGAAGGGTTCTATTGTGTTGGTCAAGGGGTTTAGTTAATTATTGTCGTAGGGTTATTGGTTCATTTGAATTATTGGAATTGCACAATTGTGTTGTATTTTTGTGTTCTGGGTACCCCTAGTTTCTTCGAGGATTCGATTTTTTAAAAGAAGCCCTAGTTGTTTAAGATGGCACCACCGAAGAAGCACTCTGACCATGTTGATTATTTGAAGAGGAATTTGTATGATGAATTCTTGGATCAACTCTTGTTTTCAACAAATGATAGGAAGAGTGGTTTGGTTTTAATGAATGGAAAGACCCTAGGCGAAGGTCTACTGTGCAGAAATTATAACATTGCGGATGTCAGGATTCCTATGACTGGTCTTGAAATGTTTAGGCTGTGGTATGGACAGCGAAACTTACCTCACCCCTTCTCTAATGCCTAAAGATATGACATGGGAAAACTAATAGTGTCAAATGTGTTCCTTGATGTTGACTTGCTCAGAGCAGTGGCAGCGCGGTATGATCCTGTGACAAGGGTCATAAGGGATAATGATGGTGGAATTTTGCTAAGCTTAAATGCAAATGAGATTCGACAGATTTTTGATTTGACTGAGTATAGTCCTTTCTTAGTACAAATAGATTTTGAGGAGATGAAAGAGGATTACAAAAGGTTAAAGCCTCTTTTCAGATTGAGGTTACTTCCTCCTCACCTGGCTAGGGCGGGCAGTTCAACAATTCTTATCAGCCCAAATGACCAGGAGCCTTTCAGGTTGAGCTCTTTTGTCAGTCACTTCCTGGCAACATTTTATTCATTGTGCCATATTTTAGGGTTCAACCCTAATAATGTGATGTCAGTTGCGTACATGTTTATGGAAGCCCAGATTCAACATCCCAACTTCTCTGTGGTATATGACTTTGCATCAATCTTGTTAGAGAAGATGCATGAGGGTTTGATGAAGCTGCATGTGGGGGATACTACCACTCCTTTTTTCTGGTACTCCCTATTGATGCATATGTTCTTGTACAAGAATGTTGTTTTCTTCTTAGAAAAAATGGAGTTGAGGTAGGAGGTGAATGGAGAAAGATTACCAGTACAGGTGTGGAGTGCAGATTTGTTTTACAACTAGGGAGGTGCCAACTTTGTGCAGTTTGATAACTGCTTTGCCTCTAGACTTAGGGCTTGATTAGTGGTAAATGTGCCAAGAGTCCCCGAAGATTTGCATGACTTCCTCCAATCGAAGGTGAGGAAGCCTAATTTAAAAGTGTGTCACAATTGGGGTGATATCATCTTGTACCCTGTAAGCACTGTCTTGAGGGTGTATGGTTTCCAGGAAACCCCTCATATCCTCCCCTTTAATGTACCATTAAGGATGGGGTTTGCAGAAGTTATGTGACAACTAGGTTGTATTCATGAGGACAACCTAACAAAGAAAAGAAAAGGGACTTTGTTCCTTGACTACATTGTTGTTTCTGATTTTTTCTGTTCCAAGGGAGGATGGGTCAACTTTAGAAGATTTTTTGATGACTTCAATTTGAAGAATGGTCCTAAGAGACATCATGACCCTGAGGGATTCTT
The DNA here is from genome assembly GCA_007115665.2 of Sequoiadendron giganteum. Lineage (NCBI taxonomy): Eukaryota > Viridiplantae > Streptophyta > Pinopsida > Cupressales > Cupressaceae > Sequoiadendron > Sequoiadendron giganteum. The sequence goes on along the minus strand of CM021106.1, from coordinate 641,431,994 downwards.
TGCATTTTTCATAAAATGAATTAAAGGTGAAAAATTTGCACATGAATTCAACTTTCCTAACGACCTAATCAAAAATGAGTTTGATTTGAATAGACATGAGTTGAATAAAGAAAAATGGATTGCATATGAAAAGTTGTTGGCTATAATACATAAAATGGATCCAAAATATGATCCATTAATGGAGTTCACTCCATTTCACAAGAGAATAGACTTCTTAATGGCTAATTTCAAATATATCATGGGCACCTTGATGAACAAGAGGGTCAGTTTGGAATTAGATTTTGGTATAGAAAGATCAGGTGTGAGGCCTAAAGAAACAAGGCCAACTTATTAGCCACCAATTGATAGACCTCTATACAAGAGTAAGAGGAATGCAAGCAGTGATGAGGAGGAAGGGGATAAGAAGGGAAAACAAGTCATGCAAGCATCATCACAGCTGGGTTCAAGGATCAGAGCACCCAGAGGGATAAGGATTGTGGATCTAGATTCACCACCAAGAGGTGATCCTGCAGTGTTACCATTAGAGCCAAGCCCTAAGAGGCAGAGAGTTGAGGAAATGTAGGAAACTCTGATGGATGAGATAATTGTGACTGATCAAGACATGCGGGTTGGTATCCCTTCCCCTCATAGATCAACACAATTGGTGCTTTCTGACATGGATGTAAAGGGGCAATGTGTACAAGATGCCAAGATGGAGGCCTACAAGACATTCTTGGACGATGATGCATTTGTAAAGACTCCTGTATTCTTGCAACTAGTTTGGAGGATGAAACTAGAAGAGTACCAGAACAAATGCAAGAGTAGGAGAGAATCAAGACCTGATAGGTCCGAGCAGGAGAATGATGATGAGGTCAAGGCCAAATTAATGGAAGAATTCAAAGGAATCACTCCTGAGGAGAGAATAAGACTTGTGGCTCAGGCTAGTGTCTTAATTTTGCCTGAATAAGACATAGCTGATGCAGTTGCATTCAATGCTATCTTACAGTCCAAGCACCCTATACAAAACAATGAAGAAGAGGTTAGGGCAACTCTACAGGACTCTACCTTCAGTGAGGAGTATGAAACTATGGCCATATGGGCATTGGCACCCCAGGGCAGAAAGCCAAATGTGACTAATATTAGCCCACACTTAAGGGGAGGGCTAATCATCAAGAGAGATTATGAAACTTCAACAAAAAAAGCTACAAGTCTGATAGTAAATGTGGCGAAATTGGCCCAAAAGATAGCTGAGAGAGAAGAGACTAAAAAGAAGAGTCTGATGGAGAAATACAATATGATAATTGTAGAATATAGTAGGATGCAACAAAGGAATGTTGAGCTGTAATCTGAAATAGATAGGTTGAAATATGGGCAGGTGAGAGAATCCTCCAGTGCTCCTAGTATTAGGGCATTACCTTCTATTGCAGGATCGGTCCCCCCTACTAATCCAATTGTTTTAACTCCGAGGTCCCCCATCCATGCACCTGCTCTCAGTCCTACACCAGGGCCAGTTGAAGAAGTTGAATATTCTGTGGATCCCACCAAGAAGCAAATATTGAATAGGATCACAGAATTGCAGGCTGCCTTAAAGGAAAGTGAGGATGATGCAATTGCCAAACAAAGTCAGGTGGTTGACACAGTTTTGAGACATCTTAATGAAAAGGTTCATGGTAAATTACCATCTATACATTCTTTGTATTCTTTATTCTTGGATAGAATAAAAAAATCAATAGGGATCAGGAAATAGTTTTGCCTTTGGCTGAGAAATGGATCCCTAGGGCCAATGATCTGGATATTATGTACAAAGCTTCTAGGTTTGATGCAAACAACAAGCCCCAGTCATTGAAGCCTATTCAAATCTTTGTAAAATCATTGAACGGATTCCAGGCCCTACCTGATGATTTGAGTAGAAGAATTAGGGAGCTAATAAAGAGCTTTGATGACTGGAATGATACATTTTTGCCAGACATTATTGATGCACAAGGAAATGTTAAGACATTGCAACACTGGCAGGATAGGGCAGAAGAAGTTATCAATGCACAAATTAGTCAATTTGTGAGACTATGATTTGCTGCTAAATAGTATGGATAAGATAATTAACACCAACACATTCTTAGAGTCTTTTGAAAGGGAAGCCAATGAGGTTGTAGTGAAGTACACACCTTACAATACTAAGGTGAATGAGGTGGTGAATTTTGGCTGGCCAACAGATGAAGAGTATCAGAGATGGGTGGACAAGTACTTAATCGAAGAGGAGTAAAATAGTGTCTATTACCACATGATGGATGAAGGAATGCGAGACGATGATGCAAACAATTCTAGAGACAGCCACAAAAAAAATTTAACAATGGATAGGGCATGTGAATAGAATGAAAAGATGTTCGAAATGGATATAGCCACAAGGAATGCACTGGAGGATGCTGATACACACAAGCGACCAACTTACCGAGATTATCTGTCAAACATCTATTTATGGCTTAATAGAGCATAATTTCTAGTTTGTTATTGTTGTTAAGCAAAATAAATTTCTCAAAGGATGCGCCCTTTCACAGTTTTGATATATTTATATCTGTTTCATAATGTAAAACAAATATAGGTGGATAGGAGAAAGATACAGTATATAGTTTGCAATGAAACTTTCCTTTAAAAGACTCAGATGCATGTATGAATTTTGATGAAGTTAATGAAGATGTCTGAACTTGTGTCTTAATCTTGGTATCAGCTGTTTGTGGAATTATACAATTATCTGGTTGTCTCCATTTTGATGCTTTTCTATTGTTTAAATTGATATATCAAGCATATATATATTCAGTTTACCGATACACATTTGTTGTATTTGTGTGATGTGATTATTTGGTTCTTTCAAGTAAAAATTAAACCCTTCTAGTCAATCACAGTAACTGAAGAGTATTAATTGGATCAATAAGAAGAATCACATAACTAGGATTGTCATTCTATCTCAAGTAGAGTTTTTCAATCATTTACTTGCACATTTATACAAGTTATAAACTACATCTATGTGCCAAACACTTTGAATTATTACCATAATAGATTACACTTTTATAGATCTTCATTAGAATCCATACACCCAACAAGGCAGCAGTCTCACACTTTCATCTTTTGGTTTATCCATTTTATTTTTTACATCTGTTAACTGAGCATATTCTAATATAATTCAAATATAATTAAAATTAAAAAAATCATAAATTAATTATGTAATCACATAAGTCAAATATAATTCTATTAAGAAATTAATATCAAATAGATAATACAATCACATAACTCATACATTTCAATGTCATTGATCTTCTTCTTCATCCAACTCTTTTTCTGTATCATCTGATCCAGATTCAACATTGTAAGGATTGGCCATATCATCATCATCGTCATTGATATATGTTTCGATAATGTCATCATCCACACGGATATCATCTTCATGAACATTAACTCCTACATCATCATGATCTAGTTCCTTATCTTCGACATCTTCGTCAGGCACATCATCAACTAATTGTTGATCCTGATCATCATCTACATCATCTTCTATTTCTTCAATTTCTTCTTCTTCCAGCACATTATACTTTACCGACCTTCCTCTTGGATCATGTCTAACAACATATGACCAACCCGCTTTACCTGGAACCTCTGAGTAAAATACCCGCTCACATTGGCTTGGAAGAACATAGGGCTCATTTCCAGCTTGCTCAAAATACCTTGTATTAACCATGGTAAATCCATTATCATGTTCAATAATAGTTCTCTCGGGATCATTTTCATTCAATCATAGCCTGTACCATAGGACGAAAAACATAACTAATTTGAAAGACTTAAAGTCACACTCAAGTATATCATCCAAAATCCCATAGTATTGATTTTCTGAGACTTCTAGATGTATGTCGCTTCTAGATGAAACACTAGTCACCTGGATGACTGCAGTTATCCCAGAATCACAAGTTTTCTTCATGTCATCCAAATTTTTGATTCGAAATTTATGACCATTGCACCACATAGCCTTGTGGTGTTTCACTTGCAATATGTCAAACATATAAAACTTATTGCAATATCATTAGTTGATAAACATATTTATTCTTGGCTGAATGTATGAAAAGAAAAAAATCTCAACATATATATACATCAAGATAATTGAAAATAATTAAATAATATGGGTGATTAATATATTTATACATACCTGTTTATTTCTTAAACCATATGCTAAATCAATTTCCCTTGGTGTAACATTGGAATCTCCATTACGATGGGCTTCTTTAACCAATGAATCCACACCTTCCCATGTTAATGCGCGACCAGATTGTTGATATCATTCAATCCGTACCATCATCCAATCAAGATTGTTTGCGACGTACAAATGTAGTGCATCCCACTTTCGACCAACTGTATCAAAAATAATTGAAATTCACAAATGACGTATAATTAGTTAATTACCACGGTATACGACCTTAATTTATAATTGATGAATATTGAAAATTAATGATTAAATAAGTACAATATACATAAAAACCAAATGTAAAATATATTCTAATTAATCTCCATGACCATCTTATAATTACCTATCACTTTCCTCAATTTACCTTTCCCCATCAGGTACTCCCCTTCAAATTTTTTAATGGAGTTGGGATCCCAAATACGATCTACATGGATCTTTGCTGCAAACATAGGAAGATATTCAGTAATGTACACCATGGTTTGATATACCATGTATCCCTCCACCATAGAACCCTCGGGATGTGCTCTTTGTTTAACCAAATCTTTTAAAAATTTCAAGTGCCTCTCAACCATCCACATTGACCTTGTGTGTACAGATCCACACAATTCAATCTCCTTAACTTGGTGTATGAGGTAGTGTTCTTGTGCATTGAAAAATGTCGAAGGTAGACACTTTTTCATTTCACACATTAGACGAGGAATTTTTCTCTTCCAATAATTTATATCTTCTTTATAGATTGCTTTAGATGACAACCACCTACAAGTGATTCAAGGCACAAATATATTAACGAGATTTAACAAAAATATACAACGAATTGAACAAATATCGCTACTTACCTCATGTATTTTTCAAGATCATATATAACTTGCTTGAAATTGTTGTCGAAGTTATCGGGGAGAGATAGAGGTAGAACGTACTACAACAATTATAAAATGATATTTTCATTAATATTTTTCCAAAAGTAGTAAACATAATACACTGAAAGTACATGCAGTATACAAATATATATATAATATACCAGAATAATTACCTTAATGAAGGTATTCCAATCATGCATTTTCATCTCTGACCCAAATTCACCTTTCTTTGTTATGATATTGTTTATGTTCGCAACAAATCATATGGGAAATCAAATTTTTCGTATGACTTCTTTTATAGCATTGCTTTGCTACTTCATTAATAACCAAGGAAGGGCACTTATATTAATTTGGTCTCCATCGCTATTTAATTGAATGACATTTTTCATTGCATGACTGGCTTCCTGAATGTCACTACAAATTTTGACAATTTTTTCTTTGTCATGCCTTCCATCCAATATTTTCCATAACGTTTCTATCATATTTTTTTCGATATTCATTGTATCAAACAAATGCACAATTTGTAGCTGCTCATAGTAAGGCAACCTACTAAATTGTCTAGGATAACTTTTCAGTCCCTATGGAAGCCGACCATTAATGCCTTGACGACCTTCATGAAGCATATAAGTTAAACAAATTAACAATGAAAATAATTGTCAATTACAACATGAGTAAACATAACACAATATAAAAATATAAATTCAAAACATATCTTAAATGATAGATAAACAATTTGATCCAATGTATAACCTTGACGATTAATTCTATTATATTCCAACTTCCATAGGCGAGGTGTCATTCTTCGTGGTTTTGATGTAGTCTCTTCTTTCCCATTGAAAATATGTTTTTCAGTAGTTCGATACATGATTTATGTGGAGGAAGTTCCTATACTCATCAAACACCTGCTTTCCTAAACTTGTTGAATAATGAGATTTCATCTTTGGACCACAAATTGGACATGCAAATTTTCCCTTTGTTTGAAGACCTGAGAATCATATATAATTGGATTAAATATGTCAATTTTTATAATTATATATAATGAATAGATTATTTAAAAAACATGCATGATATCTACTTCATAAAATTAAATATCATTAAAGTCATGTGGTCGAACGTTATAACATACTAGAAAAATATGTTAACCTTAGGGCATCATGAATTGTCCATACAAGCATTACATGGAATTCAAATTGTCTTTGTCTTATTGGTCTAGATACGCCATACATAGTCACGCCATTCCATAACTTTAGTAACTCGTCGATAAGAGGCTCAATATATACATTCACATCTTTAACTTGGTACTTACCTAGTTGAATGAACATAAACATTACATAATTATTATAACAATTTTACTGCAATATATATAAATTAATGTACATGACTATTAAATGAAAAAAATATAAGTCATTATGCAACAAATAAGACAAATGAGATGCTACTACGTTAAAGAAAATTGATGTAAACAAATACCTGGAACAATTATTGCCAACATTATGTGCTCCCTCTTTATTGACATCCATGGAGGAAGTTTATTGTTGATAACAAAAATAGGCCACACCGAGTAAATAGATCTCAGCTCTCCAAATGGATTGACACCGTCGGTTGCCAATGAAAGCCTGAGATTACGAGGTTCTTCTTTAAAGTGTGACCATTTTTCCTCCATGTCCCTAAATGCAGAACCATCCGTAGGCATTCAAAGAATATCATTTCCACTTCTATTTCATGCATGGTAATCCATCAATTGTGCTAAACTTTCGCACCTAAATAATTGTTACATACGTGGAATAATGAGAATATAACGAAGAACCTTGCGAGACACCATTTTTGTTAGTTGATCTGTTCGATATCTACTGATATGACATTTAGAAAATTCTATTGCAAATTCATGTTGTTTATGATATATAATATGATCATTGGGACATGCATCTATTGCTTGATACTCCATTCCAATATCTTTCATAATGCCAGATAAATCTCGGTATGAGCGAGGTAAAATATTTGATGGTGGTGACAAAAATTCACCAATCAATCTACAACAAAAAATAATTTCTTAATATAAAGAATATTAGTGGTACATACTTCATTTTTTATTTACTAGTGATGAACTAACAACAATTAAAATAGATGAAAAAAGATGACATATATGACATAACTTAACATCCACGAGATTGCTATGTTGGATAAACCATTCATAACCTTCAAGTTCACCAACAACAATACAACAGAGAGAAGTGTTATTTGGAAGCCTTCATAAAGGGGCTCGTATGCCTTCTCAAGTATAGGTAAATCATGAACATCATCAAAGTCATCTCGATCAACATGATCAGATGTGCCACTACATGTGTCATGGATCAATGTATTTGTACCATCATCTTCAATTGTGTTTTCTGGTGTATGATCATCTTTTTCCATATGATCATTAACTTCATCTTTGATATTCACAGCTCCATGTTCCTCTGCTTGCAAAACCACATTCTCCAGGCTGTGATAATCCATATCATGTGCCCTACGATGCCCCACCTTTATAATAATGACAGACACAAATAAACCATGATCATGATCAAGTTATTTTATATATATATATCAAATGTTAAAACAATATAAACATTTACAAATTCAATCAATATAAACACATATAATAAACAACTTACCAATGGACGATAACCATACCCCCCTTCAACATGACCATGCTGCCTACAATATTTCTCAGATGTTGTGATTAAAAGTCTTCTCATCTTTAAGCCTTTGCAATTATTTCAAGGACAATAACATTTCCCATCACCTTTTCTTTTGAATCTAGCCCATAATCTATCAAATGACTCTTCATTTTGTTCTGGACTAATATTATCTGAAATGATTTTTCTATACCAAGCTTGAATATTTAGATCTTCAAAAAATATCAAACTCACACTCCAATAATTTTTAATCATACACAGGTAACAAAATATAATAATTATGATATTTTACACCAAAAAAATTTGGCATGCAACCACCCCTGCAAAAGAGAAGATAGTCTGAAGTTAATGACCCCCAAAAAAAATTTCAAATGCTAATTCCAGAAATTATTAAATTTCGATTTTACTATGATTTCCAACTATTAGACTCCTAAAATCATAATATTGAACTTGCACAACAAAATCTGGAAATGAAATTCTCAAAATATAGCTAATAGGCCTCAACAATTAAGACCTACTCAAGACTTTGTGAAGTCACTGCAAGGTTTTCAGGCCTTACCTGATGATTTCAGCAGGAGGATTAAAGAGTTGGTAAAGAGTTTTGATGATTGGAGTGACACATCTTTACCAGATATTGTAGATGCCCAAGGAAATGTTAGATCACTGTAGCAATGGCAGGACATGGTAGATGAAATCATCAATGCACAAATCAAATTGATTTGTGATGACTCAGATTATGACATGCTAATGAGTAGTATGGATAAAATCATTAACACTAGCACATTTTTTGAATCTTTTGAAAGGGAGGCGAATCAAGTAGCAGTAAAGTATACACCTTACAGTGCCAAGGTAAATGAGGTGGTAAATTTTAATTGGCCAACGGATGAGGAATATCAAGGATGGGTAGAAAAGTACTTAACTGAACAAGAATAGGATAGAGTCTACAACCGACAATTAACAGCTCAGCGGTTATGGTTATAACAAATTTTGGCTATGTCTTGGTGGCAGTTTTGGTGCGAGTTTTCAAAGTTTGGCAAATGCAACAGTTATTCTCCAGTGGATGGGATGAACAAGAAGATTCTCTAGAGACTCAGCTATTGTAACCAATTTTTGAAATGTCATAAGGAGGTCCAAGTGACCAGTGACAGGTGTATTTCTGGTCCGATGCTTGTTGCTCCTTCATTTTCCCTATAAGAAGGATTTCAAGACCAGAAATATGGGTTAGCAAGTTAGATATCTTTAGGTCGAGTCTAAGTGAAGTTGTAGAGTGAATTTGTAAAGAGCTTGATATTATAGTGAAGATACTATTCTTAGGTTTGGTGTCATTTTGTTGTAGGTTTTAGTTTCATGGGTACTTAATTTTCAAGACAGTACTAGCATCTGAATGAAAATTACTCATTTCAAGGTCATGTATCTCCATTGTAGTGAGGTTATAGGTGACTATGTTCATATAAGGATTTGATAAGTAGTATTGGGTTAGAATATAGATTGATGGTATTGTAAGGCAGTATTATCTGAGATTTTATATGCTATGTGTCTAGAAGATAAACTTGGTTACAATAAAAAACAACCAACACCTTTGATATTATCTAGCTATGGCTCCCAAATCTATTGAAAATTGATCATTAGGGTTAAAATTGAAACCTTGCAAATATAATCTTTGTCCAAATCCATCAAGAATTTTCCATCAGTTATAAACAATTCCCTTATAAAGAATTTGTGAAGTCAGGTCTAAAATCTGGAAATGAAATTCTAAAAATGCACAAGACTAAAAATGAAATCTGATGAGATGTTTCTTTAAAATATGATTTTCAAACTTGGAAGTAAAAATATGACTTCACAAATGAATTCTGGAAAAAGACAATGACTACCCTCAACCCGGCGATATCTTCTTGAGTTTCTTCTGATTTTCCCCAAGAAAACTGTCGAGCAAAACACTGTCGCAATAAATAGTTGAGCTCATTTTTATTTATGCCCGCCACAATTTAACTTTGCAAGTCTGTCAAAATTTCGGCGAAAGATCTTTGTCGAAATGTAGATGAAAAAAATGGTTCGTTGAAATTCCAACGAACGTCGGGGATAAAATTAAAAAAAATGAAAATTCGCACAAGTGCCCGACGATACATCTGATTATATAGCTTTCATCAAAAGGTTTCGTCGGATTTTGCAATCAAATGAGTTAGTGGGAGATGCAAAAGGAATTTGAGATGCCAATAATTAGTGAGTTGTATTGCTTCCTTGGGCTTCAAATTGTTTAGCAAGATGGTGTTATCTCTGTTTCTCAGGCTAACTATGTAAAGAAATGTTGAAAAAGTTTGGAATGGAGGATTCCAAACTAGTTGGTACCCCTATGGTGATTGGTTGTCACTTGAGAAAATTTGATGGGTCTCTAGAAGTTGATTAGAATCTATATTTGTCTACAATTGAAGGTTTGTTGTATTTGACTAATTCTAGACCTGATATCATGCATGTACTATGTCTGGTTGTCAGATTTCAAGCTAATCCTAAGCAATCTCATGAGAAAGTAGTGAAAATAATATTCAGGTATTTGAAGGGAACTTTGGATTATGGTTTGTTGTATAAGAAGGACCAAAATTTCTCTCTAAGTGTCTATACTGATGCAGATTGGGTAGGATGTGTGGATGACTAGTGAAGTACAAGTGTAAATGCATTCTTTTTGGGAGATACATTAGTCTATTGGTTTAGTAAGAAGCATGATTTGATGTACTTATCCAAAGAAGAAGTAGAATAAATTGTTGTAGTACATTACTGCACCCAGGTACTCTAGATGAAGCAAACCTTGTGTTGGGAATAGGATGCCATTTAATTGCAATCCTAAACATATTTCATGTATCTCCTAAGTCCTTGGAAAGTGTTCTCCAACACTAGGATTAGAAAGAGATTAAATTCAAATGAAATGAACATGTAAATTGACTTTTGTAATTATTCCTAAATAATAGGAACATGTGAGGGCACCCAATATGAGTTCCTAAATAATAGGAGCACATGGGGCACCCACATGGAAGGTAGAAGCCACCTTGCTTCAGTTAACTATTTGGAGGATTGGTAACACTTCAGTAATGCATGCTTTGTTCCTAAAAAATAGGGATTGATATTTAAATGAGTGGAGTGGCACTATCAGTTCAGTTTAATTCAGTTCAATTTAGTTCAGTTTAGTTATGGTTTAGGTATCTTCTTGGTTTGGAGATTTTGGTTCTACTTGTTATGTTACTGACATTGTGGTTGTGTGTGTAGACCTGGATGATCTTCATGGAGAGGATGGTAGTCATGATTCCATGTGTGAATCGGTATCACAGTTCAGTGGGAGTTGTTGGTAGTGATGTGGATTCACCATTTGATGGTGAATGATCTTCTATAGTGATTGTTGGTGTCATGGATGGACTCTTGGTTTTTACTTCTATAAAGTGAGGGTTCATTGGAATTTTTGTTTTCATTGATAAAGGATGGTTATATTCATGTCGTTTGGATATGTTGACATCTTTGGTTTCCATGCAGGACTTCTTTAGTCTATGGTTGAGGTGTCATGCTTTGTTTTTTGATATGCTGGTTATATTCATATTGATTAGATGATGGATGCCATGTTTATGTTCCTAATTTATGATTGGAGCTTTGAAATTGATCATAGTAGTTCTCTTTGTATTGGGTACATTGATCATTTGCTTGATCACTTTATGATGGTTTTATGTTGCATTTGGAGTTTGGCATGGATTGGTTGGTTACAGGTACTCATGGATACTTGGAGACATAGGTGAGTCTTGAGTTCTCTTAAGGTTAGAGACATGTGTTGAGATGGTTACTCTTATCTCTTGGGGCAGGAAGGCCATTGACATTGAGTCCTTGACATTTGTAATTATTCATAAATAATAGGAACATGTGAGGGGGTCCAATATGAGTTCCTAAATAATAGGAGCACATGGGCCGCCCACATGGAAGGTGGAACCCACCTTGCTTTAGTTAACTATTTGGAGGATTGGTAACACTTCCAGTAATGTATTTTTTGTTCCTACAAAATAGGGATTGATATTTACATGAGTGGAGTGACACTATTAGTTTAGTATCAGTTCAATATCATTTCAATTCATTTTAGTTCAGTTATGCTTCGGTTATCTTCAATTACATGTAGTTATTTTGAGTTGCATGCTAGTTGAATTGAGTTGCATGCTAGTTGACTTGAGTTGTATGTAGTTATTTGGAGATGCATGCTAGTTGACTTGAGCTGCATGTTAGTTGACTTCAGTTGCATGACATATAACAGGTGAATACTTTCAGTTAAGTGTGCATGTTAGTTGACTTCAGTTGCATGACATATAACAGGTGAATGCTTTCAGTTAAGTGGGGATGATCAATCATGCTAGTTGACTTGAGTTGTATGTAGTTATTTTGAGATGCATGCTAGTTGACTTGAGTTGTATGTAGTTATTTTGAGATGCATGCTAGTTGACTTGAGCTGCATGTTAGTTGACTTCAGTTGCATGACATATAACAGGTGAATACTTTCAGTTAAGTGTGCATGTTAGTTGACTTCAGTTGCATGACATATAACAGGTGAATACTTTCAGTTAAGTGGGGATGATCAATCATGCATGATTGATCATCCCCACTTAACTGAAAGTATTCACCTGTTATATGTCATGCAACTGAAGTCAACTAACATGCAGCTCAAGTCAACTAGCATGCATCTCAAAATAACTACATACAACTCAAGTCAACTAGCATGCAGCTCAATTCAACTAGCATGCAACTCAAAATAACTAGATGTTTGCATGAATTGGTGGAGAGATATGTTCCAGTTAACTAAGATTGACTTGGGTCCACCTTAGGTGCCCAAGTTGGCATCTTTGAGTTAACACCTTTTACATGAAAAGATATCACAAGGCTCAGTTAAGTGGGCCTAGTCTTGGGCACCAACTTTGAGGTGAAGCTTCCAAGATATCTTCTTATCCAGAGTTCAGTTAAGTGTTGAGTTTGGGATGCCTAAATTGAGGAGACTTTGTTTCTAGCTTCAAGTTACATTGTGAAACTCTACTTGCACAATCTAGGCATAGATTTTTGTGAGGAGCTTTATGCTCTTGTAATTGACAACTCTTATGAGTTTACATTCTCATTATTTTCTATAAATCGTAGCAAGTGTACGAGAGTTTGTTGCAGGTTAGCTGGTTGAGCTTGTGCATATATGAGGGTTTGAAGCATGACATGGGATGTGTGGATTCATGCTTGGTCACATGGAATGCATGGAAATATTGTGCTTCAAAAGTGTATGAGAGTTCGAATGAGAGCTTATTTGCAGGTTGTAAAGAAGGATTATTGAAGGAAAATAAGCATATCAATCAAGGATTGATAAAATATTATTGTAATCTTATTCTAAGGTTAAATAATACAAGCACTATTGATTTTGGTGGAGTTTTTCCCCGAAAGGGTTTCTCCATGTATATGTTGTGTCACTTCTATATTCTTGTCTCATTCTTCTACAATCTTCTGTCTCTTTCTACAATTGGTAAAATTGATCTAAAAAGATTAATCATACATAAATAATTGTGACAAAGAATACTTAATTAGATCTACAGTCTCATAGTTTTACAAGATTTAAGCTACACTATTTCACCTTCATTTTCAACACCTTGAAGGATGTAAAGGTGGTATATGATGAACCTATTCCTATATTGTGTGATAATACAAGTGCAATTAATATTTTCAAGAATCTGGTAATGCATTCATGAACTAAACACATTTCTATCTAGTATCACTTTTTGAGAGAGAAGGTTGTAGAGCATGAAATTAGATTGGAATATGTGCCTACCAAGGATCAAATTGTAGACATCTTCACAAAGGAAATTTCAAAAGATACCTTTGAGTATCTCCAAGAGAATTTAGGGGTTATTTCCCCTCCTTGTTCTAACTAGATACATAATTGGTGCATATGTCTAGGGGGATTAATTCAAGACATATCTTTATGCCTAGACTGATGGTGGATTCCTCTTAGGGGGAGTTGTTAGTTGTTTCAAGGAGTTTATGTACATCAAAAGGAGAAATATTGTGCTCCTTAGGGGGAGATGGTATGATTGCTTGAAGAAGAAATGTTGTTGGTCAAAGGGGGAGAATGTGTTGTTGCTTCAATTGAAGATCTTCGGCCTTTTGTTCTTGAAGTCAGAGTATGTATTGTTGTTTTGTGTAGATGTGTGTGGCCCTTTGTCCTTGATATCAAAGGGGGAGAGTAAGAAGGTGTGTGTTTCCATAAATTCCAAAGGGGGATATTGTTGGTAGTTGTTGTCATTGATGTCAACACTTAGTGAATTGGTTATGGTTGTCATTGATGTCAACACCTAAGGAGATTGTTGCATATGCTTGGGAAAGATAGTTGCATTGTTGGTTGGAATTGGTTGTCATTGTTGACAAAATTCTATATGGGTTGTCATTAATGTATGATTGTATATTGTTGAAGTTCATGGTTGGATGTCATGCCTGGTTTGATGATAATGAAAGAAGTATTGAGTATGGTTGATATCAACAGAGTGGTTTCATAATCATATATTAAGATGAGGATTAGAAGCATTAAGATGAGGTTTAGAAGTGTTGTTGATGGTAAAAAATGTATTATAGGCTCTCTCTTGTTGTTCCCGATCAATTATATATTTTTGAAAGAAAGTTATGGCCTCCACAAGTTGATTGAGTGTTTTTGGTTAAGGAAGTTGTCTTGAAGATTGGTTGGGAGAATGCTCCGCATTCCCCCGTTGTTGAAGATATGGTCTTGTAGTTTGGGATTCAAATTTTCTACTTTATGGATGTTACACTCCTATCCTTTTTGATCACCTGTGTTTCCAAGGAGGTTTATGTGAATTGTAGAAGGTTGGCAGTATTGTTGGTTGTTTGGATTGGTCTGAAAAATGCTCCACATTTATTCACATTGATTTCTTTTCTCTTATGGCTTGGTGAATGTGTTCTCAATGTTTGTGCAGTGTCTCAATTCAAATTTCATGTGTTGAAGTGGTTTGCAAGCTATTCTGTTAATGTAATATCTCATGACTATGTATTATTTGTCTTTGGGATGAAGTTTTTTGTTCATGTTTGGGTTGTGGTAGATTTTGGTAGCATGACAGTATGCAAGGAGTGTCTAAAAGTGTTGTTGGATGTTCATGGAACATCCTCATGTGATCCACCCGTTGTTGGTTGAGCTTCTTGGTGTTGCATTGTTTCTTGAGTTGGTTTTCTAGATCATTTGTGGATATCTAGCCGACAGGGCTTGTTAGCTTGCTTGTGCTAAATACTTAAGGGTTTGTGCCAACATTTTAAGATGCGTTATGATAGATTTGGATCCTGACCTATCTTGTTGGGATCACATTGAGTTGAAGGTACATTTTTGGGTCGATTGGTTATGTGCCTCACCTTTCATACATGTTTTCCTGTTGCTAACCTGGGTTGATGTGCAACAGTGTGTCAAGTGTTTTGGATAAATTTGGAAGGTGTAATAATATTGTTCTTGGTCCTCTATATCCTTGGGATAGGACCACAATATGTAGTTGTGGTTGACTTGTTAAAATAATTGTTTGATTCTTTTTTGGCCAACTTAATTGAAATTTGGAAGTGTTGTGGTGGATATAAATGCAAGATCATTTTAGTTACAAAGTGGATATGTGAAAAATAGTGGAAGTGTGTGTGTGTGGAGTGTATTGAATATCCCACATAAGAAGTATGAAAGTGTGAAGAAGAATGATCAGATGTTCCTTAATGCCTTAGTCAGTAGAGTGAATTGTTACAAATATTGTAAATTTCCTAAATTCTTTTGTATCCTACTCTAAGATAGTGAATATTGTCGGGTCCTTATATGTTGCCCCTAAATTTGTATCTAATTCAATTTTGCAAGTATTTTGTATCTTGCTCTAAAATATTGAGCCTTAGTTTGCAAGTCTTTTTGTCAGTGAGCCTCTATATTGTGAGTTAACTCTCACTGTGGTTTTTCCCACATTAGGTTTTCCACGTAAATTTGGTGTTATCTTGTGGATGTGTAGTTATTGTCTCTTTTATCATTGTTGTTGATCTGGTTAAGGTTACAATTTCTATATCTTTCATTATTGAATATTGTTGAGTCCGCTAAAGGTTTAAACTTCTGCTAATCTATTTAAGGGCTTTGATTTGGTTAAGAATTTTGTTGTGTGTTGAAGAGTTCAATTTTTTGTAGATATTGATTCACCCCCTCTTAGTATTTGGTGTGGTCAACAAACCTATTTTCTTGCAATATTCACATGTAAGCTTCTCCTTCTTAGATGATTTCATTTTAGAGGGAGAGGATTCAAATTCTTAATGTGGTTTATTATTTTTTTTCTTTTGTTTCTTATCACAATTCCCTGACTTTTCTATACCAGTCTACTCACTAGCCAACAATCCTTGTGACTTAGAAGACTTGATTAGACCCATATGAATTAACTATGCTTTGGTGCAGGAGCACCCCAAAGTGCATCTAGGAGGGTAACCAGAAGGTCAAGAATTAACAACTTGTTTTAGATCACATGAAGCAAACTCCTTCTATTTCTTGTAATTGTGCCTTAGAGACATTTAAGAACTTGCATTATGTTAGTGAAGGTCATGTTGATCATTTGTTAGTTTGGAATTTGGCTACAAGGATGACTTAGGACCTTGTAGACCATCCTAGGTGATAGTTTTCTTTAAAATTTTAAAAATAAGGCCTATGGAAAGCCACAAGTGGCCATGGAATAGTTAGGCTCGAGCTTAACTAAATTGGAGAGCCTATTTATGGTGTGATTTGACCTATGAGCAAGGTTGGAGGCTTTTGTAAAATTGAAGGTTCATGAATATTAGTGTGGACAGTGAGAAGAATATGTAAAATTCTGTGTTTGCTTTGAATTTGTGTGATTAGGAGCGATCATGGCTCTGTATTTTTTTGTAGTTTGTAGTGTAGTTATGTTCTAAGCTTTGTGTGGTGGTAATTAGTTTGTGTGTTTAGTTTTCAGGCATTTTTTTAGTAGTTAACTTGTTTCTTTTAGTTTACTGTTCTGATTGGCAGACTATAGTTGATGGAGTCTTATTTACATTCCCACTGTACCTTGTGTACGGGCCCTTGGGAATTGTGACCAAGCTCCATGTCTATAAATAGAATAGGGTTAGGAGTGGTCAGGAGTCATGGAAGCATGGAGAAAGTCTTCTCCTAGGCGGGCTTGACAGTGCTCGGCTAGGAAAGACAGGAAATGCAAAGCACTTGGTTTGCAGGGGTGACCTTTCCCTGACAAGTCATGTGGTGGAAAGGTAGATAGATTCCTTGAAAAGGTTTGACATGAAGGAGGAGGCTTCACCAGTCCTTTTGATTGGAGAACAAGCTGACAGTTCACTATGAGGTTAGGAAATGGCTCTAAAAGAGGCCTAAATTGCAAAATGGAGGGTTATGACTGTGTACGGTCAGGTGAAGGTGAAGACCTCCAGAATCTTTCAGGGATGGGCATAAGGACCAAGAAACCAAAGAAAAACTTTTGTGCTCTCTAGAGAATTTAGGAGAGTTAACCTATTCCCTCGGAGAAAAAGACCTAATTGGGAAGCCTAGAACTAGGGAACTAAAACCCTAGATGAGGGTTTGGTGAAAGCGATGGACAAAGGAAGCAAGGTGGAGTTTTCAGAGCTAAGTTATGATGGTGTGAACCTATAGAAATCATCCCCACACCCTTGCAAGGAACAAATTGAGAGTTGGGAGTAGTTAGCCTTTAGGGAAGATTGAGGGGTAAGGGAAGAATAGGAGCATTGCACCAAGGTTGGCTTGGTAGGTTGCAATTGAGATGGTAGTGGGGTTGGCCAGGAGAACCAGGGGTACCTAAGAGAATGTCCTAAAGATTAAGTGATAAGACACCAAGGAGATCTTGCTAGCAAGGATCCAGAGCATGGAACAGTGATTGTTCCATCCAACCCTACCCTATCATGCTTCCTCTTGAATTAGGATATTTGCAAATTCATCAAACTTAGGATTAACATATGATGCTCCCATATAAATTTGATGGGTATGAAAGCTCAAAAAAACACTGAATACTCAAGACCAAGCTTGGATAACACATTCAAAATCAATTGTAAATCCTCCTTATCGATATTGCAATCTTTTAGTTACGTTCGTATTTGTTTAATCTTGGAGATGTAGTCTTGGATGTGTTCAATATATTTAGGATCAATATTCATGAAATAGTTATCAATTTGATATCCCCTAATCTTATTAGTTTTACCATACAATTTCTCAAAAGTCTCCCAAGCCTTTAGAGGTGTTTTACATTATTCAATATGAAATTGTAAATCAAAATAGACTAATGAGCATATGCATCCAAGTGTTTTCTCACAATCAAGCTCCCATTTTTCCAATTATTTATCATCAATAGGTTGAGGAATGGTTTCATTTAGATAGCCTAGACAACCCTTCCCCATGAGATATTCCATACTAATTTTCTCCATGAAGCATAATTATATGGAGTTAGGAGTTCAATTTGAAATTTCCCAATTGCAGTAACACACAATTAGCAAAGAAAGCAATCAACCACTACAAGATTACCCCCCACCCAAATTACTCAATCAAGAAACCCCTCTAGAAATATATGATTTCACACTTTATTATTAGTGTTATTACAAGTGCCACTTACCAAAGAAGTGGACAAATTTGGCCACAAGCTCAAAGTAAATTTTTTGAAAGGAAACTTGCAGCCATGTAATGACAATTTCCACATAACCGAAAAATAAATCTAAGCAAACAAGTAATCAAAATCTATATGCAAGAGAATAGACATCATACCCATGAAAATATGACACAAGATATACTCTGGGAAAGCCCTCAAGAGGGAAAAACCCAACCTCCAAAAGCATCCATCACTCATTTATTATTTAGAAATAAACATTACAATACATCTTCAGAGTTCTCCATGAACAACATTGAAGCATCAAGCCCTATCCAAGCAATCCATGTGAACAAGCATGTAACCACACATCTCATGCCATGCTTAAAACCCTCACAAATGTTAACAAGAGATAACTTGCTTGTTGGTGTGAATAAATATCTCGTACCTAGCTAATTCACTCACTAGGTAATTAGGGAACATATTCACATGTTAAGTTTAAACTTAGGATATAAGATTCTCTCTATAAGTCTTAGTTGGCTTTTCTAGAATTTATCTTTTCTAGCTTGTATTTCTTGATTCCTAGGTAGTTAATTTGTTAGTTGTCTCATGTTATAGGATTGAGACACTTGTCATGATCTTATCTAATCCTATCTCTCTACCTTGCCTTTATAAGCAAGGCATCTAATGTACATTTGCATATTCAACCATTATTCAATCTTGCATTGTTGAAGCAAGTTTTCTTACCATTTTCTCTCTTGTGGAAGATATTTTGGTCTAGCAACTATTCCTAGGGGTGTTGGGGAGTCACCATTAACCCCCACACTTCCAACTAACCAACCTGAACAACTAACCTTGTGGTTGCTTTTATAGAAGCAAGCTCCCACAAAACCACAAAGTGGTAATACATAAAACCATGTGACTAAAACCACGTCCCCACATTTAATATTGGGTACTTTATTTAAATTACTTTCCTCAATATTAAATAAATATATTTCTATAGCTTATCTTATGTCCCAATGTTACATACAACATAAAGTGGCCTCAATAATATTAACTCCTAGTGATGCAAGTACTTCTAGGTCACCTAGGTGCACCACACATGAAATAATAAATAATTACATTATAAACATTATGCAAGGTGTAGAACACCTAACTATTAACATTTTTTACACGTAATGAGATCAATTTGATCGTACCAATGTAAAGTACATCCAAATTTATGCACAAAAATGAATTTCACCCAAAAATGTTATCATAAGAGCAAGAATAAAGCCCTAAAAAATTCCCAAAATGAGAACATCTCAGCAACACCTATGATAATTTGTAATTTTTAGAAACAAAAGACACAAAAATAAAAAACCAATTGCACCACTGAAATAGCATTAAATTCTACCCAAACAAATGTTCACAAAAAGGAGTTTGTAAGACCGAGATATGACCTTTCGAAGTTGGACTACAAAATCAAAATTGTTGATGGAGAGGGGTGCCAAAATTTTCAAAAGGGTTGCTAACACATCGCTGACATTAGCATCCTACACAATTAAATTTGGCAATCGAGAGGCATCACCTCCATAATATTCTCCTATTGGCGCAAAATATTCCTCTACCAAATATGCTACAAATATGCTTTGGTTAGAAAATATTTGAGGAATCTTTGAGAATAGATAAAATATTCTTAAAACACCGATGGATTCTATGAATGTGTCAGTTGGATATTTATCTACTAGTCAATGGTTGAAGGCAAATATGTTGGGTCTAGGCCGTGTGGCAGGGCCTCCACGTGCCATGTGGCACCCACTAGAGGGCCCATAATACCCTACTTTGTAGGTCTATAGTACAAAGGGTACCCTATATACTACACAAGGTACCATTTCTAATGATGATAAAATAGCACTATTATGACAATCATACAACCATACAGATGGAAAAGGAGGGAATTTTTTTTCCTTAGGCTCTAGATGAAGTTCTCATATTTTGAAAAATTAGCAGTTAATCTTGAGATTTTTGAGCCTTTTGGATGCAATGGCAAGGTCAAATTTGACCCGAAGTACTCCAAGATTGTAGCTACCTCCTGGATATGGAAACCACTTTTCAACTTCAAACCCTCATAGATCTAAACTCATATGTCCAATTTAGATGAATCAAAATGAAAATCTAACTTCTCAAACCCTTTGAAGTCAATGGTGAGTTCAAATTTGCACCAAAAGGATTTAATTTGAACCTGCAATACAAATCCACAAAGAAGAAATCCTCAAATTTGTTATTTATTTCAAAATATTTTATTCTCCAAGTCATCATTCGATACAAGAGATCATACTCAAATTTTCAAGATCCACCAAGATTTCTCAATAAAGACTAACAAGAAGCAATCCCACAAGCTCTAATACCATGTAAGAGTTGGTATAGATTTCTTTTGAGAGATATCGATTATGAGAGAATAATGCTATTATATCAGAGGACACAAATGATAGATTATGATGATATGATTGATATCAATGTTAAAAAGTATGAATGTTGATTTACACATAAGACACCTGGCTATATTACCAAGGTGAGACATAGGATTGGACATGATAATGACAAGTGTCTTAATCCTATGTCATGGGACAACTAATATTAAAGGACTTAAGACACAAGTATTAAATGTCAAAAGATAAGATAAGATCTAATGACAACTAACACCTTCTAGAAAGATTCCCTCCTAGGACCTAAGTAAATTTAACATGTAAATAAGACCCACTTATGAACTATTTAGGTAAAACACCCATTTACACTGACATGTAGGTGTAGTGTTTATCTAGTGCTTCAATCATGCCATGTCCAGTTTCAAAAAGGAAATGAAGTAGTGAAGCAGGTGCAAGATAAAATGATACATGCATTATACATAGAACGTCTCTAGACTATTTATATCTCTTTAGGAAAATATTCATTGTCATAAAGGTTTTCTTTTGTCACATTTTCCAATATGATTGTATTGAGCATTTGAGAAAGTGGTAGCATTTAAAATATTACAAGTATTGTACAATAATCATATGGTCAATTCATATGGATTAATGTAGTTCAAATTTTTATTATTAAATATGCTTTGTGTATAAAACTTGTAGTTTTATGGCACATGTGCCCAGATCAACTCTATTATGTTTTATTTCATTATTTTCATTCTTTCTATATGTGACTCTATAGCCCAATCGAATAGGCATTGGTCCTTGTTTCGTTTGACCACTCTCACATCATTCAAACAAAACATTAATCAATAGTTTAAGTAATAAATGAATCATTAATGTGCATCCATGACTGTCAATATAAATAAGGAATTATTCTCAAGAGAAAATTCAATAGATGTATTTCATGTGGGTCATGTTTCCACAGTCATATTAGCTATATAAGGGTTTTATGCAACTAGTCTCTCTTTGATGCAAGAGCATCACTTTGGTTTGTTTTTATGCTCATTTTGATGTTAGGAGTCTTATTTGTGTTAGTGTAGGTCTTAGGGGATCCATTGGGATTATGTCCAATGGTTTAGGTTGTGTAAATAGGCTTAGGAATTCAAATATTGGTTTTCTTGCCAAAATACAAATTTGAATTTTTAGGGTGTTTTTGGCTTGTTGCAAGGTTGGGGTTTGTTTCTTAGCTATTTTTTTTGGTTTTATAAGTCTAATAAGGTATTTAAAGACCATGTAAGACCATTTAGGGTCTTTTTTTATGTTTTTGTTTAGTTCTAGGTGGTAAAAAGGTGCATTTTTTACAAGTTTATGGCAAAAGGACATTAGGTTACATTAGGTTTTGGAAGGAAAAAGAATGTATTTTCGAATTGTAACTATTTTTCATCATAATTCACATGGAATGAAAGAGAAGGCACATTCCAAGAATTTTTGGAGGAGTTTTTGATGAAAATGCCTTCTTTTTTTGTCAATTTATGACAATTTTTTGGAATTACAGTCCGAAAACAGTCTTGTATGACCCTCTACATAATAACTACATGTCAGGAAGTTGGTGTAAAGTTAGATTTTTTTTTAAGAACCTAATTCAATTTGTTTTTTTTATTTCATGATGTTTTGAGCAAGTTACAACAAAAATACTACTAACAACCCTCTCACAGAGCTAGGGTTTCCAACAAGAGAAAAAAAATCATAAATTTTGTTTGCACAGTCAAAAATTCATGAAACTTGGAGGAAACCTTCTTTAGGCTATTTATCATTTTACACCAAATGAAATTGCACCAATCAATTGTATGCATGAGTTATGCAGGTTTGAGTGTGTTCATTTCTCAAAAAGATTGCCAAAGCCTTAAGTCTTTGAAGGTTTAGTGAAAAAACATTGGTTTGTGTCAACCACAACAAGGTAGGGTTTGATGAGACCCTTAGGAGTGTGTTTAAGTGTTTAGGAGCCTAATAAATCATAAGTGTGAGTTTGATTCTTTCTTGATGGTTTGAGCTTAGAATGAAAGGCTTGTAGGAAACTTGCAAAGCTAAGTTTGTAAACACCTTCAGTAGATTCAATCCAATCTTGAAACAAATTGTCTATGCATCTTGTTTATACTCTGCATCACTCTTGACCTAGTAATATTATTTTGGATTAAAATTACAATTTGTTTTGGTTTTAGTTTTTTTGTTGTCCATTGTGTTTGATTTAAATACCTATTACAGTGTACCCCTAAGAACACCTTCTTGAGTACAATTTAATCTCAGAGCATAGGAGAGATAACCCACTCTCATAAAGTTGACATTCAATCCTCCACTATTTGTTGATGTGTTTATTTCACTCACATGATGGCAACCATGGCCTTGTGAGTGGAATTTAGTTCTAGGAAGTGAAGAAATGGTTTTGGGACCCCAAAAAATGGTATCATTATCGAGGATATGATAGTCTTTATTGAGTCTCTAGAAATTGGAAATATTTTGAGCACCTTAGCAGTAAAATATTTACATCTATGTATTGTGTTTAGGTAAGTTTGGAATCATGTCAACTTACACCAATAAAATGACATCGTGACTGAAAATGGTTGTTGGGTTGAGAAGAAATTGAAGACTATGCTATTGGTCGCAACCTAGAATCATAATTGTGTGTTGGAGGATTATGTTCTTCATGGATTTCATCACTATTGTGATGTGGTAACTCTGTTTTCAATGAACAAAATTTTGTTGTTGGCATTCATGTTTCATGAACACAAATCAAAGTAATTGCAATTGGTTATAAGGTACCCCATTTTGTTCCAATTCAAAGAATGGTTTCTTTCTTGGTAAAGAAATAACGATTTATCCTCTCTTTTCTACCTTGCATAATTAATTATAACCAACCATGGATGGTTAAAATGAACTCATTTACCCTAGGATTACTTCATCAAATATATCATATAATTCAAACCCTAGATGCTATAATAGAGAAAATGTCCACGAATATTATGAGGATTAACATCCATATTATTCATTCGATCTAGCGTAAATAAAAATTCACATTCAAAACCACAAGCGTCCATACTTGAAAAAAAGTCAAGGACAAATGAGATCAATGAGCTCGAGAAGGAACATGAAGAAATAATTAATGCATTACAGTCCAATAGGTATCCTATTGCTACAAAAAAAGAAGGTTTTTCTAGCCCCTATGCTCTAATTGATGTCATTTACAAGTAGCTTGACCTTTTTTGCGTCAACTATAAAAGGAAAACATTGAAAGCTTTGATATTCAAATTAATTCATGTTGGAACTTGGGATTAAGGTGTCTCAACCTTTTCAATTCCTAGAATTTAATTTAGTGATTTTTATTATTTATTTTAACCTAATGTTTTTTCCCCACTAATTTTGTGGCACTTTATGGGACCCGTTGATGATGTAGCATCCTACATGGAAGGTGAAATGTGCCTTTTGGAAGCCAATTGCAAGGAGGTCGGAATCCATTTTTTAGGACCTAAGTTTGTGCCAAAATTGGTGGAAATTTTCATGAGCTGCTATGTCATATTTTATGATAAACTATGACAAAATTCTATGATGGGTTATGACAATTGTAAGAGTCATTCATGACAATTATAAGCTAAATTCGTGGAAGTGGGTGTCCCATTTTGTGGGGCCATAATATATGCTAATTGAGAGGAATTTATCCTTTGTCATAAATTAATTATGGTTGATTATGACAAGGGTTGTCATATTACATATTATTATAATGTAAGAACTTATTATGACAAATTATGACATGCATGTTGGGTTGCACCTTGCATGTGAAGATTCTAGGCATATAACTTTGCACGAGCTCTATAAATTTTTGTGTTGCATTTGGAGTTGTATGTTATTGTGATTTTTAGGTACATTATTCTATCAAATTGGCTCTAGAATTGTAATAATGTTATACTCATGTAGAGGCTTGCACTACAAGTGTATTGCAACCATTTCTTTATAGATAATACATTGTTCAAGATTTTGGAGTGTGGGGTTTTTTTTTCTCCCAAAAGGGTTTTCCCCACATATTTCTAATGTTATGTGTTTTTCTTATATCTGTGATGTTTTTATGTTTACTTTTAATGTGAATCTTCTTTGTTGTAATTAAATAAAGGTTTTAAGTTTTAGGATTTTGCACATTATCTCCTCTGAGAAATTGGTGTAGGAAGCTATTTTGTGTATCTGGCTTCCTTTCAATGCCTAGGTTTGATGGGTATGATCTTCTAGAGGGGGATGCACATGTCAATGCATTTTTAGATTTCATGGGAAAGTATTTTTTTGAAGATGAAGACATGAAGGTGATATTTTTTGTTAGGTCACTATAGGGAAAGGGAAAAAATTGGTATGATGGTTTTCCTGAGCATTATTTTGCTTTGTGTAATCAACTCATGGTTTTATTTGAGGAAGATTTTGATTTGCATTTAGACCTTGCTACTATTATCGAAGAATTATAAAATATCAAATGTCAAGAGTGAGAGTCTAATATGGACATTAGTCATAGATTTGTCATTACTCTTTCTAGGATACCAAAAGAATTTGGACCTGACATACTTTCCTATATTGATATATTTCTCAAAGCCTATGATTTTACTCTAGGTTATGGTTCAATACGAGAATAATTAATTCGATTAACATATAGAAAGCATGCAAGTGCCTTGATTTTATTAATAGCCTAAAAAGGGATATAGCTGAAAAATATTTATCTCCAAAAATAGATGTTAGTAGTGATGAAAAAGTTGTTGTGGATAACAATTTCATAGAGGTTTCATGTGGTTCAAGCATAATATCAAGTGATGACTGTGTTTGCAAGAAGGTAGAGAAAGTTGTTAGTGTAATGTGTGATTGCAGTATAGAATATAATGATATTGTTATCACTTACCTTTAGTTGGACTAGTCATCTAGGGTTGATTGCAATAAAGAAATCAACGATGACATCTATTCTATGAATGAGGAGTATGACCTTGTTGATTGGATCAACAACATGGACGACGAGGAAGATGTGTATGCAAGAAATTCATCAAATGAATCAACTCAAGAAGTTGATTATGCAACACATACACATATTAGAAATTTAAATGACGAACAAGAAAATGCTTATGTGTTTAATCTCTTACCCTCCTCTCTATTTTGTTTAAGTTGATATCGATGTCTTGCATGAGGATAGCATAGGTGAAGTTGTACATGAAGATGAAAATGCTGAAATAGTTGTTGGGATAGCTTATTAATTTCACTTTGATGGGTTTGCACTTGAAGAATATGAATTTGGTTATCATGTTCATTTGATGTGCAACATTTTATCTTCCTCATGAACAATGCAATTCAAAAGGGTCATATGAGATTGTTACCATATAAATTGAGTAGGAAGGAGAAATGTGTCATGTGTATGATTTGAGAAACATATATGACATGTAGGTTTCCAAGAGACATTAAAATGGTGATACATTTTGAAGAGTGCAACTCTTCACACAAAGTTTCTCATGATCCAAATTATTCTGTTGGTGGAATTTGCAACGAGATAAGTGATCGTGTGGTATGCTAGTTGCATGTTGTCCCAAAAGTGACCAAAATTGAATAATCCTTTGTTAGTGGAATTTATTTTTGTCTACATGTTTTGGGTGCCTTAGCAATGTATTAATGTGAATATAATGTGGTCTTCAGATGAAAATTTTGAGAAAGATGTGTGAAAAATGATGCACATATCCATATGAAATTATGAACTTATTTCACACAAAAATATCCATAGTAATGGAATTTGTTTCTTGCATTGTCAGTTCACAATGTCTCATAGGTTACATTTTAGTCAAAGATGTCATACCTAGCTCTAGGGTATCTAAGGTTGTATGGCATATTTTATGTGACAAAGTCAATACACTACACTATTTATTATATGGTATGATAAGGTTTGTAAAATTCTTTATTAGCTACACATATGAAGGGTAGGGCCACTTCCAATTGGAAGGTGTGTGGGTGACCCCCAATTTTTGGTTAAAGAAAAGTACTCAGATGATGCTCTCCCTCTTGTAGTTGAAAATTTTCAAATACTTCATTATGCAAAGACTCCTTATATTGCCATGTATATTTGAAAAGATGTAAAATTATATGTTTAAAGGTGTATACTTTTTTATATAAACCCTTATGTTTATGAAAGAATAGTTTGTATCTATATATAAACAAGTGATGAGTTTATTTGAAAGGAAAATGTTTCTTATTGAGTTCATGGTGATGCATACTTGTTAATGGTTATAGCTGTTATTAATTATTTGGTTTTGAACATGACATTATTCTTATAATCGTTTTTACAAATGAGTAAATTTGATAGAATTATTGATTAATGAATGGTTGTTCATTACATGTGATATCAAAGTGTTGGGTTCAACACTTGGAATTATGAGTTCACTACAAAGTTTCACAAGGTAAAATGTTAAACTAATAAATTCTCAAACCAATTATTGCAAGAAATTGATCTTGAAAGTATGCCAAGAAAACAAAGAACAATAACTTCATTAAGGAGGAAACTAAAACACCCAAAAAAATTTCATTGGAAGAACTATGACTATCTAACATTGAAACTTTGGTAATAGTCATAAACTTGATAAAACTACTCAAAGGCAAGCAAGTAATGCATAAAGTTGAAATCAAGTTCAAGATCAAGAAACATTTGATATTTCATGACATACATTTTGGGTGTGGATGCAACAAGTCAAATGTGAGTAAAGAGTTGATAATGGAGTACCTATATGTACACCCCCCCTCAAAATTTGTATTACTAGACTCTGTTGGGGAGGAAGAACCGAAGGAGGTCCCCTTATTTGATTAGATCTTAATAGAAAAATTATTGTAACTCAAATATCTCTAGATATAAAGAGATCTTTTGCTATAAATAAAGATGTGAAAAATCTGAATCTTTAGACATGACATAAAATATATATTTTTGTTGAACTATGATATCTATTATTTGGTGTTTTTTTAACTAATTAGAGAAAATATGTTTTAACTTTGTCAATAATTTTTCATAAGAATTTTTTTTCTACAAGCTAATATAACACCATCATATTGCACTAGGATCAAAATGGTACAAAAAACGACTAACCTTAGGGAGAGTGTGAATAATTCTAGACAAACTACATGATATTATATAATTAAACTTGGTCAAATTATCATAGCCCTAAATGACACTAGGAAAAGGATTCTATCACTTGAGTGAGAATTTTGAGAACCTCGAAGGGAGGAAGCTGAAGAGGATGGGAATAACCATGGTGCTAGTGTAAACCTAAACTTTGATGTAACTTTACCTGTCAAGCCATAAATGAAGAAGTAGAAAGGAGAGATGTTAGATCTCATTTACCACCAAATTAGCAAGAGATATGAAGAAAATTAATCCACCAAAATTTAATGGGATGGTTTTGGGTGATGGAGTTGAGTCATGGTTGAGTGAGATGGAGAAGTAGTTTAAGATCTAAAACTACTTTGAAGTTACTAAGACAATATGGGGAGTGTATCAATTGTCGGGAAAAGCTTCAACCTGGTGGGTGAACAAAAAGGCTAAGATGAACTTGGATTCTACTATTATTATGTGGGACCAATTTATGAATTTGTTTAGAAAAAGGTGGTTACCCCAACTCTACTTTGATTAGAAGTTGACATATTTTCAAAATATCAAGGAAGGATACTTGTTTGTGGTGGAATATTGGTAGAAGTATACATAGGTGCTGAAATATGTTCCCCAGTATCAAAAAAATGAGCAATTTTGAATAAGGAAACTCATAATGAGGTTAAATCTACAAATAGGTGGAGAGATAGATGTTCATGGAACTTTAACAATGGACTAAGTGTTCAATAAATCCATAAAGAAATATCATAAACTCAAATCCATAGTGGCATATAGAGATAAGTTTAAGAAAAGGTTTGGGGCGAGTAAGGATTTGAATTCTTCAAAAATAAGGGTTAGAGCTACCAATCCAATAGAGGTTTCATGATTTTTTTTATAAAAAATATAAATAATTCCAAATTTAGAAAAGGAGAAAATGAAAAAAAAAAGGGAAGAATGGTGGGTCAAAGGATCAAATTCCAAAGAAAAGAGAGCCACCAAAAGGATCTTTCACTTGTCAAAGTGACCATTGCCAACAATTATCCCAAGTGACCCCAAGGAAATAATTTTAGGAATATGTCATTACCTTCTTAGCAAACAAATTTATAGCAAAGGGTTTATGCTACAATCGACAATCACCAATATGATTTCATAATCTCTCCTATTGAAACTTCAAGTAAAATATTTGTGCATCATGTTTCTATTTAAATTAAATGAGTCACTGAGTGTTTTTTTCTCCAAAAGTTCTCAATAGTATTTCTAAGAAAATGAGTTACATTGACAATTGTTGGTCAATTCAATATGAAAATAAATCCAAATATAAGGTAGAATAGTATCTATTTGAATTCGAGTTGCGATTATCTACCTTTTGTACTAAGGTCAATTTGTATGTAGCACTTTTAGGGGGTAATGATGTAATCCTTAGAATGAATCGGTTATGGAAACATAGGACAAAGGTATATTGCTTCAAAAAATTAGTAGTGTTTAGATGACTTGGGAAACCAACTCCATGTTCAAGGAGTGAAAAATGATGTATAGATAAGACAAATCTTTGTGATGCAACTTAAGAAGGAAAATAGAAAAGGTGTGAGTTGTGTATTATCAAGTTAGATGAATTGTGAGATAAATAACCTAACTTTAAAAAGTACCTTTTTCTATGTGAATTCTATAATGTATTTTTGAAAGAGTTGCTAGGATTACCTACAAGAAGAGAAGTTTATTTCTCTATAAACACAACCCCAAGATCAAAACCTCAATCTAAAGCTCTATATTGAACAATTTCTACATAATCGATGGAGTTGAAAGCTCAACTACAAGACCTCCTCTCAAAGAGGTTAATCAAGCCAAGTGTATGGTGGGGAGAACCTATAATATTTATTAAGAAGGATGGTTGTACATTGATTATAAGATGTTAAATAATGTCACTATTAAGAACAGGGAATACTTTAGTGGCGAATATTCACCAATTGGTGAATTCTAGGAATCGAGCAAGTCGAAATTAACGAATTTACCGTACCCATCAGGGTGTCCAAATCACCTAGATTTTATGAACTGTTGGTCCAATGCATGTCCATTCGCCAACGGTTTTTTTTTACAAGGCATGTTTAGGCAATAAATTCGCCATAACAGACTACGCGTTTCCAATGGACCGATTAATATTTTCGTCTGGAATCCCGGGGAACATGTCATAAAACACCAACATATTCGTTAGTACTATTAAAACAACATTATATGAGGACCCATTTCACCAATTAAAATTTACAAATAGTTGCTTGTGAAGACCCATTTCGCCAATTAAATTTATAAATAGTTGCTTATGAGGACCTATTTCGCCAATAATATTTAAAAATAATTACATTTGAGAACACATTTCGCCTTGAAAATTACAAAGTATCATTGTACAAGCACATGGGATTCACCAAATTTTTAACATACCATTTAAAAATCCCGCGGAATTTTCCAAATATGGATTGATATAAATACAATTGAAATTGTTATTTATTCTTACACATTTTGCTCGGTTCTGAAGTTCTACTTCTCGATTCAAAAGTCAGCAAAAGACGAAAACGTAGACTCAAAGGTGAGTGATCATTTCTTCATACTGTTATTAGTTATTAGTCATAATAATAAGATTTCTTTATCTCTTTTCCATTCTTCCTTCAGTCTTAAACATGATTTTGAGTAGGGAATGGGATCTATATTCTCTATCAGTTTGTCCTTCTTAAACAAGAAGACATTTTTTTCCAGCTTTTATTCAAAGTGAGATATCAATATGTCAAGCAGCAAGGGTAAGACTCCCGAGGGTAATGAAGAGATTGGGAGGCCATCAAAATGCCCAAAATGTGGAGGTACCATACAGTCTTACTTTGGAATTGGAAAAACTTCTAATCCATCAGATAAAGGTGGAGCTACATCATCAACTCTTCCACCAAATATTATTGAATATGGCATTGACAATACCTCACTGCCACAGGAAGGTCAAGGTGAGATTGTCATTGAGTTAAATAAAAATGTATCAAATGAGGATGGAAATACCGCAAAAGATGTTCCAAGGGATACCCTAGTTAGCTAGAATGAGATAATTGACTTGGATGAGGATGATGTTGGTAGCAAGAAAAGAAAAGGCAAATCAAAATTGGGGCGTGAGTGGGAAATGACAAGGAATTTTCAACTTGGTTGGTTGTCGAAGTACCCATTCCTTGAACCAGTGGAGGTATCAAATGAAAATGATATTGAAAGGGAAACAGAGGTCAAATGTAAGATTTGTAGCTGGAAATGTGGAAGAGACAAGACGATGCAGCTAAAGCTTGACACTATAGAAAATCATATCGGTAAAGTTTACGAAAAAAAAATCATAGACGGAAAGGAACAATCAGTCGTACGATGGAAATCAAAGGAAGAATGTCTTCATGTTAAGTATGCCATAGATTATAGAGAGCATAACCATAGAATGTCGAAGATTGAAAAATGTGAAGGTACACTTGAGGTTCATTTTGGAAAATCCATGGCAACAACAAATCTATCAAAAACTATTCAGATGAGTGTTATTTTTCATATTTTGTCCAAGGGGCATCCTATGACAGACTACCAAAAATATTTTGATTTATTATCTTATTTGAGTGTTCCCCACTTTCCCTTCTCACATTGGTCAGTAAACATTGGATGGGATTGGGCGAACTATTTTGCTGTAGTGGAAAAGGAAGATTTAAAGGAGAAAGTAAAAGAGTCAAATTTCATTGCATTATCTTTAGATGAAGTTACTGCGGCATACAATACTTATTGAATTTGTATGCATTTGTATACTGTAGAACAACATGTTCGCCAAGCTCATCTTCTTTGTGTTCATAAAATGAAGGACATTTCAACATCACAAAATCTATTTGAACTAGTCAAGAAATCTTTGAATGAAATTGCAGGTATGGATGAGTTGACAATTGCCAAAACATTGGTGTGTGTAGGAGTTGATGGAGCTGGAGTGATGCAAGGTCAAAGGACCAGTGTTCGCACAAAGTTACAAACTACTTGTGCACCATACATGCTTGGCATTCACTGCATGGCCCACAAAATGAATTTAGCATTCAAAATTGTAAACAAGTTTCTTATAGTATCAAAAGTTGAAAATCTAGCGCGAGATCCACGCATACTTCTACCGAAGTCCCAAACGTTTCCTTGAATTTCAACATTTTGCTAAGGGAATAACACCTGTAAACAAGCTTCTCAAGGATGTCGATACCAGATGGATCTCCCCACATGGACCAACATAACGAGTTATTTCAGAGTATCAATCCTTGATTGGAGTGATGTACGAGCATCACATCACGATAGACAAAGCTCCTGACCTCTTACATAGGTTAAGCAATATAGAGACACTCTTGAATTTAGCTAGTCTTCTCCCCATGCTGGATGAGTTGAAAAATATTGTGAAGAAAGCCCAAGAAAGAACTATGTATATTTATGAATATGCCAATCTACGTAAACTTACATGCTTGGCCCTCGATCATCTATATCTAGATCTAACACAAGAAGGCGCAAATTATTTGATGTGATGGAAAATTATTGATTTGAATAATCTTGATAATTATTTACATTTTAATGCAAGTGGGCACTTATGTATCTATGTACGTGGATATGAGATACCAATGTACCATTGTAAGACAACCAAGTGCTCTAGTAGAGAAGTACCTGTTAATGAGGAAGGTTTTAACGTCATTGCTAAATCTATTAGTGATCATTTGAAGGAAATTGCAAAATCTATTTCCTCAGAGATTCATGAAAGATTCCCTTGACATGAAATACTTGAAGCCATGGGTATTGTGTATCCTCAATTTTGGTTAAACCGAGATAACCCAAAATACTTTCATGATCAAGTAAAAGAAATCTTGATCAAACAATTTTCGAAAGAGGTAACATATAATGAGCAGACAATAGAAGGAATTTTAAATGAAAATAAGCTTAGACAACAATGTAGGAGTTTTGCAATAGCTATGAGGGACTAGTATAAATCCATGGGAAAGGAGAAGGCCTTTGAACCAAGATCAATAAAAAAGGTTTGGACAAGCTTAGGTCAGAGTGAAATATTGTGTGGTTTGATGTCAGAATATTTCAAACTTGTTGATTTATGTCAAACAATGATATTGGGGTCGGTGGAGGATGAGAGAGTTTTTAGTACATTAGGGTTTTTGAAATCAAAGATAAGAAACAAACTGGACAAGAATTTGGAAAATTGCTTGAGGATGAAAGGAACTATGTATAATGTCAAAAAATTTCCTTTTGAAAGGGAATTCACAATCTGGAGGTCCACATGTGAAAGAAGAGGGACTGGGTTGTGCAATACAGGCTCTCCAATTCCAAGCGCCGATATTGGTGGCAGTGGGCTTGGGACAGATGGCCTAGGACAGATGACAATGATATTGAAATTGACACAAATCACACAATGAATGTTGAATTTGAGACACATTCCGAAGAAAGTGAAGAGAAGACTCAGAATCAAGATGAATCTTTTACTTTATCTCAAGATGAGCATCAGTTTGAGGACCTTGACTCCATTTGGGAAATGGAAGAGAATTAGTAGGTTTTAGGTATTTTTACTGCAGTTCATGAAGCATTTTCCATTGTTCCAATTCCAAATTGTAGTTGATGATATTTTATATTGTATTCAATGAACATTAAAATTGTGAATCATTGCACTTCATGATATCTTATTTTACTTTGAACTCAAGCATTGCATGAATCATATTCCAAACTGTAGTTGATGATTTTTTATATTGTATTCAAATAAATTGTGAATCATTGCACTTCAGGATATTTTATTTTATATTGCACTTCATGATATTTTATATTATATTGCACTTCATGAATAATATGCCAAAGTCAAATTGTAGTTGATGATATTTTATATTGTATTCCATCATCCATGAAATTTTGATATTAAAATTAAAATTTGATCTCTTAAAAGGAAAATTAATTTTTCTTTACAAAGAAACTAGCCTCCACCGAGTCCACCCCACTTATCTTCCACATATCAATAATCACAAAAATATACGACACTTTGATTTTATGATTCATAAATTATGAACAATGCAAATTGTAGAAATTTGTGTGACAAGATCCATATGATAGCCTACATTGCATCCATAAACAAATTTGAAATTCCGTAGTGACGTAGTCCTTCCCCCATTCCTAACACAATTCAATACCATCGGCTTAATAATGCTTCATCGGAGGAACCCCCATCATAGTCTCATTGATGGCCTGATGAAAATAGCTCACAACCTAGTATCGGTCTAACAATGCTCTATCGGGCTGACTCCTAATGTGCTCTCCCGATATACCGATAGAGTTAAGTTGTCAACAAAAGTAACCATGAATTATAACCATGGGCATGAATTATTGAATGCATAAAGTATATCGGGGGAACTATGGTGCATCGAGGAAACATTATCTGCCATCCCATCGATAGAACAAAGGATAGGTGTCCATCAGTGGAGAGGGTGGCTATCGGTGAAAGATTGATGTGACATCCCGAGGCATTGTCAACTTCAAGATATTTGAAATAAATATTCTTGGGTGAACCCACATAAGTGGTGAACACTTTTGTGGAGGAAGGGAAAAGCTGTTTTTCCCCTCTACACAAAGTGAAGGGGTTCGGCCGAACCTAAGGGTTCAACCGAACCATTATAGTGGTTCGGTCAAACCATTGGGTTCGACCGAACCCTGTGTTCGCTCGAACCCATTGACATATGAGGAAATATATTAAAATAAAGGGGTTCGAGCGAACATAGGGTTTTGTTGAACCCCCTTAATAGAGATTAAAATACAAAACATTGTCATTTTCACCAACAGTTCGGCGAACAGTGACAGAGGCGGCTGACGAACAGGGTAGTGCGTGCGGCGAACCAGCGAAGAAACACTTGCACAAAATTGGCCCACAAACACTTCACCTTTGAGCAACCTCCATCACCCTCCAACGCATCCTCTTAGGTTGGTTGCACTGTTCCATAGCTCATTTTGGTGCAAAATTCATGGCATAAATTGCATTTGTTTGAAAGTTTTTAAATGCTTTGATGGGTATCCATACCCTGTTCGAAAATCCCCATTTTTTGTTAAATGTTTTGATGGGTATCCATACCCTATTTGAAAATCCCCATTTTTTGTTAAATGTTTTGATGGGTATCCATACCCTGTTCGAAAACTCCCATTTTTTCTTAAAAGCTTTGATGGGTATCCATACCCTGTTCCAAAACCCCCATTTTTTCCATAAATTTGAATAATTGATTCCATGTTTTTAATTTTTTTTTTGATAATTGAAAATAATTTTGTTTTGATTATTTTGAATAATTGTATTTGATTGGTATATAATTCAACATAACACCAAGAAAATAATCAAAGACTAAAATATCAAAAGAGTATGAAGCTGCGAATTCAAAGAAAAGATAATAAATGATACAACTTCATGAAACTAAGAAATTAAACTCCATAGATGAAGATATATCATCTTTTCCAATTTAATTAGATCATGAAACATTTATTCAAGGTATGGATTTAAGAAGAATTTGGAAAAAAAAAGGGAAAATATAAAACTTCATGTAGTTAAGAAATTGAATCACAATACTATAACTCCACTCAAATTGAAATATTTATGTACATATAACATTCATTAATCCAACCAAAAATACAAAGGAAGATAGAAAGACCTTGAAACTTGGTATAATTTTAAACTAGTGATGATCATGCACTTATTCTAGAGAGTTGTGCAAGGTTAATTTTAGATTATATATGGAAGTAGTAGGAGCATCATATTTGGTTCTAGCATATTACATATAGTCAAATAATTGTGCATCAAAAGTTTAAAATTCACATATATTTTATTGGCTAATTAGGATGCATAAAAAGAGGGGTATTCAATATATATGGAACTTATTAGGATGCATGAGAATTTAGATGAAATATACTTTAGATCTAGCGCAAAGTTGATAGATGAAAAACCAATTATACAATAATGTTTAACTCTATAATTGGTCTAAGTAATGAAGTAAAGTCTATTTCATAATTTTTTTGGTTGGTTGAAAAATATAGCATATAAATA
This sequence comes from Sequoiadendron giganteum, assembly GCA_007115665.2. NCBI lineage: Eukaryota > Viridiplantae > Streptophyta > Pinopsida > Cupressales > Cupressaceae > Sequoiadendron > Sequoiadendron giganteum. The sequence continues at coordinate 641,396,043 of CM021106.1, read as the reverse complement.
TGAATATGTTTTCACATTGAAAAAAGTGATTTACATATATCACTTTGATTGATCCAAAAAAATATTTCAATTACTTCACATATCATTTTGATAGATCATGTGAACTACACCTATGTATATTGGCCTCTTTGCATATTTTTTTAATCAAAAAGGACCTCATACAATCCAAAAATAACAATATTTTTTTGTAACTTTGAGCTAAGCCTATAATTGGTGATCTTCTAAAAGAGAAAAATTAATTAGAATTTAGGGTTTTCCTTCAATACCCACAACTTTAATGATATGTTGGCACAATCTTATCCCCTCAAATAAGTCATCTAACTCAACCTCATTATGTGTGGATGGATGGAGTATCTTAGATACAACTCAAAGGAGATTACCTTTGTCATTTTTTATTATAGAAGCAACCCAAATTGGAGTTCAATTACCTTTGCAAGCCCCATCCACATTTATTTATTATCTTCCAAAATGAGGTTCCAATCATCTGATTTCTATCATACCCACCTTACTCAAGCAATAGGAGAAACCCAATAGGAGACTGAAACCTAACTAGTTATTTGTCATCCTATTGTCCAAGCTAGTGAACTCAATCGCTCTATGTGAAACCATTCTAAATTTGATTGAAATATTCTCATAAATGATGATTTCAATTTTATTTTGTAAAGAATTAAATGGGATGTCCCTATCATTAAATATTCATCAATTTATTTCTTTCCATAAATTCTAACTCATCTTAAATGGGCTAGCCTTCCATATTCTATCCCAAGTGGAATTAAATGATAAGCATAAATTATCAATTGATAAATAGAGATAAGAGATATTGTGAGAGGGAATTAGACCATTTTAACTCACAACAATGCTAATTCTAGAACTTAGAAGAATATGAATAGTTGAGTAATAGGTGATCTTGGAAGATTATTTACTAGACATGCATAGTAGAAACTTTAGAGATAGATATGTAAAGACAAATGTGTGACTTGTCTATATCCTATAAGTATTCTCATGTGAAATTCCATCTAAGGAAAATGCACTAGCTTTTGGGAGGCATGATTTCCCCAACACAATCTAGAAAGCCAACCTAAGGAATTTAATATTAAATTTTCCATTTGATAACCTGATTTGATTGAATAGTAATGCAATAGTGCCCATAAGAAAACCACAAACAAAGTGGATGGGACACACCAATCAAATAACCATAAAATCACATGAACAAATTCCATATGCAATTCCAATGGACAAAGAAGGAAAAGAGAGTTAAACAAGGAAGGTATACAATCTATTTTTGTATTCAAGCATAAGCAAGATCTTCTCACAACCTTATCAATCAAATATAGCTTGACCAAAATTTTAAACATCAAATATTGATAATACAAGAATACCATTTATTTATCAAGGCCTCAATAGCACAATTTTAATTCACAAACATATTTCATAGATATTTTGGTAACATCATTACCAAATTTTAAAATTTCCAAGAAACACACTTTTTAAAAATTAAATTTATAAAAAATATAATATCTCCTTAAAATGTTGATTTAATAGATGTTTTTAAATTGTATCCAAATTATATTGAAAGTATCCATGATGAAAGATAAATTATTTAACCTCTTGATCACAATCCTCATATACAATATATTTAAATTCTCCAAAACATCTACATTTAAATATTAAAAAATGTTAAGAAAAATAAAATTGACATCAACTACAACTTAACATTTATTACAAAAAATATATCGGAAGATTAAGAATCACTACTTAAAATTATATAAATTATATTAGATGCCACCTTAAGAACTATATCATATGTCTCCACAAAGAAATAAAATTAGCAGTGCTTCTCTTGTGACCAACTCACATCTAGAATCTTCACCTCCACTCTTCAAATTGTATTTTACTATCTCATATCTCTTTTTCTCAAACATTTTATTTCCCAGATCATTTTTCTTCCATCATGGGTACATGATATAAACTTTGATAACCCATCGCATTGTAAACGCTTCTCATTTAAACATATTTTTACAAAAACTACAATCATTGTATCTAACACATTAAAATAAATCTAATAAGTCCTTGGATAAATTTGGTTAGTATACAAAGTATAATTAATATTACATAATAGTTCATGATAGATAAAAACTACATGTTGTATTTACAATATGTATTATAAATTTTAAGAGGCATACAATAAAAATGCAAGAACTACAAGATTCAAATTCTATTTGTGATATTTTTAAATGAATATATTTTTCAAGAAATTTTACACAAAATTTTGTTTGGCTACATGCCAATTAATGTTTAATATGTGGTGTGTGGTCTTGATCGCCAATTTTTTATTTTAAAACATCCTTTACATTGAGTGATACTCTAGAGTTAAAGTGCCAAAATCATTCAATTTCATCATTTGTGTTATTAATTAGCTTTTTATGAACTCATGGAATCCTACCATTAAAATCTCAAGTACCATTTTCAATAGGACTATCTAGTTTTGATCTTATTGCTAGTGCTTTTCACAATATTTTACAATTTATGCTTAAGTGAAGACATGACTTTGCCTCATTAATCAAACCTTTCGTAATTTATTTCTTACTATTGAGGTTTTTATTACTCTACAAGTAGCTCTTTTATCTTTCTACTTACTAGTAATCCTAATAGAATTGAGAGAATTAAAAAATATTTTAATAATAATTTTATTTTAATTAGAAATTTTGATTGCCTAAATATTTAATTTATTTTGTAAAGGTCTTATTTTTACAAAAGTATTCATTTACAAATTTTGAAGCTCAAAATTGAATGGTTCATGATGATCTCTTTAATTTAAGACTTTATCTTATGTTCTCATCAATTTTAAGTAACCATTTTTGGTTGCCAGAATTATTACAATTTTATCAAGCTCATTAGAAAATTTTGAATATGGGATATCATTCTTATTCGGAAAGGTCCTCTCTTTTCTTAAGTAACTTGGAGATGCAATGACTTTCATTTTTTTATGTGTGTTATCAATTTTGTTAATATTATCAACAATTGGATCATGGAGTATAATTTTAATATCATGGGGTTCATTTCTACATTATTCAAAAATATTTCTAAATTTGAATTCTTATTTTTCTATGATGTTACTCTTTTCAATATGTGTTTCATAACATTTTGCAACATTTTCCCTTTCATGTTCAACATTTTTATTTTTATTATGGCTAAATAGTTTATAGAATATTAAATAATTGTCCTATGTGGTATATAATTTATTTACTTGTGAAATTCATCCATGTTAAAATCCTTTTGATTTTATGTGGAATGGGAGCCAAATAAAAATTATTCCAATTCCACTATAAGCCACTTGGATAATCCACATGGTTCAAATAATTAAGCATATAACCACCCTAGATATCTTCTATGATATATTTACATTCATATAATTCTAAATAGGTAATTAATCATTTATTTCCATTTTGATAAGACTTTAGTTCATGAGCCATCAAGACCTTTGGGAAGACATATAGTGTCCCATTTAATAAGAGGAATACACTTACTTTCATTCGAACCACCCCATAATAATTTCTTTATTGTTTTATCTAAATCTTGAAAGATCTTCAAGAGGATCAATAAACATGTCATCATATCTAGATTAGAATGCATTAGATCATAGCTTTAAGCATTAAGATTCTTCCATCCAATTTAAAACGATTATATTTTCATGAAGTAGATTTTTTTTGGGAAGCACTAATGTTGTCCTTCCATAGTTTAGAAATCATATTTACAAGCTTATCATTTGTCTCATTTTCTTCTCTTATTTGTGCCTTCAATAATGACTAAATTGATTTTACATGACCACCAATGTTAAGTAATGATGTTTTCCCTTTATTACTAGTTGTAGGAAATAAATCTTAGATGCAACCTTTATCAATGTTTTTTAAACTGTCTTTAATGGCACATTTTGTACTAGAGTGCACACACACACTTGTAAATTTAAATTTTAGAATTGTTTTAGATTATGTTTTTTGTGCAATCTAGTAATGTGAATGTTCTGATTATTAAAAACTATGATAGATGTTGAACATGTTTTTTTTTAATGGTATGGAAATATTATTGACGAGTAGATGAATTATTAGAACTGTTTTAGATTTCTATTCCTTATATCTAGATATATTATTTAAAATAAGGTCTCATTGCTCCTTTAGGTACACATACATAACATGGATAATGCAGATGTTCCACCTCCAGAATCTTTGTTTGCAAATACCACTAATGAGATTAATAAATTGAAAGACTCATTAGCGCAAAGTGCAAACCCAGGGATATATTTTGAACCCTGCATGTCAATATTGCATAGTCTTGAAAAACTAAGAGATGAACTTGAGAGAACTAGTGCATTTTCTCCAGATAGAGTAGCCGCTATTCTTTCCCGCATGCGGGAAGAAGTACATGGTGAGGTTCCCCTTAAACAAATACAGGATAGTGTGACCAAAGAAATGATAAAAACCAATTTTTTTCCATTTTATCAAAATGCACGTAAGGTTAGGGGATACCAGGTCACTAGATGTGTCGATCATGCTATGGCCTCATTGATATACCCGTGATTTCTCACAACACATGGTCAATACCCAAACAATGACCAAATTCCATTATATTTTGTTCAGCAGTTGTATGCTGAGGTCCATTTGGGCCTCAAAGTCAACTACCTGGACATTCCACCATATGTTGGTCAGGGGCGTGGCAGGATTGCTGACAAACCCACTTATCGTCGAGCAGATAGACCGACCCCAGTGTTTAGGGTATTGGTTGGTGAGAGGTCTCCTGCTCTCACCCCAGCTCTAGCCCCCATAGCAGATGAGGTTGTTGTTGCTTCCCAAAAGGAAGCAATTGATACTGTAGGTGATATTGCAGCTGCCACCACTAGGATATCTGTTGATCGTGTAGGTCAGTATTTGATGTCTAGACGTCCCCAGCCCATGCCATATTTAGCACAGTGGACCACCATGGATCCTTTCACAACAACAGGCATCCCTACTCCCACAGATCTTGAGGCACTTACAAGAGATATGGCACGTAGGACTCTGCATTATTTGGCTGAGGAACTCTTAGAGGCATATACCTTCATTGCATCAGACTATGGGATTGGTGTAGAGCATGTTAGAGATTGTTTGGCATGTGGAGGTCATTCACTTCTAGGATCCCATCAGTTTCAACCCAGCACTAGTGCACGTCAGGATCCACCATCTGATCATTCGATAGCTGCACAGACTATGGGTTTTACTGAGATGTTGGGTTGTGCTGGTTCGTTATCGTCGATGCCATCTCACCTACATAGTCCTCTCCACTCATCATTGCTGGCAAGACATGAGATAGATCAGAGGGATGCAGATATTGATTCGTCACTTGATCATATAGTTGATATGGTGGAGGCGACCGTTTCAAAGGACTCGGGTCATCTAATATCAGATGATGTGCATGTGCATGTTTCAATTCCTTTATAATTATTTTTAAATTTTAGTTTTAATAACTAGATATTCATGTACTGATATATATGAATTTATATATTTATAGGTGGACATACCTAATGTCACTCCTAGCCTTGTTCCAAATCGTGCACATCGACGTGACTCTATGGATGAATTTGATGCTAGTGGACATGTGAGTTTTAAATTTTTATATATACATGTGTATATGTACATGAATATGTATGCATAGATCTAGATACATATTTAATATAAATTATATGTATTTAACACATTTTATACATCATTTTATTTGCAGGGCTCAGCACATCCATTAGAGTAGGACCGTTCTCATTCAGATGGTCGTTCGACTAGGAGTCGACATTCGTATTAGGCCCTGCATTAGATCTATGATAGTTACTACATGTATTTGCTTATATGATGATCTTTCTAGTATTTGACATTTCATTATCTCTAACTTACATTTGCTATATATGATGATTTTTAGTATTCGACATTTCCTTGTATGATGATCTTATATGATGATCTTTAGTATTCCACATTTGATGATCTCTAACTTACATTTTCTTTTATGATATACATACATTTGGAACTTTGCTTATAACATGTTACATGTTTATACATTGATCAATATTGAAATGTTTATATGATATATGTATACATTTGCTTATATTCAATATACATACATTTGCTTATTTGATGATCTCTTACAACTTACATTTCCTTATATGATATATACATTCGATCTCTCTAGAGTAGAATTTTAGGAAATGAATGCCACTTTATAATTAAGTTCATTCACATGTTGATCACAATAAATATTTTGCACACGCATGCCTTGGATATCTATGATCTTGAATGTTTTCTTTCTATGTATATAAAAATAGAACCATATACTCATATAAGCATTTAAATATGTACAATAATGATTATAAAATGCATCATTTAAGCACAATAATAGGAATTAATTCACTAAATTTTAATAAAGTATTAATGGACGATAATGAATAATAATGGATCTTAATTATGGTATATGATAAAATAATAATAGTGGTTCGACAAAATTATTTTAGTGTCTTACAAGATGATGTTCAAAATAACATTGTTTTAAAAAAAAGAACTTAAGAAGAACGGATTAAAAGAGATGAAAAAAATAATGATATGCCTCAATTAGATGGAGGAATAAGAAAATATTAGGTGGTTGATGATGATTGGACTGGAGAGATTATTTGTGTAAAAAATACACAAGTTAGCTCTCAAAAGAAGAATTATGAGGAAAATTTCATATGAAATATAGAAGATGATGGAAGAAAAGAAGAGGAGGAATGTAGAAAATGATTTAAGAAAAGTAAAATTAGGTGAAAAATGTGATTGATTGTTTTTGAATACTTAGTTATGTTGGCATGTGAAGATCAACTTTATCTTAATATAGTAGTAGATTTTATGCACCAAATTATGTAGGATTGAGGTTAAAATGTATCCAATGCATGTAATAACTTATAATAAAATAATAAACAAGAGGAATCCCTAGTATTCAATAAGACATTTTATTTTATTAGTGGGTCTAAGATGGGACAACCAATAGACACAAAGAGAAGATAGAAGATATGCATCAAGATCTATTGTAAAGAAAGATGTAACCACATATTCTCAATGCAAAAATTGGAATATTTCAACTTAGATATGTATGTAACCAAGTAACCCTAAAATCATTAAATAAATGTTGTACACAACTATACATGAATACATCTATGAATGGTACAAAATCCTACTGCCAAAAGATCTCAAACCAATGAAGGTACAAATATAACTTTGGAAAAAAAGGTGTTAATCCTAAAGAAAAATATGACTTAGTGCTTCCTTGATACAAACATAAGTTAACCAATCAAATCATTGTATTCCTCAATTTAATTTAAGCATAAATGTATATGACATATTCTTATATGTCACTCTATAATACTTATGGGGCAACCATATATTCAACCAACTTAAATACGTGCACAATGAGGAGAATTGTGCACATTTTCACTATTCACCAACCAACACAAAGCATAAACATTCTACAAGACACTTTTGGGATTTTTTGTTTGGTACAACATTCTACAAGACACAAATTTTAATATGTTAGGTTTCTTTTTCTACAACAAAAAAGAAGATTGAGACAACATTCACTTTATATATATAGAAGACATGGACTAATGAATCAATGATTTATCTTAGATGTATAGGAGAAGAAACATCTTGAGATGTAGTCATGTAACATCTCCTTGTGTGCCAATTGTCTTTTTTGTTGAGATGCTAGATTTGGGGGATCATTGAAACTAACACTAAATTTTCTTCTACTCTCACCATCACTCTTCCAATGAATTTTTTTATGACAAGGTTTGCACATTATGTACATAACAAGTACTTGAATTCCATGGAACAAATATATAATTGGAAATATCTACTCAATTTAAGGTTCTCAATCTATTTCAATCCCTAATTTGTGTCCAACCAAATTCAAAACACTTGTCATCAACATATATTATAAGTAACTAAAACAATCCAAAGTTCAAACAAGTTACTATAAGTTCTCGTCTTGAACATGTATGTACATGTACAAGTGAACTTGAAAATCATGGATATAATCTAACTCAAACATTCTGGTTCAACCCGCTCTTGAATAACATGTAAATTTTTTTGATGGTCATCACTATCTAGTCTCCATTTTTTTCTTCCACGTGCATGTGGAATTGCATGAAGATGTAGAGCAGTAGCAATTATAAGGTGACTATATTGATATACCGTGTTATCAACTTGATAGTCCACAAAATAAATCCCATGTTGAACAACTTTGAATTGTTTTAGATTTATCCCTTGCACAACAACAGAACCTACACGATAAACATGAACCTGAGGTAATACATGTGCATGTGTACAACATTTGCGTGCTCAAGGTTTGTACAATATATATTTAATGTTTTTAAGGTAATGTACACATGTACACAATGTATATATAATTTGAAATTCAAACTCACCTGTGGGAAATAACATTCCATCATTTGTTTCAGGCCGTGTTAGCTTATTCCTCTCTTTTGTGCAACGCAGTAAATAATAGCTAACACCTTCTATGTTTCCAGGCTCTGCTATAACTGCAAAAACATCTCCTGTACACCAAATTTACACAATAAAATTCTAAAAAAAAATAGAATTGTCTCTACACAAGTTAAAGATCATTAAATTTATATAATATTTAAATTATTGAAAACTTACACATGTACCTTTTCTAACCAATCCTGAAATATGGTCATAATCAATTGAAATCAAAGGAATGTCTTGAAATCTTTCATCCTCATTTTCATCATATGTGTCTGAAACAAATAGTGGCACCATATCCCATTTACTAACATATTCAAGTTCTTCATTGTTGCATGCATGAGAGTTTCCTGCAATGCACTCGGTGCAGAAACAAGAGTAATCACTCGTGTATAATGTCCATCCAGGGTGACTATCTGAACTCATAACACAATGCAAAGATCTTTTTTTTTCTACCCTCTTGCATCCATGCATCGATCTTCTATCCACACCTAGATAAATGTAATTGCAAAAAACTTATATGAACTTGAACATGTGTGTATATATATATGTGTAAATTTTAAATTTAAATAAATTTATTTTTTAAAAATGTAATTTATACATACCTGATATCTCCCAAAACACTCTATGTGGAATGTTGTGGTTTGTTCTTGAAGATGTGCCGAACTCATTTGATGCAAAGTATTTCTTGCACCATTCAACAACATCATGTGCATCATCTATATGATCTTCTGAATAACGCATTTGATGCTTTCTTAAAGCACGTTTGATGCAAGCTCCTGCGCCATCATGTTCACCCTTTCCATGCCCACTCTCAAAGAAACTCCAAACATGTGGTATGTTGTAAATTTTATGATATCTAGAAAGTGCATAAAATGGCCGTGATGATTTGAATTGTGTCGCACATCTATTTGACCATACAAAATGTTTTTCAAATTTTACACCCCTGCTTCTCAAATTCTCAAAAAAATATTTTGTAAAACAATGTTGTACAAAAAGTGTGTCATGCTCTTTATCATCACTAATATAAAAGTGACATTCTTTCTTGATGGCTCGTTGTTCATCTGTACTCTCAACACCATCTAATTCCAATTGTGCATGTCGATAACACACATGAACCATAATAGTGACTTGTTTTGAAAAGTAATATTCTGATTGAATCTCTTTTTGATGTACAAAAGAGTAATTTTATGCAAAGTCAACTACTGATAGAACTGTTCCAAGTGGGAAAGTATCTCTTAATGTTTGAAGTTGATGTGCTTGCCACTTAGCATAAAAGGAATACTATATGTATGGTTGTATCAATTTTTCAAAATCTTCCATAAATTTCCCAATAGGTATCTCCTCTTCTACATAGTTTAACCATGTGGATTCTTTCCCAAAATTTGTTTGAAACTTTACATACTTGTAACTTTTTCAATTTACTATCTTTGTTAGGTCAACATTTTCATTTGTTGAAGGAAAGTTAGCCAAATTTCCACATGTTTCACAGAGTCCTTTTATGCATTTTATTTGAAGTCCATTTTCATGATCACATAATAGATCCTTTATGAACAAACTTACTTGTTTAGGAGGTGCCTTTTGAAAACCATATCTTTCTTCTCTCATCTTTCAAAACACCTAATAGTAGAGATCAAATTCAATGTGATAACGACAACAACAAGTTTCAAAAAACTTGTTTATCTTCACATAGTATGGCGTTAACCTTTCAAACACTGTTTGCCCAATCTTTATATGAGGATACATATTACAAAAGTTCATATACATCTCAAGTTGTGTTATGTCTAGCCAATGTTTAATATGTTCTTCATAAATACCAGGTCCAATCCTGTGCCTCATAACATCTCTAGTATTTGATGACGGATGGGTCTGATCATTCCAAAAACTTGAGATCAAGTTCCTAACAACATCTTCAATCCTGTCAGAACGAGGAGCTCTACACATAATTGTCCAATTACCTTTAGAACTATCATCTAAAACCTTTCTCTTTTTCTCATATTTTATTAGTGTGGTTCTACTATAACCAAATTCACTGGAAAGTGCTGACATTTTTCTTTTTCTGGATATTTCTTTATTTAAAACAGATGTCAAAATCACCTTTCTTGCAATGGTTCTATCCACTGATCGAGATCCTTTCCCAATGGAATCTAAACCCTTTTTTACATTTTCAACAATATATTTTTGCAGTCTCATGTGTTTCCTCTTATTTGATGTAGAATGTACACCCAATAGTTGTAATGACTCTTTCAGCTCATCACGAAGAAGTAAACGTGATAACAATTGGGTTTTTTCAAGTGTTTCAAGATGATTGAAATGATCATGGATTATTCTATTTACAGATTTAGTCATTGACCTCTTACTTGTATTTTTAGGTTGGTCGACATAACATTTTAGTTTCTCCATATCCATTTCAAGTAAATGATCTAAATTTCTATAAGAAATTTGTTTCCCCACTGTTTCAACTACTTTTATATGCTCATCCATTGGTGTAGAAGGAAGTGATCCCGACCCCTCTCCAACATGCATTGTTTGAACTCGGGCCTCCTCCCTATCTTCAAGGTCCATGTGTTCTTCAACTGATTCATTTGGTCCAATATCTAGATTGGGCTCGACTTCTGCTTGAGAACTTCCTGCTTGTTGAGCCATTTGTACATGTCACAAAATATTGTGAAAAGAAAGTGAGAGATGGTGATATATAAGTGGAGTTGAACATACGAAATCAAATGAAATCAAAGATTCTTGAACTTAAGAATTCCATGGAAAAAATGCATTTGAAAAGGATATGATTTTAAGATGGGATATATGAAAATGGTATGATATATGATCTGATAATCTAAGAATGCAAGAGGTCAAATGCAAATCTAGGTCCAAATTTGGTTACGATGCAAGGCTTGACTTGTGTTATGATGGATAAACACAAGGGAACAATGATCAAGAGAGGGTATGCAGGAGATGATGGACTCCAAAAATATTTCCCTAGACACGCAAGGATAATGGTATTTTCCCTAACTTGAAATTCCATGATAAACCTTAAGTGATGTAGGCGATAGATAAAAAATGGATTGGTTTTGAGACCTATGAAGAGTAGTGGAACTCATGTAAGAGCTAAGGGTTCTATTTGATCAATGATGACTATGCAAAGGACTAAATTCATGGAATGTATGCAACTTGGAAAGTTTAGGCACGATATGATCTTGATATATATGCAAGGGGTTGTACATGCAAGACCTAGGTGAAATGATATATATGTATACACGGACTATGTGATATGATCTATGTATGCAAGAGTAGGAATATGTAAGGACTAGGATGCAATGAAAAGGATATGATTCTAAGATGGGATATATGAAAATGGTATGATATATGATGTGATAAGCTAAGAATGCAAGAGGTCAAATGCAACTCTAGGTCCAAATTTGGTTACGATGCAAGGCTTGACTTGTGTTATGATGGATAAACACAAGGGAACAATGATCAATAGAGCGTATGTAGGAGATGATGGACTCCAAAAGGATTTCCCTAGACACGCAAGGATAATCGTATTTTCCCTAACTTGAAAGTCCATGATAAACCTTAAGTGATGTGGGCGATAGATAAAAAATGGATTGGTTTTGAGACCTATGAAGAGTAGTGGAACTCGTCCAAGAGCTAAGGGTTGTATTTGATCAATGATGACTATGCAAAAGCCTAAATTCATGGAATGTATGCAACTTGGAAAGTTTAGGCACGATATGATCTTGATATATATGCAAGGGGTTGTACATGCAAAACCTAGGTGAAATGATATATATGTATATACCGACTATGTGATATGATCTATGTATGCAAGAGTAGGAATATGTAAGGACTAGGATGCAATGAAAAGGATATGATTCTAAGATGGGATATATGAAAATGGTATGATATATGATGTAATAAGATAAGAATGCAAGAGGTCAAATGCAACTCTAGGTCCAAATTTGGTTACGATGCAAGGCTTGACTTGTGTTATTATGGATAAACACAAGGGAACAATGATCAAGAGAGGGTATGTAGGAGATGATGGACTCCAAAAGAATTTCCCTAGACATGCAAGGATAATGGTATTTTCCCTAACTTGAAAGTCCATGATAAACCTTAAGTGATGTGGGCGATAGATAAAAAATGGATTGGTTTTGAGACCTATGAAGAGTAGTGGAACTCGTCCAAGAGCTAAGGGTTCTATTTGATCAATGATGACTATGCAAAGGCCTAAATTAATGGAATGTATGCAACTTGGAAAGTTTAGGCACGATATGATCTTGATATATATGCAAGGGATTGTACATGCAAGACCTAGGTGAAATGATATATATGTATACACAGACTATGTGATATGATCTATGTATGCAAGAGTAGGAATATGTAAGGACTAGGATGCAATGAAAAGGATATGATTCTAAGATGGGATATATGAAAATGGTATGATATATGATGTGATAAGCTAAGAATGCAAGAGGTCAAATGCAACTCTAGGTCCAAATTTGGTTACGATGCAAGGCTTGACTTGTGTTATGATGGATAAACACAAGGGAACAATGATCAAGAGAGGGTATGTAGGAGATGATGGACTCCAAAAGGATTTCCCTAGACATGCAAGGATAATGGTATTTTCCCTAACTTGAAAGTCCATGATAAACCTTAAGTGATGTGGGCGATAGATAAAAAATGGATTGGTTTTGAGACCTATGAAGAGTAGTGGAACTCGTGCAAGAGCTAAGGGTTCTATTTGATCAATGATGACTATGCAAATGACTAAATTCATGGAATGTATGCAACTTGGAAAGTTTAGGCACGATATGATTTGATATATATGCAAGGGGTTGTACATGCAAGACCTAGGTGAAATGATATATATGTATACAGGACTATGTGATATGATCTATGTATGCAAGAGTAGGAATATGTAAGGACTAGGATGCAATGAAAAGGATATGATTCTAAGATGGGATATATGAAAATGGTATGATATATGATGTGATAAGCTAAGAATGCAAGAGGTCAAATGCAACTCTAGGTCCAAATTTGGTTACGATGCAAGGCTTGACTTGTGTTATGATGGATAAACACAAGGGAACAATGATCAAGAGAGGGTATGTAGGAGATGATGGACTCCAAAAGGATTTCCCTAGACACGCAAGGATAATGGTATTTTCCCTAACTTGAAAGTCCATGATAAACCTTAAGTGATGTGGGCGATAGATAAAAAATGGATTGGTTTTGAGACCTATGAAGAGTAGTGGAACTTGTGCAAGAGCTAAGGGTTCTATTTGATCAATGATGACTATGCAAATGACTAAATTCATGGAATGTATGCAACTTGGAAAGTTTAGGCAAGATATGATCTTGATATATATGCAAGGGGTTGTACATGCAAGACCTAGGTGAAATGATATATATGTATACACGGACTATGTGATATGATCTATGTATGCAAGAGTAGGAATATGTAAGGACTAGGATGCAATGAAAAAGATATGATTCTAAGATGGGATATATGAAAATGGTATAATATATGAAAATGGTATGATATATGATGTGATAAGCTAAGAATGCAAGAGGTCAAATGCAACTCTAGGTCCAAATTTGGTTATGATGCAAGGCTTGACTTGTGTTGTGATGGATAAACACAAGGGAACAATGATAAGAGAGGGTATGCAGGAGATGATGGACTCCAAAAGGATTTCCCTAGACACGCAAGGATAATGGTATTTTCCCTAACTTGAAAGTCCATGATAAACCTTAAGTGATGTGGGCAATAAATAAAAAATGAATTGGTTTTGAGACCTATGAAGAGTAGTGGAACTCATGCAAGAGCTAAGGGTTCTATTTGATCAATGATGACTATGCAAATGACTAAATTCATGGAATGTATATAACTTGGAAAGTTTAGGGACGATATGATCTTGATATATATGCAAGGGGTTGTACATGCAAGACCTAGGTGAAATGATATATATGTATACACAGACTATGTGATATGATCTATGTATGCAAGAGTAGGAATATGTAAGGACTAGGATGCAATGAAAAGGATATGATTCTAAGATGGGATATATGAAAATGGTATGATATATGATGTGATAAGCTAAGAATGCAAGAGGTCAAATGCAACTCTAGGTCCAAATTTGGTTACGATGCAAGGCTTGACTTGTGTTATGATGGATAAACACAAGGGAACAATGATCAAGAGAGGGTATGCAGGAGATGATGGACTCCAAAAGGATTTCCCTAGACACGGAAGGATAATGGTATTTTCCCTAACTTGAAAGTCCATGATAAACCTTAAGTGATGTGGGAGATAGATAAAAAATGGATTGGTTTTGAGACCTATGAAGAGTAGTGGAACTTGTGCAAGAGCTAAGGGTTCTATTTGATCAATGATGACTATGCAAAGGACTAAATTCATGGAATGTATGTAACTTGGAACTTAGGCACGATATGATCTTGATATATATGCAAGGGGTTGTACATGCAAGACCTAGGTGAGATGATATATTCTATGTATGCAAGAGTAGGAATATTTAAGGACTAGGATGCAATGAAAAGGATATGATTCTAAGATGACATATATGAAAATGGTATGATATGATGTGATAAGTTAAGAATGCAAGAGGTCAAATGCAACTCTAGGTCCAAATTTGGCTACGATGCAAGGATATGACATGGATGGAGGACTAGGATATGACGTGGATGGAGGATTAGGATATGACATGATTGAAGGACTAGGATATGACATGAATGAAGGACTAGGATATGATGTGGATGGTTGGTTTCCCTTGTCAAGGCTAGGGTGGGTATGACTAATGGAAGGTTTTTGTGACTTAGTGTCATGGGTGGTGTTAGGGGACTCTTAATAGTTTGACTGTATTGATTCAAATTTGGAGGATGATGTTCATTTGTTCATGTTGTCTAAAAATAGTTGGCAAACACGTGGTGTTGTAAAGAATGAAAATCAACCACATAGAAGACATTTACAAAAAAAAAATCCTAAGGCTGCAAGGGCAGTATTCTTATGGATCCCACGAACCACATATCCTTAGCGAATGAATTTCAGAAGCTTAGCCCCACAAGCTCCCCCTTACATTGCACTCACTTCTTAGGGAAACCAAGCTTCCAATCTCCATGAAACTCCCATGGCAGATTGATCATTTCTACTAAGAACTGTGCAGGTGTGGGTGCCTTGGCAGCGACCATTGCTGCACCAAAGAGTATAAGGTTTATGGTTTTCTAAAAAAAAGGATTTGTTTCGGGCACCTGTTCAGAAGGCCACACGAGAGGCGTTATCATCCTAGTCTATAGAGGTTAGGCTCTACAGGTTTTGACACACCACAAGGGTACTGGGGAGTCAATTGCTTGTTCACAGGAAGTTCTGTAATGCTAAGCTTTCCTTAACATTCAAATTTATATACCGGTTGGGCATCGCTTGCCTTTAGCATGTTCCTGGTTTGAGTCGCTTTGGGGTGAGTAATTTTTCCCACCAAAGCAGGCCCAAGATCTAAGGCTTAACAAAAGTGAACCAAAATATTCATAGTTCAATTGATCTTTGTTTAAAAACAAAGAAAGAGCACATGAATATTTCAGATCACACTTGCATGGTGTTCTTTTTAAACCAAAATCAAAATGTGAACAAACAAAGAATGCAAAAGGTTCATTTTATCCATTTGTAGTGTTTGCCAAGCAAAGGGGTTAATTTTAACCGTTTGTAGTGTTTTCTATCTAAGAGTTAATTTTAAACCCAATGAAAAATAAAGTGTGTTGTCTTTTTTAACCCATATGCATTTGCATGTCTGTTCTTTTTTAACCAATGTGTGTAAAATGAAAGTTGTAAAGAAAAAAAACAATTAAAATAACATTTAGCTAATTCCAATTGGACACATGCTAAAAAAAATAGATTAGTAGCACAAACAAAAAAAAAACTCTAATCTAGAAATAAAGAAAACAGGAAAAAAAAACTAAAAAAAAAGATAGAAAATCGGGACAAAAATCTTAGATAGTGTGGTAAGTCTATGAGCCTCTTTGTACCTAAGTAGATAGTCAAGATCTAGTAAATTTAAATATTTTATTTTTCTTCTAGATAAGGTATCCCATTACTCAATCCCTATCTATTAATACTGAACAAAATCTAATTTTCAAATTATAAAACAACAAATATATATAAATTTTAACACTCATAATTTAATTTTTGGCTTGGAACATGTTAGAATAGACATTAATTCTAAGAACATGATAATTACAACAAAATGCATCTCTTTCACATCTTAATATTTTTAAATGGGCACAATCATATAGAACTCATTTTTATGGATGAAAAATATATTAATAAACTTGGGAGTAGATGTTAAAATTATTCTTAAAATAAATTGGGAGGAGCTTGGGAAACCAAATTTACATGATACTCCCTATGATATAGTACTAGATGAGGGAGAAGATCCAAAATTTTAATTAGCACATGGTATCTAATATAAAGGTCAACCTATTGGGTTTAAAGGAAAAATAAATTTTGCGGTGTTTGAGATTCAAAATGACTCTTTAGTGCTTTTAAAATTTTGTTTAATCTCAAATTGGTTCATGTAGAATGTAATGAAATATTTGACTCCCAAAAAGAAGAATTAACATTTTATACATCATGGAGGGCTAGATAGTGCATATATCTTTGAATATGAATATAGATTAAGATTATGATAAGAATCTATAGCAAAAGAAAGAGATGTAGAAGAAGATGACATATTTAGATGGCTATATTCATTGAGGAAGCTACCTAAGAAAATATCATAATCACAAATTTTCATATTTCTTCTTGTAGATTCATATCTCTCTTGGAAATGCTTGTTGATCCATCTTCTCAAATTTTCTTTTTTCATATATCTAAGGGATACACTTATTGCTATAGATTATATATATATTTTTATGTTGTACTCATCTTAGTTCTAGATGCACATAGGATAAGAGCACAACCATATGAATCTAATGTATTTTTATTTGATTATTTGTGGAGGTAAAAATACCAAATTAGGGATTTGAAAATATTGGTAAGATAAACCAAAATTCACCCCTTTCCCTTTGTGGAACTAGCTACATGTATTCTTGGAAATCTCTTCATATGAAGGTTTTGTGTCTTTTCCTATCTATCATAATTATATTATCTTAGAGCTCAGTTTAAATAACATTATCACCATTTTATATCATTTAATTTATTTTACAAAATTTATGTGTTATTCTACTATTTAGTTTCTTGTTATTGGTTGTGTATTTTATTCTTATTTTATAGACTTTCAATTTTTTGTATAAATTGGCATTTTTTATGTACTTGACAAAAATCTATGTAGTCATATAGAGGTCTTAATGTAGTCATGCTACCATCTAGGAAACATGATTTAATTTTTATTATCTTCTATTGATTCATATTCTAGATTCCTATCACATGATTCAAGATATCTATTTCTCAACTCTCATTCTAGGTTTTTCTTTGTTTATAATTAAATCCCATTTTTAATATTTTGTTTAATAAAAACATAGTACTTTTTTTTTATAGGAAAAATAAGCTTGCATAGTTTATATAGGTGAAACCAATTTAGATAAGACCATTTACACTTGTTGATTTATCTATTTTGGATAGTATTTTTGTGTTATTAATCTTATCTAGGAAAAAAGTTAGTTAAAACTTTCAACTTTTTATTTAGGTAATCAAATTCAATACATTTTTACTTTTACTATCAATATGTTTATTTCTTTATGAATTATTTCATTGTTATGAAGAATATTCTAATTCTATGTTAGATTATGTGTTAGAAAATTTAGAAAATATTATTTTAGATACATATTTCTACATTATATGTTCCTCACATATAAAATTATTTAGTTAATGTATGTTTTATGTGTATATTCATCGTACTTGTTAAATCTATCATAATCTAAAAATAGTTATTGTTAACTAATATGATTCTATTTATTATAATATTTATAATTTTTACCAATTTTTGTGTGTTTGTGGGGTGTTTGAGCTATCCCCACCTTCTCAACTAATTATCACTATTTAGGTTTTTTAGATGAGTTTAGAAATTCTCTTTTGTTGAATTATCTTGTGTCATCTTATTTTATCCAATTTGGTTATACATAATGATTTCCCTACTATTGATTTTCATGTATTGATACAAAGGGAGATACCAAGATAAAGGAGGAAATACTGGTGAAAGATGATGTTTCTACCATATCTATATAATTGATGATGCACAATTGGATGAAATAAATATAATAATTTAAAAAAGGACATAAACATAGATAGATGCAAAATTGGGTACCACAAAAAAATACAAATAAAGAGAATATATTGTAGATCAAAACTAGTAAAATATTTAGTATAAGGATTCATAGCATCTAGTGATAACTTGCAGATTTTAGTTTTATAGAACTCATTGATGATGTGCATTTGAGTTTTCATTTCCAAAAAAATGAAATGAGGAACCTTCAATTTTCTTATATATCAATTATTTGATGCATTTTTCCTTGTTGCTAGATAAAACATATGATAAACCCACTAAATTGTAAATAAATAAATTTACCCATATTTGACGAGAAAAAGAAGAAATAAATGTGTACCTTGTTTCCTTCTATGATAATTTGTCAAAATTTGTTTGCGTCTATTTTCTTCTTTATCTTTTGAAAATTTTCGTTGAGCTTTGTTTTTTCTTTTTGCTTTTTGTCCCATTTTATTCTTCAAAATACAAATGATTGATTTAAACCAATAACAAATTTTTCTCCAAAATGCAAAAAATCTGTCACAAAAACTTCAAAAAAATTACAACAGTAAAAACAAATGAAACAATAAAAAACATTATCAAAATATTCATCATTTTTTAACCTGTGAAATGTCTTTTTCAGTTGACAGGCTTGGAAGCACGAGGGTCACCGCCGTTTACACAGGAGCTCAAAAAAACGCAAACAAACCTGGAAAAGATGTTTAACTTTCGGATGTATAGTGAGGGGGTTCGACCGAACCAATTTTGTGTGGTTCGAACAAACCCCTTTAAAATAATTTCCTTAATTATTTTAAAGAGGTTCGGCTGAACACCCTTTTTCCCCAATCTCCCCAAAAATTCAATTTTTTTTGTAAAAAATTATCTTTCGAAGCTCAATTTGAAAATGAAAATGCAGAAGACTTTAGAAACCCAAATAGATAATAATAGTCCTCTGAATGAGCTATTCATCGAATATAATTTTAATATGGTTTGCTTTTATTATGTATTTTATTTTTTAGTTTTATTAAACATAGGTTTTTCACTTAAAATTAAAATCTTTGGTCTGCACATGTGGAAAAATAGCAGATTATCAAAATAAAAATTTTAAAAATATGCTGAGGCTGAGTATTGATGCCCTTGATCCATTAAAAAAGAAAAAATGAATTTTGATTCATACAAAAAAAGTTATGTTGTATACAGTCCGCCTATGTCTAAATTGCAATTGGTTTGACTTTGGAACTTGATTAAGGAAAAAATATTCAATAAAAAACTATGAGACCAAATGAAAGTGCTAGATATTGTAGTTACAAATCTAAATTAAAAAAAAATAGAATTTTATCCTTGATACAAAAAAATTTATGTTGTATACGGTGAGCGTCACTTTTTAAAAATGTTGTTTTCTAAAAAAGATCAGTTTTCGTGGGAGATGGAAAAAAAAGTGCAATCTGATTCCAAAATTTTTGAATTTTTTTTTTTTAGAATCTATAGACAAAATGTGATGAGACTCTAGTTTGCATCATCTTTAAATTCCTCACGGTTTAGTCGCTATAGGTTCCCGAATATGAAGATTTAGTTAAAAATAATAATTGCAGTGTCCAGTTTGGCCAAAAATTGTAAACCACTATTGTGGGATCACCCTCTTCTTCGATGATAAGACTGAAAGACGGTCCATGGATGGTGCATTTATGAACCAGAATTGAAGTGAATTATATCACAAGTTGATCGCATTGTTGTTACAAAATCCTGGAATATTTCACTTAGGGTAGAAGCCGAAAGGAAAAAACTTGGAGTTCTGATGCAACAAAGATCAGTGGATTGTGGAGGTGACTTAGCGAGACTCACGTAAGTACTTCAAACCTAGCTGAGAAGCTATTTTCATCAAAAGCTTAAGATTTAAATAACGGAAGAGAGTACAGACAAACCCAAAGCTAAAAAATAGAAAATCGAAAAGACTAAGACTTTGAATCAACTGGACATTAAAATGCCTAAGAGACTCCTAAATGAAGACCTGATAGATCAATGCCCTGGGTCGAGGCCAAGACCCAAGAGGAGTGCTCAAATGAATCCTTCTATGGATCGACTATGGGACAAACATAAGGTATTAGGGGATATTTGGACACCGCAATAAGGGTACAACCTCTTCATGTACTATTACATAAAACAATTTAGGTTTCAACCAGTTTGCAATCCGTGGAGGTTGAACCTGGGAGGACTTGTGGTGCCCAATGTGTTTGTGAACACAAAGCTAATTAAAGCTCTTGCTATTAGATATGACCCCAATAAAATAACTATTTAGTCACATGGTGGGGGTGACATTCTTGTTATTTCTAGGGATCTCATTTCTAATGTATTTCAATTAGAGTGTTCACTGAATTTATCATTCATGGTCAAAGATCTCTTGACAAAGTATCACCACATGGATACCAGCTATAAGAGATGGAAATTACCTTTGCATAGGCCCAAGGATGAAGGAGGCCAACTTAGGATGTTCTCTAGTAGTGAAAAACCTCCTTTCCATGAAGATTTGTTCGAAGAGTATTTTTGATACACCTATTATTCAACTGGTCAGGTTTTGGGAGTAGAGGTTCCGCCTCTCATATCGATTGCCCCAATGGTCCTAGCTGCAGACATACATAGAAAGGATGCCAAGCCATTTGATTATGCTAGCTACTTGGAAAAGGCCCTACATCGAGGGATTGAAAAGATTAAAAATAATAGTGATAATATTAATTTTGAACACTATTCTTTGCTTATGCATTTGATTTTGTACGAGGGACAAGTCAGAGGGGTCTAGAGTGAAGAATTAAGGATAAAAGATACAGATGAAAATGGAGATTTTAAACCTATACAAATGTGGACTTCATTGTGGGACAATCGATTTGGTAGGTCTCATTACCTTTATTTTGAAGAATTTTTTGTAAAACCATTGATGAAGTTGTTGGGATATCTGTGCAATTATAACCTATCCCCAGAAGTATAAATATTTCTAAGACCAAAGGAAAATGACCGGAGAAATAAAGTGAATCATAATTGGGGAGACTAGTATGCTTTCCCTGATTGTACAGTGATAATGGTTTATGGGTTCGAAGGGGCTCCACACTTGATGCCACAAGTAGTTCCTGACCGAATTGCTTATTTACAAATTATGAGGCAATTGGAAAAATTTGATTCCAAACACCTCAAAGGACATAAAAAACAATCAATTATGCCCAACACCTTATATTTTGGAGACTTTACAATGGTTTCTAATGAAGGATATGGAGAAATTGATGGTAAATTAGCGCAGTACAACCTACCTCTAGGTGATGTAAAGAAACAATTTGATGCAGAAGGGTTTATTCACAAGGCGAGATTATCATAGGGGCTATCAGGGTATGAACTTTTTTCTCAATCAAAGATGTCATAAGAAACCATAATGAGGCTTCCACCAAGGAAAGAATGGCCACCTATAACAAGATTATGCTTGTAGAGGAATGGAAGAGAAAAAATGTCCCATCTTATTCAAAGGCATTTGGTGAGATACAAGATCCTTTAACAAGAATTGAGCAACTCATCGCTCATGTCAATGAACTGGTAAAGGATGTTCCCCTAGTTGTTTTTGATGCACCTCATGCAACCTATTCAAGAGTACAAGTTGAAGACATAGAGCCCTTGGATTACATACCTTCACAACCTACTGCTGAGGTATGTTTTTCTATAGATACTAATATAAGTGAAGAAGAGCAGGGTGATGAAGAGGGTGAGCAGGTCAAACAAATAAGTGCTCCTGTGATTGCACAGTATGAACCCCCTCAAGAGAAAAATATTGTAAGATTTGAGGCATCAAATGAACTATTTGATGATGTGAGGGTCAGGGCTGGACAATAGTTTATTTCTGATTGTGATTTTGTTAAATCTTTTGATTTTAAATCATTTGTTTATGCATATAAAGGCAGAAAAATGAGACAAAATATACAGGATCACTCCTGAACAGGAGGCAACTGCTCTGGAGGAATTGAAAACAGAGGTAGATAAGGAAATGGAGTCCATCCCTCCTAAAAGAGGAAGGGAATTGCTTCAAGAAGTTGGAGTGTTGCTCCTGCCAAGGTGGGATATTAGCTCTTCAATTGTATTTGATAGCTTCAGAAAAATAGGGGATAAGACAATGAACTTAATAGAAGAAGCAAGTGACAAAATGTATTCAGGATCTGGGTACAACCCAAATGAAGCCACCTTGATAATTTGGTCACTGTATCCCCATGATAAAAGACTTGCTATAATTAGTAATCCAAACCAAGTGTTTGGACATCTCTTGGTTCAGCAAGTAGGGGATACCAACCCTATGGAGACAACATAATTGAACATAAATGTGGCAAAATTTTCCGAAGCACAGATCGAAAAACTAATAAAGGAAAATGACAAACTGAAGAAAGAGCTAGAAAATTAGAGAGAAAGAACATCTTCCTCCTCCACAAAGGAGTTGTACTCCCCATGGATTGAAAAATATAAGAGAGTGCTTGATGCATTGGCTGATGCAACCTATTGGAAGAATTGCCATCTGAAATCCAAGGGGAAATGCAAAGAATTGGAGAAAGAAGTGAAAACCATCAAATATAACACTGTATCTGAAATGATAAAAGAAAGATTCAAAAAAATTATGAAGTGTGCTAATGAATATTGGAAAGTATTCAAACTGACACACATTGCATTGGTGGAGAATGAACGATTGCAGCCTAGAATGATTGAGAAAAAAAAGGAGCTCAAAGATAAGAAGGTCATGAAAGGACAAATATTGCTGACATATAACAAGCTGGTAGAATCACATAATGGATATCATAACAAGCTTAGGGAAGATTTTGATTGCTTTAATTTAGTCCCAACACTTCATAATGGCATTGAAAATCTGTGAGAATATGATGATTGGAAGGAAGAGCTTGTTGGGCTTCTAACTGTTGTGTTGCAAGAAATAAATGACGAGGATATGTTTTTACAAAACACTCATAAGCAGCTCAAAAAAATAATGTCTATGGAATATGATATGAGAGAGGCAATCTCTATCGTGGACACCTATGCTAAATAGGAGTACATCCATCACCTCTTTGTAGTCAATCTTTTTATTAGCCAAACTGTAGATGTGTCAGAATCAGATTCAATGGGAAAACCATCAAATTCAGAGTAAGAATGCTAGCCGACAGTATGATGAGCACCCTATCATGGAGTAGAAGCTTTGAACAGATCTTAGGTGGTCATGGGCTTTTGCTTGGAGATTAACATATCAGTGCATTCACTTGTGGCATTGTTTTATTTATAATTTGAGTTATGTTTAGTTGTCAAACGTCATGAATTTTTGTAAGGGGTTTGCAGCTTGTTGCCTCTCATATATAAGATAGGTCAATACCCAAATAGGAGATCATCACATCATTTTTAATTAGACTTTAGAGTAGAAAATAGTAAGAAGATAGCTAATAGATTGCACCTATCATAGACTATTTTTATAATGCATATCATTTGAACTCTGAAGATCAATACAATGGAGAAGGTTACACATAATTATTTATTTTCTTTCAAGTGTTCAACTATTGTGGATTCATATGCTTATATGTTATTAACTTATTTGGCTGTCTCTAAAGTTGTTTATTTTATTCAAATTAAGTGTGTGGAAGTACATTTAATTTGTCAGTATATTGAATTTGAATTCTTCAAGAATAGGGGTTATGACCATGGGGTTTTAGATTTATTTATGGACATGATCAAGTAGTAATGTGGGCCACAAAATGGATCTTGTCACACAAATCTTTGCAATTTGTGCTAATCATATAATCAAATGTAGTATATTTTTGTAGTATGTCGGATGTGGGTGAGGTGTAAGTTGGTGGATACTGATCAGGATTTTTAGTCCCAACATAACAAAAGCTAACAGTTCAACATCCATAACTTAGAATATCTACCAAGAAGTAAATGTAATGAGCTAACAATTCAACATCCATAACTTGGAAGCTCTACCAAGAAGTAAATATAATGAGCTAATAGTTCATCACCTTATAGTTCAAATGATAAAATAAATAATACAGATAATTGAACATCATCACATTACTGAAGTCTAAATTTGAGCTTTTTAATTGATTTTCACATGAAGGAGTACATATTGGCATTGGCAATACAAAAACTTGCTAATGCCCAAAGACAAGTCCGCACAGAGCTAAGTTGGAACTTGGAAACTCATATTATCAAAGATTGAAAATTAAAAATCAAGTCACTGTATAACCTTTTCTAGAAACTTCCACTCTTCAGGTGGTGGAATTTCCATTTGTTCTAACTGATGTTGTTTGACTTGAAGTTTTGTTAAAATTTCATGATTGTAATTGGAAGTGGAACTTGTCTTGAATTTTTCAGTCAATTTTGCATTCAAGGTTATCAGTGTTTTGATGGAATCCAAATAGTTCACATCTGGGTTTTGAGGAAACTGGTCCAAATCAATCTTCCTTGCACCTTCCATCTTCTTTATGAATCCATCATTTCCAATGAATTTGTCATTTGTGATAAAATCCTCTAGAAAACCAAGCTTTGTGAAGCTCCTTACCTTTTCATCCACCACCTCCATCTTGTCTGCAACCAAATGCAAATATTCATTTTTTCCACACATTCTCGAACACTTTTCAATGATAGATGACAACTTCATTAAGGTTTCAATCCAATTAGTAATCCCTTTTGATTTCAAATCATTGTCATTGGCTTTGTAGACTGTTTGTAGAACTTGATTTGCAAATTTCTCTAATTCCAACACATTTTTGTTGTCCACTATATATTTTTTGATCTTCTAATAATGTTGTCTGATAGCATCAATCAATTGAAACATGCCACACAAATGATCAAACCTCTGCATTATTTCATCCCAGATCTTTTGTTTCATATGCCTCACTGTATCTCTACAAAATGCAAATAACTTATTTTGACAAGAGCTAATTTCTTCTTTTGCTTATGTCATCTCTGTCTCCATTCTTTCATTTATTTTTCTCTGTTTCTCCAATTTTTGTCCCCACTATGCATTTCCATTCACAATGCTTAGTTTTAATTTTTCTGAAGTGGATTTTTCCTCATCATATTTCTTGTTGCTCTCATCAATCCTTTGCTTCAGGTCATTCACTTCTCTCTCATTTGGTTTATCCTCTTTTCTTGTTGATGTAGAGGCAGATTTTTTATTTCTTTTTTCTAATTCATTGCTCTTGTTATCTGTTGCTTTCCTCTTTGCTTTCTTATTTGCTAGGTCTGCCTGTAACTTTTCTATTTGGGTCTGCAACCTTTTCTTCTCTCTATCTTGCTTTAGCAATGATGTGTACACCAATTCATTTTTCTTCTTCGATACATTAATTTTGTCAGTAGTTTTAGGCTAGAAAAATCCAACTGAAAATTGGTTACTTGGTATTCAAATCGATCCATCTGATTTGTTGGTTTGTTTTGAACTGTGGGAACAACAATTGTGTACTCCATGATTTCTTTATTTGTGTCAAATGTGGGTAATACCATGGTTGTTGCAGGCTCTGAAGTTATAGTAGACACACTCTCCATCAGTTGCTTCTTTTCTTTTTTATTCAAGTCTAATTTCTTTTTAAACTCTTCAATGAAATCATAACCTGGGGAGGCAGGAACAATCGAATGCTTGAATGGCGAAGGAATAGGATTACTTGCAGTTGCTAATGATGTCACAACCACACTAATTGGAATTGGGAGAGTGCCTGGAAATAACTCCTTTGTGGTGGATCCACTGATAGTGTGATGTGGACTTGTCAAAATCCTTTGCCTCATTCGATTTCCTTGATCACCTGGTGTTTATGTGGTATCTTGTATTGTTTTCCTCTTGTGTGTAATTTGTTGTTGTAGCACATGTTGACCACTACTAGTACTACTAACCATGCCATCGCCACCAATGGCACTCCCAGACGAACTAAGCTCTCCACCATGGGCATGTCCTAGTTGTGATTGTATTTGACCATGAGGATGAGGATTAGAAGCTCTAACAAATTGAGTTTGAGTTGTATGCCCTTGGTCTACTTTTTCACCTCCAAGCCCAAGGCCAGATTTATCAACTGGTTTTCTATGCTCAACATTTGTTACCATCCAAGGGCCTTGTCTTTGGGACCCCAAAGGACCACCTTCATAACTATTTTTTTCAAGTATGGTTGCTCCTGAAGTATATGCTGAAGCATATGCTTCTTTTGTGGCCTCACTTAAACCAAGTTTGTAACTGGCATGGCTTTGTTCTACTTCTTCCCTATCATCATTAGATTCATCATCACTTTCTTTGTTTCCATGTTCATCGGGATGCTCTATATTCCACAATTTGCTAAACTCTTTATCTTTTTTGTTATATCCATACTCTGCAAGAGCTCTTGGATCACCTAGCTCCTTCCTCATAGACTAAAAGGTGGTAATTTTTTATCGTGACCAATTTTTATCTGTAACTTCCTTCTCTAGAGAACCTGGAATTTTTACTCTACTAGATGTTTTATCACTTTTTTCATAAAAAATGTTCTATGTCTTGATTATCTTTTGGTGCAATGCCATAATTTCTATTGACAATTGTTCAAAAGAAATAAAATTCTCAACAACACTTTTCTCCATTGCTATTTTGACCTCATCCCAAAAATCCTTGTTTCTCAATTTTTCAAGCATGGGTTTCTCAATGTTGAATTCTACTTGCAACATTCCTATTGGCCACAATCATTGATTTAATGATGTCACATGGATCATATTGCCAGTGACACATAGCATCAAAGTCAAAAAAATTCAAAAGATTATGTGCCACAATAAATGCTTTTCTCTCGAATGTGAACCCTCCACATGAAAAAGGTAAAGAAGGAAATAAGGTCTTCTTTTGTTGATTGAGAAAGTGTAGCTCATCAACACTCTGCACCTACCTTACATATTCTAATGCAAAAACCCTTTATGTCACATGTATTGGAAGTTTGTATGACTGTACTCCATATCCATAAAATCTTAGCATAGTATATTCTTCCATTAAGTACCAATCAGCCAATTGTATTTATTTTCCTAGTTGCTTGTAGTTTCTACATGACATAGGCAATCTAGGCATTGGATTATTTGTAATTTTTTGATGCAAAGTAGCCAAAAAGTAGTCTACAAAATTATTGTAGTTCCTTTGAGAGTCATGCATCCTTATCTCAGTGGTCCATTCATATACTGGAGCCATTTTCTTTTCCTCAGCATTACTATAGGGTTGAATCTGAAGCTTGTTTGTCTAAAACATTCCTCTAAATTTGAATAGAAAAAGATAGCACAAGTAGGTTGTGAACCTAAATTTCTTGGTGGAACCTGCTTTAATCATTAAAAAAAATTTATGCATGGATTCTACAATGTGATGAATATAATTATATTTGATATGTTCAACACCATAATGGATATTAAATACTGTTTCAAGGAGGCTTGCACCCACTTCCAAATTGCTATCCAGACTGAGGCAAAATGCTAGCATGCAAATGGTATCATGAATCCATGGTTTAAAAATATCCAAATTATAAGGAGGCTTATGATCACCTTTCAATTTGTTTATATCCTAAACTATTTTATTTAAGAAAGCAATTTTCTCCTTTTCTTCCACCGCTTCATAATCACTAGCAAGCTTTTCTAGGTCAATGTGGTCGTTTCCAAATTCTCTGGTTGTAAACCCCAACACTTTACCAATTTCTTCTACATTAATGGATAAAAATTATTCTTGGCTATCTTTATTAACAATTGCTCTTTTCTTATCATCATAATTTTTGGCACAGACCATGATAAATTATGGGCAAGGGAAAACCTCATGTAACATCATGCGCCCTAATCCAGTTACCCATGGTGCACTGATACTATTAACTTGCATTTTCTTTGCAGCCTTATTCTGAGATGAAAATCTAAGTTTTGAGGTATGCCTACCATAGATTTCAGGATCATAAATATCATGGTACCCATCAGTGAAACTTGGGGTTTTAAGCAATTTTGCATAATGTATTTTTTTTGGACATTGCTCTAGTGGTACTGGTGGTAGACATGCTTATACAATGTGAAGTTGTGAAATTTGAATTCCCTAATACCTATTAGTCATCCTTAATTTTAATGAATTCTTGTCTCTAAACCCAAACTTCAAACTTTGACAAAATAAGATTTTAAGAAATGTCAAACAATGAAACATAGCCACATGAATTCTTTCACTTACCAGATTTTGAGTCCTAACTCTTGAAAAATGGAATGGCTTTGTTGGAAGTAGAACTGTGGAATCCAAAATAGGGTGGTGCACTGAAATGAGCAATCTGAAGAGTGAAGACTGAAATCTCCCCATGTGCTGACCCTCTCACTTAAAAAAAATCATTGTACAATTTCAAAGTGCAAAGTGCTTTAAATGATTTTTTTTCTCATAATTGGAATATTAAAGTGAATGAAACGTCTTAGGTCTACAAGTTGCAAATTCTTAACCGTTGATCTTTCTAAATCTAATGTTTATAGGGTGATTCCGAAGGTTTAAGTTGGAAAGCCCATCGCTTTGTGCATTTCATTACGGAATGCAACTACAACCATACATCAAATGTTCATCCAACAGTTGAAACTTGAGTAATTTATTATATTAACTTAAAAAAATAAACATGACAATGTGTTTTAAAGTTGTTTTAAACTTTTGTGTGCTAGGATTGGCATCAAGGCCAAGGGGCCGGTAACTTAACGTTGCAAAGGACTTGAAAAAATCTCACCATGTGCTGACCCTCTCACTTAAAACAAAATCACTTGACACTTGACAGTTGACACTTAACAGTACAAAGTGCTTTAAATGCTTTGTTTCTCGAAATCGGAACATTAAAATTTAAAGTGAATGAAAGTCTTAGGTCTACAAGTTGAAAATTCTTAACTGTTGATCTTTCTAAATCTAACGGTTATAGTGTGATTCCAGAGGTTTAAGTTGGAAAGACCATTTCTCTGTGCATTTCATTACGGAATGCAACTACAACCATACATCAAATGTTCATCCAACGGCTAAAACTTGAGTAATTTATGATATTAACTTACAAAAATAAACATGACACATGTGTTTTAAAGTTGTTTTAAACTTTTATGCGCTAGGGTTGGCATTTGAAATTAGAACATTAAAGTGAATGAAACGTCTTATGTTTATAAGTTGCATATTCTTAACCGTTGATCTTTCTAAATCTAATGGTTATAGGGTGATTCCAAAGGTTTAAGTTCGCAAGCCTATCGCTCTTTGCATTTCATTACAAAATTATTTTTGTGTGAAGAGTCAGAGTGTAGTTTCTTTTTCTGCCGAGAGTTTTCAGTGCAGAGCCGAATGGCCAGGTCTTCCAAGCTTGTCAAGGTCATTGAGGTTTTTGTGGCAGACTTGGCTTGGTTTGGGGTCGATACCCCCATCTCACTTCAAATGATGGAGAGCCTGACTTCCTTTAGGGCCATCACAAACCAAAGGCTCAAGCGGATTCTATTAAATCATGATCCGCTAGCATTAGTGGCTGTGAAAATGGTTCTAGCCGGTTCTGACCACCTAGAAAGTAGAGAGTATGTGGTGCAGGAGCACCTAGGAAACACCTAGGAAGCACTAGGCAATAGGAAGAAGTCTAGGATGCTTTTTGTTTTATTGTATTTCCATGAAGGTCATGTTGACCATTGAGTTTGAATTAGAGACTTAATAACATTTCTTGATCAGGAGTGATCAGGAGTGGAAAGGTTTATGAGGTCAGAAACTCACTTTTCCTAGTTCTCTAGAAAATTGGCAAAAGTGGCAAAATGGCCCATTTTGCACCTTTGCCACAAAGACAAATGTAATGTTCAACCAAGGGGAGGATAACTACCTTCATTGACCTATATAGGGAATGCTTCGACTTGTGAGAAAGGTTGGAAGGCATTGGAAGCTTTTGTAATTTTGAAAATTCATGAATGCTAAGTGTGGACAGTGAGAAGAATGTGTGAAATTCAGTGTTTTCTTTAAGTTTGTGTGATTAGGAGTGATCATGGATGTGTAGTTTTTTTGTAGTTTTTAGTATTTTTTATGTTCTAAGATTGTTTGGTAGTCTTTAGGGTGAGTGTTCAATTTGTAGGTGTGTTTGGTAGTTAATTTGTTGTTGTTTTAGTTGTTGATCTGACTGGTAACCTGTCAAGAATGGAGATTTAGCTCTCTTTCCCACCGTACCTAGTGTACGGGCTTTTGGGGAATGAAGCTAGGCTCCATGGTTGTAATTATAGTAGGTCTAGGAGTAGATAGGAGTCTAGGAGGCATGAAGAAAGTCTCCTCCTAGGCGAGCTTGACAGTGCCCTACTAGGAGAGACAATAAGTGCAAGGCACTGTGAAATGCAGGGGTGCCCGTTCAAAGAAAGTTTCATGTTGGAAAGGGATGGAGTGATGGTCACCAATCTATGGGTACGTTGAGGAGACTCCATCAATTCATTTGATGAGAGGAAACCTTGACTATTTGCAAGAAGACAGGGAAAAGACCCAAAAAGACCTAGGCTTAAGCACAGATCCAGTTTGAAGCACTATACGGATAGTGGAGACCCAAGGTTCCAGAATTCTTTGAGAGAAGGGTATAGGTTTCAAGAATCCACAGGAAAGATTTGGGGTTCTTTGGATAATTTAGGAGAGTTACTTCATTCTCTCGGAGGAAAGACCTAATTGGGAAGCCTAGAATTAGGGAACTAAAACCCTAGGTGAGGGTTTGGTGAAAGTGATGGAAGAATGGAGTTTGGTGAACTTACAAGAACCCTAGGAGGGTGGTGTAAGGCTTGTAGAATCATCTCTACACCCCTACAAAGAACAAGTTGAGAGATGGGAGTAATTAACCTTTAGGGAAGATTAAGGGTTAAGGGAGAGTTAATGGCAATGCACCAAGATTGGCTTGGTAGATTGAGAGTTTGATGATAGTGGGGTTGGCCAATAGAACCAGGGGTACCTATACATGAGATAGGACCTAAAGGATAAGGTGGGAGAGTCACCTAGGAGTTCTTGGGAACAAGGACCCAGAGCATGTAACAGTGAGTGTTCCATCCAACCCTATCCTATCAGTATGGAAGAGATAATTTGCAGGTCTCTTCTCAGTTCTTAGCCTCTCTGTTGGATAACCTGGTGCTGAAAGCAGAAGCTAGAAGCTTAATGCTCAAAATGTTTAAACGCGACTTTCTTAGAGGGATGGATGAGATTCTTCATGTGGTGGTAGAAGGCAGAGGCTGCTCGTAGCCTTGCGACGTGGAGAGAGTGGGAACAAAGGATACGGTGAAGATATACCCGTTTCTCCTGGATTTGCAAGGACTTGGATTAATGCGCCATCAGATGATTGTCGCAGTTGTTGTGATTTTTCTAAAAATGTTCTTTGGTTTAATGGCAGTCGACAGTGAGGATTGGAAGGAGGATTTCAAAGAATTTGTACGGTTAAATAAATTTTTGTAAACTAGTGAATCGGTGATAGTTCTTTTTTTTTCTCATGGATGATAGTTTTTGGTTCATCTATGCTTTGTCAGTCTTGTCTGGTTAATTGATGTCAATATTACTAATGGGTTTTTTGGTTAGTATTTACTGGGGTCTGTTTTGATATCATTTGGTTGTTGTAAACAAAATTCTGATGGGAGGGGTAGCATGATATATTTTTTTCTTAAATTACCTACATGGTGGACGCATGTACTTCAAACTTATATTAATAAAATATGACTCTTACGTATCAAAAAAAATAGAAATCAATAACGACAACATTTAGTGTTTATAATTTTATCTGTCACTTTGATGGCAACTTTATTTTTTCATTTGTATTGCTTTATATTTTACTTTTAAATATGTATGCATTTATTTCTTAAATAGATATACCACAAAAATATACCACACTTTGATTTTATGATGAATGCAAATTATAAAAAATTGTGTGACAAGATCCATATTATAGCCTACATTGCATCCATAAACAAATTTAAATTCCCGTACTCGTAGTCCTTCTCCCATTCCTAACAAAATTTAATACCATCGACATCAGCCTAACAATGCTTTATTGGCAGAACCCCCATCAGAGCCTCATCGATGGCCCAAAGAAAATAGCTCACAACCTAGTATCGGTGTAACAATACTCTATCGGGCTGACTCAAAAGGTGTGCTCCCCGATATACCGATAGAGTCAACAAAAGTAAGCACATCGTTGTGACACATAAACATCAATGGAACAAATGATTGCACTCCCCTGATAGAGAACCAAAGTCATGCAAAAGATGTAACACAAATGTCTCTTTGAAAATAAATGCATGGGGCTTGCCTAGCCAACCATGTTGGGGAAATGGGAGCTTTTAAGATACAAGAGGAGAATCAAATCTACTCCCATCTCTTGCACATAGCTTCCATGCACTGGTATAGCACTTACCTCCATTAGAGCTCCTCATCCTAGTTCAAAACCTATCTGAGAATTCAGGTTAACCAATTCAACTTCTTTCCAATTCCACCTATTCTGAACTTGAAGGAAATTCATCTTTTACTAATTACTTTGTAACTACATAACTGTATGTAGGAGAATTTACAGTATCTCCAATAATACCGCATCATTTTCTTCATGAATCCTTATTAACCCTAGAAAATAAAAACCCTTATGACACTATCCACTATTCACTGAATCACTATCCCTATTTATGGACCACTAGTGCCGCTACCTGATTGTGTATAATGATAATTGTGATTGGTGTACAATTAAAATATTTAATTTGATTGTCTGGCTACATGCCAACTGTACCTCAAGTTGACAAGCTGTCAAAATCTGTCAAAATCGCTAGTGCCACTCAAAGTTCAAACGATATAAAAATCATTACAAATCTTGTTTCATTAAAGCTATGAGTTGTCCAAGAAATTGCTTTGGATGTTCATATCACATATGGCATTATCGCCACCACTGCCAGCACTAGCAATATGACAACCACACTTTCTTCAAAAAGATTGAGAATTTAAATTAAATGAAATGTACAATGTCGAGGCATTGAAAAGACAGAATGAGTGATGAGCAATGAGCCTTGATCTCACCACATGTCTGCATCTAACAGTTCTAGTGTCATTTTGGATGTTTCAATTCGCAAGTCTAGTGCATCAGAGATTTACTTCCGGAATGCAACTCTTTTTGCTTGTTGGTGTACAGATTTGTCACTTTAACCATGAAAGTAGATGCAAGATATTTGCGAAAAATAAGTAAAGAAAAGCGATAGTTTCTCTTTTAACAAATGAATTAATCCAAACACATTGCACAAAGTCTTAGATATGAAAATATACGCATTCTGACCTAACAAATAAACATTGAAGAATAATCATGAAGAAACACAATTCATTAATAATTAAAAGGAAGCATTAATAAATACACATATTTAGAAATATATTCTTTTATCTCTCTAATGCCAAAAATGTGGATTCACAGACCCATCACCCCACACCCTGTACAATCAAAAAGCGCTCAAAAATTGAAACACAATTCATTCATAATTAAAAGGAAGCATTACTAAATACACAGATTTAGAAATATATTATTTATCTCTCTAATGCCAAAAATGTGGATTCACAGACCCGTCACCCCACACCCTGTACAATAAAAAAGATCTCAAACATTGAAACACAACTCATTCATAATTAAAAGGAAGCATTCATAAATACACTGATTTAGAAATATATTCTTTCATCTCTCTAATGCCACAAATGTGGATTCACAGACACAGACCTGTCACCCCACACCCTGTACAATCAAAAAGCGCTCAAAAGCTGAAACTACCCCCCTTATCATTACGTCTCACAAAAGGATTCATGTATGTTGTTAAACCGCTGGAGGTGTCGGGACTTTGTACAGTTCTAATTGCATTTCCATAACTAAATTGTGAAATTCAACATGTTCTTCTTCTTCTAAAACAAAAATCACCTTGTTGTACTTGGCATAGCTGGTTTTCTCTTTCCACGCCACTGAACGTAGCTGGGAAATGATGTTGAGTTGCTCTTTTTCAAGCCAATTCAAATCTGGTTGCATGACGGCCACAGGTTCATCTTCCCATTCCCTAATATTGCTAGGAAGTACCATTTTGAGGAAACTCTAAGTTTGGAGATGAAAATGCTACCACCTTTCCTCATATGCAGGCTCACTTAACTTCATCAACAAAAAATGACCATTTATTTGCCAAGAAAAAAGTGCCAATCTGCTACTAAAGATTACATTAAACCTCAAGTTGGTGTTTGAAATCATTTGAGAAGACATCCCTTAATGGCACTGTACAATTCATTAAATGTTAATGAGTTGACACTTCGAAAGTTGTGCATCCCACCCAGGTCACCCCATCGCTGAGAAACATAACTCTATAACCATTTGTACGGTAATAAAATCTCAACCATTGATTTCTAGAAATCTAACAGTTCTAGTGTTATTTCGGAGGTTTCAATTTGCAAGTCTAGTGCTTTAGAGATTTACTTCTGGAATGCAACTACAATCGTCCATCAAACAGTCCCTATGATTTTTTATTGGCATATCCGTTTATTTCGCCAATGAATTTTTTTATTAGTTTGAGATTTTGTTTAATTCGCTAATGAAAATATATTTTTTGCTTTGAAAAAAGGTTTTAATTGCCAACATTTTTTTTTTTGTATTGAAAACAAGATTAATTCGCCAATGGAAAAAAATTATGGTTTGAAAAACGGTTTTAATCGCCAATGAAAAATATTTTATTTGATTAAAAAAAATTGCAATTCACCACGATTTTCCACAGACTTCTAGGGATTATAAAAGATTCGCCAATTGAGATTATATATTTTCCCGAAAAACAAAAAAAATTCGCCAATAAGATTAATATTTTTTATCGGGAAGTATACAGGATTCGCTAGGATTTTATACCTTCGCCGAGGGGGGGGTTTCTTAAAGTTTTCCTTGATTAAGAACAAATATCCTCCACATCACATGATATTTTTGATCAAATATCTAAAGCTACAATCTTTTCAAAGTTTGACCTAAGATCCAAATATCATCGTTTGAGAATAAAAGACGAGGATATCCCAAAAATAGCTTTTAGAACTAGGTATGGCCACAATGACTTCACAATGCTATATTTTGGTTTAACAAATTCTATAGTCATTTTCATGAGCCTAAAGAACAATATATTCAAGGATCTTCTAGACAAATGTGTTCTCATCTTTTTAGATGGCATTTTAATCTAATCCAAGAATGAAGGGGATCATAGGTATCATCTAAGGTGGGTACTACAACATTTAAGCAAGCATAACAATTTTCGTAAACTATCCAAGTGTGCTTTCTTTCAAAAGGAAGTACAATCTTTGAGTTATCTTTGCTAGTGTGAAAGGAGTGTTTTAAAAACCATTGTGGCCATACCTAGCTCTAAAAGATATTTTTGGGATATCCTCCTCTTTTATTCTCAGTCGATGATATTTTGAAAGGAAGTGACTTCTCAATGCTACATTTTGGTTTAACAAATTCCATAGTCATTTTCATGAGCCTGGATAACAAAGTATTCAAGGATCTTCTAGAAAAATGTGTTTTCATCTTTTTAGATGAATTTTTAATCTAATCCACGAATGAAAAGGAACATAGGTATCATCTGAGGTGGGTACTACTATTGGAAAAATAAGGATAGACAACTGAGAGGGGGGGTTGAATCAGTTGTCACAGATTATTCAAACATATTAAACCTTAACTTATTCTTAGATTTGATGAAAGAACATTAAGCATAAACAATCACCACATTAGAAACACAAAGAACACCAAGATTTTATACGTGGAAACCCTGTTAGGGGAAAAACCACGGTGGATGTCATTCCACAATATTATACCATGTTAAAAGTATAGAGATGATAATGGGAATGCGCATGCATTCAGGCACACTACCTAGGGCTCATTGCGCAAAGAAGACACATTGTCTTATAAAGACATTCAGATTAAAACCATCTAAAGGAATTGAACTGAGAAATTAGCTTCTTCAAAATCCTAATTACCGTTCCGGTTAAACACATAAACACTTCTTCACACTTCGCTCAATCTTCTTCACACTCTGCTCTGCAATCGAATGATCTGATCTTTATTCACACATAGCACTTGTATACTTTGTAGTACACACACATCTCTACATGTCAAATGAAGAAGACAATCACTCTTATATATCGGCTACATGGAATTACATCAACAACTTTGTCGGCCAAAAATAAAATGATAAATGAATACAAACTATCGGCCCAATTCATGAACAAATCTCAATGTGCACCAACCGAAGTTGGACACAACATAATGAAGACTTAAAACAACATCCTTGAACACAACAACCACTCAAAAATTAATTCACAAGGATCCACAACACACTACAACCATCATGTCGGCCAAGAACATGAAAACCCGAACATGCAAAGAAAAAATCTTCGATCACGAGCACACCGATCAACGTGGACGTGCAACAAATATAGAGCACAATCTAGAAACATCAATGAACATCATAGGAGCATACGCAACAACTCAAATTACTAGAGTTGCATTCTCTTCTTTCAGAAACACCAGCTACAGTAACAGAATAACTGTAGGAACACAGAAACTCAGAACTTGCTCAAATCTTGATGCACACTTCTGAAAATTCCGGTAGATAAACTAGATAGGCTCAACAACAAACCCTTTAATCCACAACTTCTGAATACCAACATATTGAACTTTCCAACACGCTAAATTTCACAACTTCACAAACAACCTTCAACATATTTATTATAATTTTCTCAATATCCTCGACATATACAGCCTTCAAGACACCGATGCTAATAGTGTTGACATCAATGACAATCGCATATTAGCAACACAACCACAACATCTAAGCAAGCATAAAAAAATTGGTAAACTATCCAAGTGTGCTTTCTTTCAAAAGGAAGTACAATCTTTTCAAGTTATCTTTGCTAGTGTGAAAGGAGTGAATTAAAACCAATTGTGGCCATACCTAGTTCTAGAATATTTTTTGGGATATCCTCCTCTTTTATTCTTACTCGATCATATTTTGAAAGGTCATTGTGGCCATACCTAATTCTAAAAGCTATTTTTGGGATATCCTCCTCTTGTATTCTCAATTAATGATATTTGGATCTTAGGTCATCAATCTTTCATATTCTTGTAAATATCATTTTCAATCTCCCAACCCCATCTCATCTAACTATCAACATCTTCAATATTCCACACAAATCCAATATCTTGAGTAATTCCATAAGTTACTAAGTGCAATAAATCAAAACTAACCTAGGAAAGATTGAAAATTGAATACGAGTGTTTATGAATTGCATTTACCAAGCCAAACATGATAATTACAAACTTAATATTTTAAGCCTTTAATGTAATTAAGAATGCATTTACCAATAACTATTAAGAGGTATTTACCAATAATTATATTCTATTTATAATTATAAATAAATAATAATATTTTATTTATTGGTATTCATGATATCATTAAAGGTTTATGAGTGGTTATGAACTACATTTACTAAGCCAAACATGATAATTACAAATAGTAAGTTACTTAGGCTAAAAAGGTGTGGTTGATCTATTGCTTTACATATTTCTCTTTCCAAATATGTAATATTTCATCATATATCCCACAACCTCAACATACCATCCCTTCTCCTCATGTCTCAACATCCATCCCTCCTAATAGATCACATCATTTTCAATCTTTCAACTCCATCTCATCTAACTATCAACATCTTCAATCTTCCACACAAATCCAATCAATAGTAGAAAAACAACAATAAATGATTGAAAAAGCTACTAAAAATTGCATATAAATTACTAAGCTTGGTCACGTGACCATTAGTAGTTTATTGTTGGTCATTTATAACTCGACCAAATTTATGACTAAACCATTTTTAGTCATTTATTTGGTTATTTTGATTGATCAATTTGGTAGTATATTTAGTCGTTAATTTAGTCATTTTAATCATTATTTTGCCATCAACTGGTCATATATTTAGTCACCGATTTTTGTTAATTGGTAGTATGTTTAGTCATTTTAATTGACTAATTTCCATTAATTGGTAGTAAATTCAATCATTTTAATTTTTAATTGTTGTCCTTTGGTAGCTTATTTAATTGTTTTTGTTCATTGATTTATGTCAACTGGTAGTATATTGATACATTGTTTATTAATTGCATAATCATTATATTTACTACTTACTAGTTTAGTAGTAAATTTTCATTTATATGATATGAATAATTTATTAAATACCATAAATTGTATTATGTAGAAATAAACATATTATTAAACTTGAATTAAAACATAAAATGAAATAAAAATATTACATATATGGACAAGCTAAAACATGCTAGAAGTTAAAAGATTGATTCAACATCATGATAAAAAAGGTAATCTACAATTAAAAAATATAATGCAATTTTGATGAACTGTAAGATGTTCATATATATAATCAAAAATGTCAAAGTCTAAGAGTTTCCAACTCTTGCAAATACACCATGAGAAATATCCCTGAACAACACATTCAAACTACTGCATAAAGCAGTGAGCCAAGCTGTCTAATATAAGAATGAGGTGGTAACGTTTCTACAACTAGGAATCAAGACTTTTGTGGCAACGTTTCTACTGCAGGGCCATCAACGTTGTCCAACCTATTAATGTAGTCCATTACACGTGACTTATCAGCCTTAATGGTTGTCAAGATAAGAAGATTTTGCATATTAGGATTTCCACTGAAAGCAAAATTTTGTAGAACAATCTTCTCTAGAAGTTCAATCAACTCATGCGGCAGATCAACAGTCATAAATGCTTTCACTGTCGCAAATACCTGATCTGGATTTTTTCTTTCAAGTAAAGCATTTGATACAACTTGATCAACAAGTTTCCTTGAGAAAGGATTTTCTAGGTTAAGAACATTTTCCCAAAGGTCAGGTTCCATCTGCTCAACAACATACCTGAAACAAAATGTAACATACTTATTGGTTAAAAACCATGATCCTTAGTTGAGAAAACACAATATGCATATAACATAAGCTCAAAGTCCTTCAAAATATACATCACTTGGGGCTTAAATAGAAATTTTGTATTGGTAACATTAATAAGCTCTTCGTCACATTGTCCCCACCTATCTACAACAACTACTAGAGTTGGATCCCTTTTCTCACAATATTTACCCACCACCCAAGAATCATAGTAGGATTTCTAGTGAGGAAGTGCTCTGGATTATTATTTGTATCAATAATGATTTTACCAATACATTATGTACATGTACATCCTGACTTCCTTCACTCACAAGATGCTCTAAAAATTGTGTCAACAATCGAAGCCGGTTCCTAGAATAAACAAAGACAAAACAAGAATTGTTAGCTTAATATAAACCTTATGGAAATTGAAAAATAGCTTTGGAGATTTTATATATTACCTTTTTCTCGCATTCTTCAACAAGTGGTTCAACAGGAAGGAGAGAACAAACAAAAAGAATAAGACCTTTGATGAAGTCCTAGGGACAATCATCATCAAGCAACTGACCAACAACTAAAGGAGCATTGCTTGGATTTACCTTATCAACAATCAGAAAAGAGTAAACAATTTAGTCCTTCAAATGCATGTGCGCAACCCACATAATAAAAATGATGAAGGTTGATACTGTAACCAATATATGTTACATTAGCCCTTTTCCAATAAATAAGAATGTCCTTTAAGTTTATATTAGTTCTCCATTGTTTTTAAAAAGATAAGCAACATTTACAGGGTGTTGTACCCTTTACACAGAGAGCCTCCAGGGCCAAAAGAAAGCATAGTTCAAAAAAAACTTGAACTAGAAGAACCAACAGAAACAGTTGACTGGTAGTTGTAGAAACAGCTGACAAACAACTGTCAAATAACACTAGAAACCCCAAGAACAAAGGGGGCAACACTAGAACTCAAGACCCTAGGCCTCGAAACAGAATGAGGGAGTCCCTTCTTCCTTCTTAGCACAATAGACCAGTTGTTTGTCGAGCGAGGAGAGAGAAGCGAAACCACAGACTCCACCAAGGGCAAGGAGCCATCGCGCATGGGAGACGGTTGCACAGGAGAGTAGACAAGATCGAACGAAGGATCAATAGAGGCAACCAACATTGTTTGAGCAGGCTCAGTCAAGACAACATCAGCATCGGCAAAAGGAGCCAACAAGGGCTCCTCAGATGGGACAGTGACAACATCAACAAAACGAGCCAACAAGGGCTCCTCGGAAGGGATAGTCAAAATAGGAGTTGAGCAGGAATCGAGCTCATGAGAAGACAAAGGAGAGGCATCTTCCGCGACAACATGAGTAAGACCCACCGTAAGATGTTCCAATAGAGCATCTTTCCACCAAGTAGTAGCACCCTTTCTGTGGGCAAGTGGGCAACCAGAGGCCAAATGACCCATAGAGAAACATCTCCTACACCGAAAGGGGAGGCCCTCATAGTCCAAGAGTTTCTTCCAAGGTCTATCCTCCACCAACAAGACCACATCACCATGGAGAGGTTTGGAGATGTCCAAATCCACTAACATGCAGGCTACCGTAGTATGCCCAAGCTCCCGAGTCGTAGAGTCCACCATTAAAAAGTGTCCAATGGTGTTGCCAATAGCTTCATAACATGGTCCACATCCACCCCCTGTCTAGAACATGGTCCCGCTCCATAGAGGAGGCAAAGGCTGCTAAAAAGAAGCCCCTAGCACTAGGATAAAGCTCTATCTCACCAGCAACCAATGGCTTCCAAGAGGTGGAAACCCAGTTATGGAGATCAGGGAGGGAGGGCCACAAACCATTAAACCTGCAAACCACTCCTTGCTTCAAATAATACTCTTCATTCTCAACAACCTCGGGTCCATAGACCACTACAAGGGAATCCCGAGCATAGGGCAGAGGATGAACTCGAGAATGGGTAGAAGGACGAGCACCTCCTTGCGCAACCTCAGAAAAAGGCAACACTTGATTTGCAGAACCCCCCGCAACCGCAACATAAGTGACAACTCCCCGTTTAGAAACATTGGCACCAACTAGAAGAGAGGAAGGAACCCCTCCTGTACTCCCAGACAAACCCCCACAGACCGCATCTGTCATGACCGAAACAAACGTCGAAAGCCCACACACGGGATCCGTAGCCCTTCCCAAAACCTGTAGAATGTCTGGAGGAACAGGGGGAGCCCCTGCTCCCAACGAAGCCTTTGCCACCTGGTGACCAGCACCCACGCCCATTATCACCGAGCCATCGAAAGAGCCCAGAGGTAGACCGTTTGAATGCGGGCTCTCACCCAATGCTCCAACGGCAGGAAATTTCATCGCGCATAAAATCTTCTCCATTGTCAAAAAGACATGGTACCAACAATAAATTTCACCTGGCATGCATAAAATATTTTGGTACACATGGCAGTCTTTCAGACATTAGTAGTAACATGATAAATATGGTCTGTTTATAGAACTCTTTTTAGAATCTAAAGATCTCTGAAATGAGTGACCTGCGACTTGAAGATATATAAGGTTTTTCTGGCACAGAACATGGAGGAAAAAAAGTGTTCAATATGAGGACCTACCTTTTGGACATAGCCTTCAATGTATCACAACATATTGTTTGAATATAAGTAATGGGTAAGATCTGGTCCAAATCCAAACCGATCACAAACATTTATCAGTGGACAAGCATCTAGAAGTCTTGCTTCTATAAGAAAGTTCTTTGTCTTTTCAACATCATAGAAGTTTGACTCTCTAGTTACGTGTTCCAACTTGATTTGTCTAGTTTTGGTTGTTGCTTCAATGTATTTGAAGTGAATGTAAGTATCCTCACTGCCAATGACATTGAAAATATAGTTTACCGAATAAGTACAAGGTTCCCAAGCTACTACAAAATTATATCCTCAAATAGATTAATGAATATCAGTGACAAAATGATACAAGTGACAATCCAATGGCAAATCACCTGGAGCTCAAATATGCACCCAAGAAGAAATATAGCCCTTCATAAGACTTGAACTGTTCAAAGAACTTGATGCATGAATCTACACCCAATTGTTCAGAATATTCCTTGGCAGTCGGTGTGACATGAAAGAAGTTAACATCAAAATTAAGAGAGCAATTGTCAATGTCATCTAGAGCCAACATTATTAATTTGAAATAAATAAAAGGTGCAAAATTTTTACCTGGACAATTATTTGGAGATTTCCCCTCAGGTTGTCAAGAAGGAGATCTTTCATGCACTCTAACACCCACTCTCTAGAAAGGGTCCCAAAGAACTCAACAAGGGTCTGAGAAATATTGTAATCAATAAGGGAATTGATAGTTTCTATTCAATTTCAAAAGAACATCATGTTTCACAGACTTGTGGCTTGATAGCATGGGTGTTGACAATGACACATTTAATATCAGGCAACTTTGTATAGTGTTGTACCCAAAATTTACAATATTAGTGATGAACAAAATATTTCCTAAGGAACCATTTGACATAAGGAAATATGTAGCAAATTTAAAGATTTCTACAACAATTAATATAGAAAATGCTTCATACTCGACATTAGATCTAAGTTAAAGCCTAAATGTATCCCAATGAATCACCTACCTGAAGCGCACACATATATAAACCAGCTTTCTCGCAAAACTGTGCAATATAAGGATGATCATAGTGACTAAAACTTCCATTTTCCAAGATTGCATCAACAACATTGGGGAAAGTGACCAAATTAATCTCAAGAACTTGCAAAACAAATAAAATCAATAAAGCTAAAATCACAATAATTTCTATAATCAACAATGTATAAATAGTTCATTTTCACTCTTGTCAAA
Organism: Sequoiadendron giganteum; assembly: GCA_007115665.2. NCBI lineage: Eukaryota > Viridiplantae > Streptophyta > Pinopsida > Cupressales > Cupressaceae > Sequoiadendron > Sequoiadendron giganteum. The sequence goes on along the minus strand of CM021106.1, from coordinate 641,352,493 downwards.
CTTTGCACGTAAGCATGTTTTAAACTGGTTCTAAGAAAATTTAAAAGCTAGTTGCTTCATGATCATATTAACAACTTGCCTTAGTTTGACGATATGTATGTTTTGGCAAATTAGGCTTCAAAACATCCAACAAAAAGGATGTTGCTTCACAGATCATTTTACACTGCATATAGATTTACATATGAAATAAAAAGATAGTAAGTTATATTGACAAATGACTATACTTCAATATAAGAAGTTTTACTTATGTTTGTTTTGGCTACCGAATATCTAGACAATATTCTAAATCAAATTGACCAACAAAACAACCTTTGACAATGTGTACCAAATTATATGAAATGAATAATTTATTAAACACCATAAATTGTATAATGCAAAAATAAATATATTATTAAACTTGAATTAAAACATAGAAAATAAAAATATTGCATATACGAACAAGCTATAGCATGCTAGAAGATGCAATTTTGATGAACTGTAAGATGTTCATATATATACGTATATATTATAATAAAAAATGTCAAAGTCAAAGTTTCCAACTCTTGCAAATACACCATGATAAAGATCCCTGAATAACATATTCAAACTACTGCATAAAATCGTGGGCCAAGTTGTCTAACAACTAGTACATGATAAACATAAACTATGTCATTTTTTGCAAATATTTTAGTGGCCACTGTGTGAAAGTTCCTTCTTTCTCTTGCAGATAGACAAATCCATCTATTTTGTCTTCATAAGCAAGGGGTATGTTATTTGTGACCTTTAAAATATTTACATTTGCATCTCTCGTTCCTTTCAATTCGACTTCATGTACAATAGATAGTGAGTGAATCCACCCAATCAAACGGATCCAACACTGCAACTTTATCCCCTTCTTGGAGTTTATCAATACATTTTTGCAAAAACAAAAAAAAATACACATTAGATTGAGATATAAAACATTTGATAAATATTTATAAGAAACTAGAAAATGACGATAGAAAACCTAAAACCATGCACTTGACATATTAAACAAAAATTAACTTCCCGCTATTTGATACAGAATGGATGTTAGATAAAAAAAGGTGTCCATTTGTAAGTTATATGTTCTCCCTTATTTCCATAATCTATGTATACTACCTAATTACACTCCACTACTATTCTAACCAACTTCTATCACATAGATAATGATTACCTTTATTTACATAATAAAACAACCATTACTTGCATGTGGTTTCATAGCACTCACCTCAAGTTCCGCACCACTAGTACTATGAATATCATGCACATGCTCATCGAGTTCAACATAATCACTATCAACATTGACATGAAGTTGTGCAGTTTCGCAGAGAGCTCTATTGACAACGCCTTTTTCTTTTCATTCTACTTTCATATAATTGCTCTGCATGTGGTTTATTCATCATGCAAAAATTAATATAAGTTAAGTAAAGAATGCAAAAACTATATTTTTTGTCCAAAAGAACATTTTAAGCATGAAGAATGACAAAACATTGGGACAAATTAACTTACAACTTAAAGAATGCAAAAGTTATAATTTTTTGTCCAAAAGAAGAATGACAAAATATTGGGATAGATTAACTTACAACTTAAATAATGCAAAAGCTATAAATTTTTGTTCAAAAGAACATTTTAAGCATGAAGAATGACAAAACATTGGGACAAATAACTAGCAACAATTATTATATTACCTCAACTTCAACACAACTATGATTGTGCTGCACATTCTTGTCCAATTCATCATGATCACTATCAATATCAGCACCTCTGTTGACATCAAGACGTTTTCATTTTCGTGTTGCTTTGATAAAATTGCTCTGCACATGGTTTAACTATCATGCAAAAAAATTTACAAAATATTCAATAGTCAAGTAAAGAATGCAAGCTATAAATTTGTCCAAAAGAACATTTTCTGGATCACTCCAACAATAAAGAAACTAGGTTGGATTCTCCTACACTCAAATTTCAATCTACATATTAAGAGGCATTTGTATACAAAATTGCAAAACAGGAAAAAATGAGATCAATAGAGCCTCTTACATCATTTGAATCCGTGGAATTATGCTCATTCCATGCAGAAACTATAGATTTAACAAAGGCAACCAATTACAAAACTTTCTTAGTGAGATCGTATATGCAACTCATTACATGTCGGCACCCTTCATTTGAATTGACATGATCTGGAAAGGCTCTTATTTGACGTCTAACAAATGGCTGCGAATATATGTTGACGAACTAGATTTCCACTTCATCCTACTCTTAGATTTACTAGGATCTAGTGTTGCCATATAATTGATAATATCTTCTCCACCTGCTTCTCTATTATTGTTTTCCACCTGAAATACAATGTCCCTAAATCACCTCAAACTATAGTGGGAAATGGGACACTAAATTGAGAGCTAGAAATTGGAACAAGAAACAAGACACTAGAGAGGGAACTCAACACTATACATTCAAATGTCTTTTCCAACCTAATGTACCTTTTCTCCTAAAGCCTAACCCTAATTTGCATCTAATAGCCAAATTGACTCTCAACATCTTTAAAGTGGATTTACCTAAAATGGAAAGTATGAGCTAACACCTACAATTACCTCTACACACTTTCAATCACTCAAAGCATTCACCATTGTTACACACATCCCACACCATTGCGCCATTGGTGTTGCATCAACAAGTCCCTAAATGTGTTATAGGCACCTATTTTTCCCTTTTTAGCATTGGTATTTACTGCAACAAGACACTAAGGTGGGAAACATGACACTAAAGAGGGAAATAGGACACTAGCATGTTGCAAAGGACATAATTGTTGTGTACGAGACATTAGCATGAAATAAAAACATGTCTACATATTAGGTCTATAACAAACAATAGGTAGAATAAAAAGTTTTAGTAAATGTCCAACATCTCAAATCCTTCTACAGCCCTACAATGAATGTCCAAACATGGCATCTAATCCTTTGACACTTATTTACTTGATAAAATTTGAAACTTGATTATTGTTACCATTTTTAGTTATATCATATTGTTAGTGGATGAATACAATTCTAGTAATTAAAATAAAATGTTTTACTTTTAGTGCCTGATTTTAGTTACACATACTAGTGAGTATTAAGCTCTCTTTCTATGTTGCATATAATTTGAAGAGCTTAAAATGAATCTTTGTTGTCAAGTGGTCTTTGGTCTACTTAGTGAAGTTTAATGGCTCACAAAAAGCCGAAGGATCTAACTCTTGGTAAGTGCAAAGGCACAATCCTCTAAAAGCAGACTAGGCAGGTAAAAATGTGGTAAAACTCCAAGAATATTTGTGACTAACTGCTTACCACGAGTACACTTTGCAAATAGGTAAAAATGTGGCTAAGTGTGACTTACCGCTTACCATGAATGCACTTTTCGAGTGTAATTATGAAAACTTCCCCAATGCGGTTACTCTAGAGAAATCCTGGATTCTGTATCGTAAAAATGAAGAGCCGCATAACCATTGTGCAACTTTCTCTCCTGAATACGAATGCAAACTCTCCCCATGCAGTTACTCTAAAGAAGTGATTTGAAACTTCTCTACCGTATAGAACTGATGTAGTTACCAAAGAACTAAATGAGAGGAATACCAGGTTCTCCACTGTGAAAATTATGTGCAGCATAACCATTACGCAACCTTCTCTCTGACGAGTGCACCTAAGTAAGTATGGGAAGTTAGATTCATTTTTTCAGGAATTAACTTGCATGCCATGCTTTTCACAAAATGAGCTCACATTTTCTTGAGTCCTTTCACCAACTGAATGTCCCACACAAATAGAAAAATGGTAACAGGAATCTCCAAAAGGAGGCATTTGCGAGTCACTTATTAGCTGCATTTGTAATATGATCTTCTGTATGATATGTGGGAACTATTGAATGTCTTTATACACCATACCCCCTTCTCTCTGCAAAACTAGTATATCAATGCAATTCAATCATGGATTAAAAGAATCTGTGGCCTCATTCTCACATAAGGTACGCTTCAAGTGTGGATGATTTTATTTAGAGAATGCATTGCAGCCTTGGTAATGGTTTACCTTGCAGAATCTGAGTTAAAAATATAAAAAATAAAAGCAACTATGACTAGAAAGTGCCAATAATAGAATCTAAACCAGCGTCATACTCGAATTGCTCTACTTACAGGAATTTCCACCAGCCAAAACTTTTTATAATATAAACGAATGTAAGAATTAGACAATGCTGTCTAAACGTAGCCAAAAAATACCTGCATCATATTATGGTTGTCAAGAAAACGACCGAATGATTTCAACCAAAAATCTGATAGGAAACGCAACATATTTAATAACTTCGCTTCTAATTAAAAAATAGCTGATTAGAGAGTACAAGCCATTTGCTTCCTTGGCTTATTATCTCAAGAACTCTGCTAGTCAGGCACAGACTCATTCAGGCAGGCAAGCAAACAGCTCCCAAATAATACATTATTTTAGCAGCAAAAAACATTATACTCAAACGCAAAGCAGAGTAGTATCATTATCTCAAGAACTCTGCCAGTCAAGCACAGACTCATTCAAGCAGGCAAGCAAACAACTCCCAAATAATACATTATTTTACCAACAAAAAAAAAAAAAGATGGTCAAAGGTAAAGCAAAGTTATATCAACTACAGAAGTTAATGGTTCTTGCCTTTTGATCCAAGAGGCTAGTACTCTAAAGAAATGACAATATCACAGTAAACCACTTATTTTGATAAGGTCAGGAGGACCAAAAGATCCCATAGGTTAACAATATACAAGATCCCAATGTTTCAAAATATACCTGTGTTACACAAGGACCTGTCCCCACCTCTCAAACCCCCGTCCCCTTAGGCATTTTGAGGACAGTGGGGGACATCCCCTCGCCGAGCCCCCCAACAAGAGAATTCTGGAAACATCTCAGAAACATGTTCCCATTTTAGGGAATGGCCAGAAACAGCTAGGCGGTGCCTGGCCATCCCCAATGCAGCTGGGGACATCTCAGATGCTCCTCAACTGTCCCAGGGACAGCCAAGTGTCGTCTACAGCAAACCAATTTTTTATAATGTTTTAAAAATATTGTTTAAAACATTAAAAAAAGACTCTTAAATATATCATGACAGCATTATAACAGCAGCAATAAATATATCATGACAGCAGTAAAACAGCAATTAAATTAATCCTGACAGCAGTGACAGCAATAACTGTAATATAACAGCAATAAATATATCATTATTCAAATTCATAGTTAATGATAACAATTAATGCTAACAGCAATAATTTGGGTGTCTGATTTCATTGTTCAAGAAGTCTCGAACTTCAAAATTCTTGATATGGTATTAGAGTGAGTTATTATTGTCAGTTGCAAAAGAGAATAGGTGCATTGGCCAGGTCTGGTACAATGCGGTATTGTGTGAGAAGTGCAAGCAAACAAACAAATTCTTTTTGGAATGTGCCTGGCATGCAGGCTTCTACAGATATCATCCAACATTTTAACAGTCTCATGTTATATTGCTGCTGTTATACTGTTTTTCATTAACTTCTAGAAACTTGACACTCTCTCTCTCCCTCTCTCTCTCTCTCTCTCTCTCTCTATATATATATATATATTAAAATTTCATATATATTGATGTCCCTCCGCTGTTCCAATAAAATGGCCCTAACACTGCCATCCCCAGAATGCGTCCCCTGCTGTCCCTGTCCTGGAAACACGGTGGAACATAGGAATATACATGATCCCAAAGAAGCCTTATAAGACAGACGACTCAAATAAAATCCAGTGTTCCACGGGGTTTTGGGGACGGGGACGGGGACGGGGACAGGGGGACGGCAGGGGACGTGTTTCCGAGACATAGGGACGGGGGGCCTAAGTTTGGGAATGGTAGGGGGACGGCGGGAGGATGGCGGCGAGGGGGCAGTAGGGTGTTGAAATACATATAGTACTTGAAAAAAAGTTATAAAAAGATGTATAAGTATAAGAATTATACATTTTGGAGACAACTAGGAGTCCCCTAGACGTCTTGAGGACACCCCAACATCCTCAAAGTCCTATCAACGTCTTGGAGACAGTGAAACTAGTGGTGGGATGGTGGCGTTGGTGGTGGCCTGGTGGGGGGACGTCTCCCCCAAGTCCCCAAGTCTCCCAGACGTCCCCCTCTAGGAAACGCAGGGTTTTTGGGGGGTGACGCGTCCACTAGGAACACTGAGATTAAAATCTCAACTAAGGATAGGCAACTTTAAAATGTTCATTTTAAATTGATATACAAACACAGTAAGCCACCTTTAATCAACGGAATCTCCTATACCAAAAATCTTTTTAGCGGATGCAAACCTTGCCTACTGTGTAATATACTTCTTATTGCGTTCTTGTCCCTTTTCTTATTTGAACATCTTATTGTAAGCCTCTTCATTGCAATTGTTCATTTACAGTCACACTTCTAACAAAAGTCCAAATGTTTGGTATCCCTGTATATGAAGGTACCGTACAACACGTGCTGTTTGTTCAAACTTTTACTTAAATGCATTAAGAAGACGCATTAGAATGTCAACTTCTGGCAGGGTATTGATAAATATTTAATAAATGTAGAGCTGATAATAAGTAACTAAATCAAATTACACACATCCATAAGAGAGCAAGCACTAAGCTTGCAAGCTTGATAGCATCATACAAGCTGGAATCTCATCTCAATGAGAAAGTACTACCGACATTAAAAGGGGTAAATATTAAAATAGGAAGCACAGCCATATCAAAACTAAATGGCCAAGCCAAGGATACTTTGATTGCTCAAACTGACCCCACTCTTGGCATGTTAATCATCCAAAGAAGAACCATGATCACATCTTATCTAACAAAATTCAAGAAAAGCAGCTTCAAAATTATTATTATTATTATTATAATGTTCAAAGTTCAAACATTTAACAAGAACAGGTGGTTAAGCTTATCTTTCTTTATGCCATTTGTCTATTATTTTCAGATTCACTCTTTGACTATCTTAGAATCCTATTTAAAAAAAAGAAAAGGTGGTTACGCTTATCTTTCTTTATGTTTCACCTGCAGTATATATCTTACAAACTCAGAGGAAAATAGAAAAAGCATGCTAAGCATTTTACAAAAAGTACAAAAATTTTACGAGAGAAACGGCCTACTAGAAAGTTTCTCATATTAGTAATTTCTACATCTAGGGAGTATTGAAAGAGCAAGGAGAGATTGCAACCAGGATTTAATAAGATAAACCTCACAAAATAAATTGTGAAAATAATATTGACATGTGCACACACACACAGTTAATTCATTTCTCTACAGTTCTTGTCTGCCCATTTGGCCGACAATAATATGCTCTCCGATGCAAAGATTTTAGTAAATACCAACCATGCACCTGACAGAATCCATTCATATAATTTCATTTAGAGATAGAAAAGTAGCTTATAGGATTAGAATAAAACCACGAACTAACAGCCCATTACTGCACAATTATACACAAAGACTCCCGCATGCTCCTTCACAGCAAGTGTGTTCCAATCTAGTTGGCTTCCATCAGAGCCTGGTTGCCATGAACTCAAAACAATTAATTCGCCTTCTGGTCCCCTCTGTCCTCCAATTACTACAAGCTCATCCCCACAGGCCCTGAATGCCAGCCCCCAACCATTTGCAGTGTCTGCCCTTAAAGGCAATCTTCCTAGGACGTGCCATGAATTGCTTTCCTTGCTATATTTTTTTACTTCATTTCGGGAGTGCTCTACTGCATACAGTTCATTATTTACAACAGCAACCAAAGGAGGTGCATGAGCAGCCCGATTGCCAGCAGGAAACATATTTGGAATCCTTCTCCATGTTCTAGTTTGGAGATTGAATTCTTCACCACAAGTAAGGGATTCCTTATTATTTATCATCCCCCCTATTACATAAAACTTATCATCCATGAAAAATCCAGAACACAATTTCCGAGGAGAATGCATTTCTGGTAAGGTTTCCCAGCTACTCAGTTCTGAATTATAAAGTTCAGCAGATTTGAGGACAACCCCATTTTTGTCACACCCTCCTGCTACAATTGCAACCTCTCCATTGCTGCTTGAACCAAAGAGACAGCGAGGAGAAGCCATTGGAGATCCCCTAGACCAGTTGTGCGTCAAGATACTATACCTCCATATTGCAAATCCAGATATTTCTTTTCCAAAAACCAGCAACTCTATTCCCACAGCTAAGGATTCCTTATCTGCATAAGTGAAACATTCATCTGAAGGCATCCTTGGTAATCTCATCCATCGGTCCCGCTTAGGATCATAAGCCTCCCATCCAACCAAATTGCATGCCAAATATATCCAATGTTCAATAATCCCAAGCTGTCTTCTCAGGCGGTACAGGTAGCCACTATGAACTAATGAATTGAACCGGCTGTTTAATGAAGAAAGGGAGCCATAATCTGATCTTGAGGTCCATGCTAGACACTGCATAGCTATATCATCTTGAAGACCAGGCAAAAGAGAATCATCTGACCCCTCTTGATTCCCATCTGCATCTTTTTGCTCTCCTGGACAATCTTCCATATCCATTGGGATCAAATCGGGACCTTTGGCTTTCATCTCAGCAATCTGAACTCCTTTCAATATATCAAGCATTGCTGCTTTTTGGTTGTCCCTCAGAACCATTTCCTTACCATCAGTGTTTTCTTCTTCAAAATTCAATTGCAACCCAAGTTTCTTCAACTCTAGCAAGTATGATATAAAATACCATTGGTTCTGCTGCCATTGGTGGTCCAAATGAGAGGAACCAGGCAAAATCTCCAGAAAGCAAGAGCCTTGCCCGTCAAACATTTCTATAGATTCTAGCCAAGTTTTAATATCTCCTGATATTGCTGATACTAAGAAATTATTTTCTTTACAATGGCCAAAATTTGGCACTCATACTAAGTACTTATAGTAACATGGCAGTAGCAAATGCCAACCTGATGCACAAGATCAAGAACATCCAGCCTATAAGTTGAGAACAAAACAATAGCTTCAGTTGTTCAGAAGCTCAAGATCTGCTGTGTAAATGCTCCTCTGCGTGCTCCTCAACATGCCTGTTACAAAACTAAAAAAAGCAGATTTTACCCTTTAAAGTTTTAACCATTCTTTTTCAGTAATCAATCCCATTTGTAACATTATTGAGCTCTAAATGTCCATCAATTTTTCATTTTAATGCAAAGACTAAATACAATTCTGCATCCTGTGCACAATCAATGTTTCTTTTCAATTTTTTGTTGTTCTTGGAATTATTTAAAAATAATACCAGTTCATTTGATTCAGACTGAGCCTTGGAGTTCATCTCAATTTTGGGGGCCTTATTTCTCAGGTACAAAGAAGTTCTCTTCAAGAAGGAACTGTTTGGAGAAAAACCTGGGCTGAAAAGGAGAGCATTTCTTCTTCTGGTTTAGAAGCTTTCCAAAACATGACCAGCTAAAGTACATTTTCTAAATTGAAGAGGCTTGTATAGCTTCTAAACCAAAAAAAAAAATTCTCCTTTCAGGCAGGGTTTGCTCCAAATGATTTCAGCTCAAAGACAACTCATTTTTAGTAAATTTTTTACCTGAGAAAAGAGCCCCCCAAAAAATAGAGATGAGTTAGCAAGGCTCAAGTTTCAATTGAATGGATTGGTAATTTTTTCAAATAGTTACAAGAATAACCAAAAAAAAAAGGCAAAAAAGCTAGAGCAAAAATTCACAATTCACTGGAAAGTATGTCTACTAGAGGACAGGAAGGGAAAAAGATTTCTGGCAAGAAGAAGAGGAATAAAAGAGCTCCAAAAAAATAGATATAAGTTCCAAGGCTCAGTCTGAACTGAATGGATTAGTAATTTTTTCAAATAGTTATAAGAACAACAAAAAGAAAGAGGCAAAGAAACTAGAGGAAAGCTTCACAATTCACTGGAAAGTATATCTACCAAAATGACAGGAAGTGAACAAGATATCTGGCAAGAAGCAGAGGGAGAAAAAGAAACAGTGGTGAAGTAATTGAAATGGAGGAAAATTCTAATGCACACAGTTCATTTCAAATGAAGTTATCTGAGGAAGACCAAAATGAAAATGAATGTTCAGTGCAGGCTGAAAATCTCTAGAATTCTCTGTGCAAGCAAAATGATAAAAGAAAAGAAACAGAAATGATTGTGCACGGGATGCAGAAAATCTCCACAGCTCTATGAGCAATAAAAATAAGATAAAGAAAATAATAAAAACTGATTGTGCACAGAACCCGGAAAAGAGTTCTATGAACAAGTAAAATATGAAAAGGAAGATAAATGAGAGGACTTTAATTTGTCACAATGATAATATAAGCAATTCATTTCAAATGAAGTTATCTAAGCAAGACAAAATTGAAAATGTATATCCAGTGTTGACAGAAAATCCCAAGAGCTCTATGAGCATGAAAAATAAGAAAAGGAAGAGATTTGAGATGGCTTTAATTTGTCACAATTGGAATATTGTCGACGATAATAATGTTGGGGACATGATAAACCGTCACCTCAAACATAAGAAAAAAAAGAGGAACAAGCAGATGAAGGTGAAAAAGCAATGCACAAATGAAGTAGCTGAACAGGATGAGGTAATTAGGGGAATGCACTTTACTGCTGAAGAAGTTCAAAGAATGTGAGATGCAATATATAAATATATCAAGGTAATTTTGTTTTTATATTTCAATTTTATCTTTACATTATTTTTTTGAAGTGTTGTCCCTATTTCACACATGCCGCAATAAATAAAAGACAAATGCTTCAAAGAATTGGTTCCAAATCCCTACGGAAAACGATAATTTTACCAATGATAGATTAACCTGCATTCTAATAAAATCATTCACAATTTTCTCCTTTAACCTACTACATTCAAGGAGTAGATCAAAAAACCTCAGGTAAGAAACAATCCCCACAACATACAAATATAATCTAAACCATAAATAAAATCCTCACACCCCCCCGCTCCCCCCCTCTCCTCCCACCAAGAACAGTCACTTTTTCAGTGCCGTGAACTAATTAGAACTCTACAGCCACAGCTACTCCTTGATATATTCAAACTAAGCCCACATTGGACAATATGCTTCCTTCCAAAAATTTCCAAGACTGGAATGACAGCTGCCTGGTGACAGTGGGGTACGAGATGGACATGGAGACACATTTCAAATTAGGGTCAGGAACACAATGATAAGGGTAAACGAATAGTCACCAGACAACGTGGGAATGAAGACAAGGTGACCATGATTCAAACCCTTAAAAATGGACTAGCTCCTATATTTATAAAATTAATCTAAACTTCACCGTTATGTAGAAGCAATATGCAGGCTGTCACTACTCAAATCCAAACAACAACTTTGCAGGCCAAGACAATCTATGCTCTGAAAAAAGACATTGGGATAACAACCTTCACATAAAAGAAAAATAAAATTAAAACTCCAACTAATGCACAGTTCTTGCTTCAAGAAATGGGCATATTGCAAGCCTAAAAGACAGAAAAGAAAAGAAAAAATAGATTCAAAGTTTCAAGGATTGGTTCAAAATAGGAAAGGAATCAACTATACAAATGACAGATTTAACCTACATTTTAATAAAAATATTCAGTAATACCTCCTTAAACCCAAATATATCAAAGGACTGAAACAAAAATCCTCAGGTAACAATCAGTCCCCACAACATCAAATCCTTTCTCTCCCCCCAAGAACAGTCACATTTTCAGGGCCATGAACTAATTAGAACTCTTCCGTCAGAGCTGATCCATAATATGTTCAAGCTAATCCCATATTTGAAAATATGCTTCCTTTTACAGATTTCAAGATTGAAAAGAAACCACCTGATGATAATGGGGTGCAGAGATGGGCACACTGAGACATTTCAAATCAGAGTGTTGAAGCAAATCAGCAAGGGTACATATATAGTCACTGGGAGACTTGATTATGGAGACGGGGTCCACGTACCTATACTGGAATTTCCAGCAAACCATGATTACTGGCTTATTCATTAAACTTTAAAGTTAATTTAAATTTCACCATTAAGTGCAAGCAAAATGCAGGCGACACTGCTAGTCAAATCCAAACTAGAACAATTTTCACAGACCATGACAACATATGCTTCAAAAAAAGGCATTGTGATGATAATCCTAACGGAAAATGTTAAAAAAAAAAAATACAGCTAATAAATGGTCATTGATTCAGGAAACAGGCATATTCTAGCCCAAAATAGAATTGAAGTTTCACACAGAAATGAACCAGTATCTTCGTGCCTGCAATTACAGAAAATAAACTTCCCTTGCTGAATTGTGCTTGAAAAATGCCAAACTTAAATCAGGAAAGTTGTTCCAGCAAATAAAGAGGATTTGCATTATCTTTAGGTACCAGCTGTAAGAAAAGAAGGAATGCCTCTAAATTATAAGCAAAATTTGCCATTCCTTCAAGAAATGCAAAGAAATTTAAGCTTGAAATAGAAGAAAATTCAAAAAGAAGTAACACAAGGGCTTCTCAATATACCATAGGATAAGTATCAATCCCTATGACTTACAAACCAAATGAATATTTTCAGATAACCAAACACAAACCTCTCTTATTACCATTAAATACTCAAGTTATCAGTACCATGAACTTATATACTGCAGTCTAGAATGATCTCTTAAACATTCAAGTTTAATCCAAACTCCAGAAAAACTTACAAGATTTTCTGATCTACCTCAAAGGAGTATCACATCAGATTTCAAGATTGGACACTAAAACAAGTGTGAATTCCTAAAATTTTACAAAGCTAACCTGAATAATTGAACATGCACAACCAAAACAGGGTGCAATCGGTACTGAAGTTTGAGATATAGAAGTCTTTCTTCTAAGCTTTGAAAAAAGAAAACCCTAATTACACATAAAAACCAAAAAAAAATCATAGTTCCAACTATAGAAATGCCAATCCTTTTCGAATTGCACACCCATTTAAGCTCAAAAATAATAAATTTTACAGAGAAATGCAGGCCTAATAGGGCTGTAGAAAGCAGCAAATATAATCCTAAATTATCAGGACTGACAATATCTTGTTATGATAACCCAATCAAAACAAGCAAAAATTTCAATAATAAAACCAAAGAACTACCATTGCTTTAAAATATAAACAGAATTAAAGCTCAAAAGTCCCATTTTACAGACAACGGCAACGAAGGCTTCTTATTTGTACCATCAATTCTAGTTTGCTCGGTGAAATTGAACTCAAAAAGCGCAAAATTTGAACCAAGACAAACCTTTCCAATGTATCGGAAGGATTTAAAAACATTTTTGTCACGTCAACTCTACAAAATGAGAATAAAAACCTCAAAAACAATCAAACAGCCACCAACAATTCTGCATACGTATAGAGTTTAAACTTAGAAAGCTGGAATGTTAAAAGAGAAATGAAACAAAGGCCTCTATCTGCATTTACGGAAAATGAGCTTCCTTTAGCCAAATCGGCCTTAAAAAAAACTCCAATTTTGAACGGAAAATGCCGTTCCAAATTATCAGTGCGACGGATTTACGCTTTCTTGTGCGTCAACGCTTAAGGAAAAGAAGGCCACCTAAAAAATATAGGTAAAGAACGATCATTGCCTCAAGAAATGCACAGGATTTTAGCTTAAAAGAAGAAAAACTTACAGAGAATTTTTTAAAAAGACTCACCTTATTTACGTAGGATAGGCTTCCCCAGGCTGAATCGTCCTTCAAAAAGCTCCGAAGTTGAACCGGGAAGCCGTTCCAACTTAGGAGAAAGATTTACACTGTCTTGTGATGACAACTCTAACAAGGAAAAAATGATAATAATAAAAAATCAGAGCCAAAAAAACAGACAGAATTCAAAAGATGCACAGAATTTAAAGCGAAAAATTTACAGAGGATTAAAAAAAACCAGGTCTTCTTACCTGCATTTACCGAAAATGGCTTCCGTGGGCCAAATCGTGCACGTTCCAAGTTAATTTGATATCAACTTTAATTAGAAGAAGACACGCCTCAAATCAGAGCCCAAAACACCCGTGAATTCAAAAAAACCACAGAATTTAAACTTATACAGGAAGTAAATTTTACAGTTTAAAGAAATGCGTCCTCCTCACCTGTATTGTTGTAAAATGCTGTTCCCTGGGCGAAATCCAGCTCAAAAAGCCCAAATTTAGCAGGGAAAAAAAGCCGTTCCAATTTGTCCACACCAATCAAGCATTCCACTTGAAAACCCCTTTGGATTTGCCCGCAAATCTCCCGTGGAAACCCCCATTAAAGCTTCGATATAGTGGACGAATAGCCGTTGATCGGCTTTTGGATCGGCTATTGCTACGTCGACTGACGCCGATTCCCCTGTAAACTGATCTCGATTTACCTGTCAGCTGACATCGTCGACTGACGGGAATATAGGATAATGAACCCTACTTCAGTTTGTTTTTTTAATTTTGAGGGCACATGGTGGGTTGATAAATACGAGGGACATGGGTTAAAAAATTCACTGGATGTAGATAAGGTGGTGTTGTTTTTTTTAATTTGTTTTTCCCTAGTGATGTGGTACTTTTGCTTTTTGTAATGGCTAGTGGGGATGGCTATAGAAAAATTAAAATAAAGGGCTTTCCATGTGACACTAGGGCTTGTCTTTCACATCTCAATTGCTTTATTTTATTGCATGTGGAGAATAATTTTACATTGACTTGTCAATGTCACCATTACCTATATATGGTGGTGTGTGGGGTTGGGGAATTAGGTTCCTATGTTAGTGTGGGGGTAATATTCACGTTTTGTACTCTTTAAAAAGGGTCTAGAAATTTTGTAAGGTTAATCAATGGTTGGCTTAATAAATGTGTTTATTTTAGTTATTTATTTATTTATTCATAAAAGTAAGTTTAATAAATGTGTTTATTTTTAGTTATTTATTTATTTACTCATAAAAGTAAGTTTGTATGTGTTTTATAATATTTTATGATGAAGTTGAGATTGTATTTATATGAGGTTAGTTTTTAGTTTTTTTGTTTGTACTAGTAGTGAGTCATTTTTATTATTCATAATAATATTATTTGACTAGTTTAATTTTATTGTTGTGTATATGAAATGTAGAGTTTCTGAAAATAATAATAATCTTTCTAGAAGTTACATTTCAATCTAATGAATTGTGAAAATCTTATGTATATTATTGTGTATATTTTATTATAGAATTTATGCAGTGTAAAACTCTAGAACTTTAGTGTTTAAATCTTTTAGGTCATTGAAATCATCATCTTGTAGTAATTGATAATTAATGTGTGTATGAAGTTAGAAAAAGAGTCATAATTAAAATTTCATTACCATGCCTTACATTTTGATCATTGATGTTTATATCGTAGTGAAGAATTTTTTTACATCAAAACTTGAACTTGAACATCTTAAATCCCTAAGTCATTAAGCTTGACCGCCCAAAACACCAATTTGTATAGCCTACTAGAGAATTCCTTTATAGTTAAAGTAAAACTCAAATATCCTTAATATTTGAGTCATACTCCCACTTTTGTAAAAATTGGTGTGCATATAAATACTCTAATATTAAAATTGAACTCAAGCATCTTAAACTTTTATCTTGTTGAATTTTTTTGCCTTTAGTGATTCATGATTTACTCTTTTTAGTAAATGCTTGGATAAGTGTCCAATATGCTCTATTACATTTTGAGAGGGAGTTCCCACACACATCATATATCATATTCAAACTAGGTGGGGTCCTTATATTATGAAAGGGAGGTCCCACATAGATCATTTATCAAATTAAAGATGTGATAATTTATTTTGTCAAAGTCACATAAAGACGAAACCTAACCCTTCTCCCGACCAACAATAATCAAACCATGATGAGTTCTTTGTGAGCTCAACTTTCACACTAACTTGACTCCTACCTATGAACATCATTTATCATATTCAACATAATTTTTGCCAAAACAACCCACCAATCCAACATATTCACCTATATCTAGTTTACAAATGATGCAAGATCTACGTCTGTGTTAATTTTAGCACAAAGAGGATCTATTTTGAGAGCTAAAATATGTTAATTTTAATTTAGTTTATTACACGCCAATTCAAAATATTTCTATAAGGGAATTCAAATATGAGAGGATGCGAGCTAAATGTAATTGAATGCCTTTAAATACAAGGACGTGGCAACAAATCATGCAAGCATGTGTTTAGTCAATGCATGATAGATGGTGGAGTGGGTGGAAGTGTGAAATTTTAACTTTAAAATTTAATACTTCAGAGTTTAAATTTTCATATGCAAGATCAATCCTACACCCATGCGAATGATCCAAGATGATGGAGTGGTAAAGTTTATGCAAAGAATGAACATTTGATCACAGAGTGTGCAATAAATGTAGGTTGTATGAGAAGGGGTGTAGAAATGGATGGAATAAGGTAAAATGTATCATAATGTGTGTAAAGAAGGATAGGCAAAGGCCTTAGGAATGACCTCTACTCTACACAAGATTGCGCTATACCAAGTCATTATTTAAACATGATTATAGTGTGTGAATGGGGATAGACAAGGTCACATAAATGAGCCCAACTTTACACAAGATTGTGTCATATCAAACCATTCTCTAAAAAACACACAAAAATAAATGAAAATTGATATTAGTAAATTGGTATAAAATGTTCTTAACATAGTACATTGAATTATTGAGAGTACTAAACTTTTATGTCTTTTTTTTTTATTGATTAAATTTCTTCTATATATTTATCCTTAAATTTAGATGTGATTGACAAATATATCTTCCATCAAATTCATTTAGAATTTACATTTGAACTCCATTACTAAAATACCCTATATATAAATAATTTACTATAATTAAATATTTATATATTTTAAACATATAACATATTTCCTTACACTTCGAACACCAATCTCCATTATAAAAACCCTAACTACTTAGGGTTTGAACTTCTCCCAATCCCATTCATTATAATTTTTTTAGAAAGTACAAACAGACGTCACATCTGAAAACCAGAAGAAACCATAGCTACAGGGGATGAATATAGAATTGATATAGTGTCTTGAGGCCGTGACTTGCTCCCTCTGCGCAGTGCATCTGAGACTACGATTTTTTTTTCCTGCCATTGCAGTGTACCGGGTTACATGCCATTATATTATAAACAGATCCTCAAAGATGTGACCAAAGAAGATGAAAAGACGGAATTCTGCAAGTATTCTTTCCACTTTGTGATGTGACTGGAGCATGGGAAGCGGGGAGAAAATGCGTTCGCGTGAGATTACTTGACAATGTTGTAAGTATTTTTTGTGTACCAAATTTTGTCTTCTAGTCAAATACCTGTAAGCTGTCACTGTATGTGGGCTATATTTCTTAATCTCCACCTTTCTATTATTAAATGCTTAGGGTTTGGAAACTTTGCTTTTACTCACCCCACTGTCCCTTGCGCCTGCTGTGAGCATGGCAATTGATGGGAACTTTACACTATTGTCCCATTTTCTTTCTGTCCACCACAAGTATTGAAGGCAACGTCTATCCAGCACTCTGGCTTTGCATTTGACCGTATTTATAAATTAATTAAAATTTGGAATATAACAAATTTTCATTACTTATATGCTTTATATGTGGCTACAAGTTATGAGATATATCTATCCTATAGATAGTAGCATGCATAAATTATTTAGATTAATTGATGTGTAATAATTTTGATAATAAAGTTGGGATAGTATTTGAAATAAAATATAAAAATTAAATCAATGGATGGGTGTATTTAGTTTTAGGATTGGTGATTGATAAGTGATGTTGATAGTGTTCAAAAATGATTTATTGATATTTAGTGATCTAATAAATATTTTAGAGATTGAAGTGGAATAGAAAAATGTTGATCTTGATTTGGTATGAGTTGCATACAATTAATCTTATAGCAAGTGTGAACAAGTTCTTGTAGGTCCAACCCCTACTAAATCAAGTTAACGTTGACAAGAAACATCAAAGGCAACATTCACAAATATCTAGATGGCTATATGATGATGTAGATTTGATTTATTGTTTACTCTTTAGAATTGAGATGTGTTCTAATGATTTTCCTTATCAATTCCTCTTACATTCATGCATTCCTAACATTACATGTTCTTAAGTGCACCATGAATGTTTATAAATACCATGGCATAACAACTTGTTGCATAAAATGTATAGTAGGTTAACTCACATGGACTAGTTAAAGGGATCGAGAAAGTTTTAATTTGAAATTTGAATCTTGTAATTTAGGGATCATTCCTACACTTCTTGAGATTATCTTACATTCCTAAAAAAATGCTTTGAAGGAATAATGAAATATCCCCATTAGTTTTTTTTTTAATTTTCACATACAATAATGCACCCGTTAAGGTTAGCCCAATAATCAAAACCAACTGAAAGGGAACCCTTCACTTTTTGATCACCAAGATCTTGATGTGGGCGAGGTGAGAGCAGACGGTGCTAGGAGATCTTTAGCTATAAACTAGAAATGAAAGTACAATGTTGTAGGCAACTAGCCATCCATTCTGAAAGTAGATGTTGGAAAGTAAAGTAAGCGGATAACTGACCATGAAAGCTTGACCTCTTATTCAACGGGAGCGATAACTACAACTAGATAGTGAAAAGTAAACACTCAACCACTTATTCAGTGGAAGTGAGAAATACAAAATATAGATTGTTGAAAGTAAATGGTTGAGCAGTACTACTGGAATCAACATTACAATATGCTCTCTCATACAATGATATTATGATGAAATGTAACTATAATCAAACCCATATGATTTGCAATATTCCTTGCTACAAATAAGAGTGTAATCGCTAAGGAAATATAACAAATAATTACAATAACCAGGTTTGATATAAAAACACAAAAAATTGATAATCAAACCAACAAGCAATGGAAACACTAAAATGCTTGTATCTTCACCAAAACAGCCTCAAATTCCATCAAACTGAAAGAAATGTAAACACATTGATTAGGCATCCCAAAAAAAAACATAAATCACCTCCAAATAGCTACACATGAGATGACTCGAATCCCAATGCACCATAGACAATGGGTGGCCTCTAAAGGAGGTCGACCTTCTCTAATAAATCAACCTTTTTCATATTAAAATTTGCAAACTTGTAATATGAGGCGCCTAAGGCATATGAACATAAAGAGAAACTACCCAGAATGAAATAAAATTCACACACGAAGCAATGACCAAAAATGAGCTACAACCAAGCATAAACTAGCAACCTGAAAACAAAAAATATCATCAAAACTTTCAACTGTGAAGCTCAATCTACAACCTCTGGATGAAGAAGTGGTCTCAATCAGCTAGGTGTTATCTTTCAAACATGAAACCGATATTAGCTAGGAGGTATGCATTCCTCGAAGCAAGGGGCCTGAATTCATTTTAGCAGCACTTTGACGTAGTAAATAATGGATGCCAAATGAATGAGCAAAGCCTTGTATAAATAGCATTCTATGACGACCTTTCAAATTCCACCTTTTCCCTCCAAACGGGACACCCAAAGCATATTTGAAATATTTGTTTTTAAAGTACAATGTTATTCTCCATATTCCTAGGCGTCCAAGGTATTTGGGCAAATAGCAAACATTATAAAATATTAAAATACCCACATGGAGCGTCCACTCTTAAGGCCCACCTTTTAACAATACATTAAGTCATTCCATTAGGCCAAGGGGTCAAAATGATATTAAAATATTAAAATGACTTAAGTTATTCAATTTGCTCAACAAGCCCAAAAGTGTCTAAGGCCCATATTACCAAAATTGCTCTGCTCGAAATAGAAATGCATTGCAAAAGTTGAATTGTTGCCAAAAATAACACTTACTAAAAATATAGCGTACTGCTAAAAATAGTAAGTGGCTCCAAACTCATTTTAACTACAATCCAAGCAGCCTTCAGAACTTACTAAAAATAGTAAGTCTAGAAAATTCCTCAAATGCAGACACATGTCACATCATTTTGAAGCTCTTTGAAAACATGGAGAGACCCAGAAACCACTCTACAAAACAACTGCATGCAGACCCTTGAAAACACCAAAGAAACCTCCAAGCAACTAAAAAAACCCTAATTTCACTTTCGACAAACCTATGGGAATCTGGAATAGGCTGACAGGCAACAAAACTAACTATTGTTGAGAAGAGGACATTACAGTCTGCCCTCCTCGAGATTGTTTGTCCTCAAGAAACCACAAATCTGGATGTTGCAAGATATGCTCACCTTCCCATGTAGCATCCTCAATTGGAAAGTTCCTCCATTTCACCAAGTACTCTTTGATTGTTCTTCTCCTCAAAGAGCACTCTCTAACATTAATGATCTCCTAAGAAATCAATACCAATTGTCCTTCTTCATCCAATGGTGGTAACTCCAAAGTAGCAACAACATTGTGCCCAAGCGCCTTCTTGAGGCGTGACACATGAAAAATATTGTGCACCTTGCTACTAGCTGGAAGCTCTAACTCATAAGCAACTTCCCCAACTCACCTGATGACTTTAAAAGGGCCATAGAATTGTGGCTTAACCTTTTTTGCTCCAATCTTCTTGAGAGTAGACTATCTATAGAGCTAAAGCATCAAGAAGACCATGTCTCCAACCTCAAATGTGTGCTCAACACGTTGTTGATCAACATACAACTTTTGTTGATTCTTGGCATAGTGTAGATTCTCCTTCAATGATCTCAATATGTCGTGACTTTGTTGCAACTTATCCCTCGCTTGAGGGGCTCTACTATCACCAAACACCAAGTCCATGAAACTAGGAGCTTTGTAACGATAAAGAGCCATAAATGGAAACATATTAATGGGCATATGATAGGAAGAGTTGTAACAATAAATGAAGCCATTTTACCCATTCTTTTTGCTATCTCAACACATAATTTCTAAGGTAGTCTTTCAACCATTTATTCACTATCTCTAATTGACCATCCATCTGTGGATGATAACTAGTGCTTGGAGTGAGCACTATACCACTCAATCTGAAAATTTCTTGCCAAAATGCACTTAGGAACTTGTTGTCCCTATCATTAACAATGTTTCATTGCAATCCATGCAAACAAAACACTTCTCTGAAGAACTCAGCTACTTGAGTTGTTGTAAATGAGCTAGTGATGGCAAAGAAATGAGAAAACTTTGTCAACCTTTCCACCACAACATAGATGCAATCTCTCCCTTGCACCTTTGGCAACCCCGTGATGAAATCTATCGCAATATTTTCCCATTTTTTATTGGAAATAGGTAGGGGATACAACAAACCAGCTGGAAAAGTGTGCTCATTCTTATTCATCTGGCAAGTTTGACACTCTTTTATGTAGCGTAAGACTTTATCTTTCAGCCCTTTCCATGAAAATATTTCACGGATCTGCTTGTAAGTCTTAAAATACCCTTGATGACCAGCAAGTGGGATGTCATGAAATGACTGCAAAATCTTCTTCTTAAGCTTTAGATTTTGGCACCAAGAAGATTTTACCTTTATACTGTATCAACCCATCAACCAATTCATTCCTTTCATCTTGAAAATGACCCTCAACAATGTTTGTTGCAAACTAATTTTTAGCATAATCAACAACAATTTGCTCCTTCCAATAAGCAGTAAGCTCAATTAAAGAATTCAAATGAGGTCTTCTAAAAGAGCATCAACCATAATGTTATTTTTTCCTTTGACATACTCAATGTCAAAGTCGTAAGCTTGAAGCTTACTTACCCACTTATGCTGCCTTTAATTCAAATCATTTTGATGCATGAAGTGCTTACGACTGTTAAGATCAGCCTTCACCACAAACTCGCTCCCAACCAAGTATTGTCTGAACTTGGCTAATGTGTGCATAATTGCAAGCATCTCCTTATCATAAATTGAATATGATCTTTCAGCTCCTTTTATTTTTCTACTCTCAAAGACAATAGGATGTTTGTCTTGCATAAGAATAGCCCCAACTCCTTCACCTAAAGCATCACACTACAATTCAAACGACTTGGTAAAGTCAAGTAGAGCCAATATTGGACAATATCTCATGATTTGTTTGAACTTGTCAAACACAACTTGCACCTTATCTAACCATAGGAAATCTCCTTTCTTGGTGAGGTCAGTAAGAGGGGCGGCCATCTGAGAATACCCCTTCACAAACCTTTTGTAGAAGCCACACAACCCCAAAAACCCCTTCAAATGTGATACATTCTTTGGAGGTGGCCAATCCAAGACTGCTTTGATCTTCTTCGAATCCACTCTAACACTCTTAGAGCTGATGATGTGTCCAAGATAGAGCAGCTCCGTCATTCCAAATTCATATTTTGATTCTTTTGCAAATAAGCATTCAACTTCCAAGATGCTAAGCACTTCCTCCAAGTGCTTAAGGTGCTCTTCCCAAGACTTGTTGAAAATGAGAATGTCATCAACGAAGATGAGCACAAACTTCCTCAACTGTTGCCTAAAGATCTTGTTCATGCAAGACTCAAAAGTTGCAGGCGAATTCGTCAATCCGAATGACATGATTAGGAATTCATAATGCCCAAAATGACACCTGAAGGAAGTTTTCTCAATGTATGATTCCCTCATCCTTATCTGATGCTAGCCTGATCTAAGATCAATCTTAGAGAAATACATGGCTCCATGTAGCTCATCAATGAGCTCATCTATCATGGGGATAAGATATCGGTTCTTGATAGTCTTATGATTTAGAGAAGGATAATAAACACGCATGCACATTGTGTCATCTTTCTTTTGACTAGCACCACCGCTGAAGCAAAGGGACTCTTGTTAGGGCGAATATGACACATATCCAAGAGCTCTTTTATTGCCTTCTCAATTTCATCCTTCTGCTTCTTAGAGTAGCGGTAGGGAGTTGTGATAACCAACTTAACACCCTCTTCAAGTTCAATCATGTGCTCACAATGTAATGCCCCGCCTCGTAACTCTAGAGGAAGATGCAATAACTACAAAAGCGTACAATTTGTTTTTATTTTAAAGTGCAATAATAACATGAAAGGTGCACTAACTATCACAAACCTGCTCTAAGGCACGAGACTAAGGTTACATCTAATTCCCATAACATAAACATAAATTCATTCATAGCATATTATTAACTACTTATGAAATTAAAGTACATACATTCCAAGCATTAAAATTGCATCACATAGAATAGAAATACATCAAGATCCAAAGATTACATTAAATTTCAAATAAGGTTTACAATACTCATTCCCAGAATGAGGAAGATTATACATAAAAGTTACAAATTACATGAGACCTCCTCGAACACAATTGAGGAGTAAATTAAATACAAATGTCAACTGAAATAATACATCAAAAGAAATGAACATATTCACTAGTACCACCACGAGCTCTCCAACTAGAAGATCTCGCCATCATGAACAAAAGAAAGGGTTCCAACAGAGTAAGGTGCACATTCCACCCAACCAAGTGGTACTTGAAGGCCCACCCCCCATACTAGGAGACAGTAACAAGATTCCCTAGGCAAAACCATCTACCATTAGACACAGGCTAACACATAACTGAACTTAACAAATACGAGTACAACACTAACTCATTGGGTACAATACTTCCAGAGCTAAATAATTAAATAAATCCGTGTACCATCCATATTACTGACATAGGAGTGTCTCCACAAAGATGCATGGGTTACCCCGACAGATCTTCCCAGACCCCGACCCCCATCGAGAATCACTCTCCTAATCTCAACACATGGAACAAATCCACAACCAAAGGTAACTAGAGCACACTACGAATATTCAATCCCCATCCAAAGACAAATGACATCACATCCTCGTTCGTGGAAACCGCGTGATTTACTGAACAACAACAATACACACTACCCAAGGAAATATAAGTCTCGACAATAAAATACAACTCCATAAATTAAAACACCTTAATTGGAAGGCTTACACAACATCATATAATACTTCTAATTCAATTACCCCAAAACGCTACATAAGAAATCACATTCTAAAGGCAATTTAAACAGGAACAAATCTATCGTTCGGATTTACTAAATCCAATTTCATTGCAAGAAATTTAATAATACACTTTTCCAAATCATCTAACTTAAATTAATTTTCATTTTCAAACAATACGGAAATTAAATCTATTTATTTAAATCAATTTACCATTTTCAGTTACACAAAAATCAAATTTCCCCTTCAAAATTGTTACCTTTAAATTATCTAATCATGCATTTCATGCATGCACCCTTTTTACAAAATCAACTAAATAATTGTATATATATTTAATATATATAAATATAATTATATATACGTTGTATATATAATTGTACATAAATATATATATTTTAAAATAACATAAACTCAATTTACAATTCTAGAAATAACTATATTAATAACACATATTTAAATATATTTATATTCATATATATATACATACAAATAAATATATATATTATTACATATATATATTAAACCATACATATATAACATATATATTAATATAAATATATATTTTATTAAGTATTTAAAATTCATATACTAACAAATTAATATCGAATGAACTTTAAATAAATCTCGACGAACGAAGTAATTTCAAAGAGCGATGCATAGTTTATCAAAGCTCGATGCACAAAAGGTTGGGGAGGTTTTTCTCCCAGCTGACTCCCCCCATTTGGGGAGCCATGGTTGTTGGGGATAAGGAGTTTGGTTTTGTCATCAAGATAGGCATCTAAGACAACAGTGCCTTAGTGATTTCAATTCAAAATCACTCCAAAGACACACACAACTGTACCATAAAGCGGAAGCAGGCACAGAGTATCCCCCATTGATCCTCTGAGAGAAAGTAAATGCAAAACAATAACAGATTCAACGCAAACAAAAAATCGTGAAAGACAAATATGATGACACACAGATATACGTGGGGAAAACCCTTTCGGGTTAAAAAACCCCACACTCCAAAAGATCGAGCCATTGTATTATTCAGCAATAGAAAACAGTTATAATACAATCTCAGGCTCATAGCCAATACAGGAGTCACATCTTGTTCATCTGGAGAATGGCAGGCAACACAAAACCAGAACCTTCACACTATTCCAGCATCTTCACAACACACAGTGTAGATTCCCTTCAGCTCCTCATAATAGACTGTCACAACCAGCCTCTCGGCCAGCACAGCCACTCGGCCTCACAATAGGTTCACCACGTTCAGATCCTAGAGACAGAGTGCTCACAGTTACAATGCCTTAGCATACTACTCGAACACCCTCTCACATCTTTCTTTGTCCGTCAACGACCCTCTAACCGTCACTTTTTGGTTTACATATATTAATGTATATCTCTGACCGAGCCATACATCGCATTCAATGATCCAACCAATCGTTGACCCTCAGGTTCATGCATTGAACAATTAGGCACGCATCTGATCTGCACAGATCTCTTTTGCATCAAGCCACCCAGGCAATAACTTCTTGCCTTAATCGGGTTCCTATTCGCCACCCTAAGTCAACAGTAATAACTACTTTTGGATTTTAGCCAAACAAACTGTTGAGCCGAGCCATGTGTCCACCATCCATTCGTTGGTCACAACTGATAGTCGGTCAAATTGATCAAACTCGATCAACCGAGTTCCGAGCCCGTCTGAGCCCCTACCGCGTTACCGCTGAGTCCATTTGACCCAGTCGCGGTATGGCGGTGAGCTCGCTCGAGCTCACCCAAGTCTTCGCCGTGCTCTATCCTCTCCTTTGTCATCGACCAACTAGATGCAATCAACCTACCACGTGTCGCCCTGTCATTCGCCTGTCGCTCTGACACCGAGTCCAACTCGGTCAAACTCTGCCCTGAGCTCATCTGAGCTCCTACCGCTCTACCACAACCCAGACCAACATGCCTCGTGGTATGGCGGTAAGCCATCCGAGATCCTTTGAGCTTTGGCACACAGACCGCCACCGCGCTACCACAGCCCCAAGCAACACGCCTCTCGGTATGGCAGTAGTCGTCTTGGCTGACCGCTAGTGGTCTTACCATGGTACAACGGTAACCGCCAGCTAGGTCGTTGACAGTCTTACCGCGGCCCTCATGGTGAGTGAACTCACTGACTGTGGTGGTGGTGGTAACCGCCAAGACCACTGCAGGCAGTCTCACCGCGCTACCATGGTGAGTTGGCCCACCGCGCTACTGCGGTGAATTGACCCACCACCTATGGTATGGCGGTAACCGTCAGGACCACCGCAAGCGGTCTCACCGCGCTACCGCGGTGAGTTGACCCACTGCCTGTGGTATGGTGGTAACCGCCAAAGATAGACCGAAAGACCATTACCGTGGCCACCACGGTGAAGAAGGAGACCGCGTGCAGTAACAAGGTCGCCGCCGAACCCAACACCGCGGTACCGCCAGAGCAGAAAGGAAGACCAGCGCAGTATGGCGGTAAACACCATAAACATGAAGGAAAAGCCAAGGTCGAAGGAGAAATATGCTAGAAAGCTAAGACAAATATCCCAACAATCTCCCACTTGATGTGGGCTTTCGGGCATCCTCCAAAACTCAAACAAGGACCAAAACTAGGCTTCCACGCTCCAACCAAAACCTCTGCAATGACATAAAAAATGTCCACCATCTCAAGCACCAGCTCCAAACACAGGAACACGCCAAGGTGTATATGCACCAGTCTCAGGAACAAAAACAATTGATCCTCCAGGCGACAAAGGCAACAAAGCAGCAAACACCAAGGCACCACGCGAACACAGAAAACCATTCTCCAGAACAAGAAACCATCAGCTAGAACAACAACTACAAACTGACTGCCCTCCATCCAACTGATCAAACCCACACGACTGAAAACTAGCACCCACAGCTCATGCTGAAACATCCAACCACCCATACCTCAAAGGTATGATAACCAACAACAAACTCATGCCATCACATAAAACCACCCATCTCAGCAACAAACAAGCACCCTATGTCAACTAGTCATAGACCAAACATGTCCAGGTACTCCCACTGTAAGGGCACTATCCAGATGAGTGCAAACAAAGCACCATCACAAATGATCCAGGCATACCAAGTCCACCAGCCCCTGCAAAAAGAAGAAGTAACCATGAAGTTACAAGGGAAACCCACTATGATCTGTACACCTGCAACCTCCTGTTGCAAGAAATGTTTCTCTCAACACCTTCCATTGTTCTTCCAAGGTCCTCCAAATCTGACTAAAGAAAGAGGTCACAGGAAGCTACGCATCATCACCAAATTGACAGCACATGACCACAAAAGGCCACCATGGCTCCACAAAGACATCTTACATCTTCAGTCAAGAACATTCAGGAAGAAAATACCAGGTTAGAGAGAAACAACAAATTAGAACATGCCCTTCAACAAAACCTTCTAAATGTCAGTTGTGTGAATAATGATCTTCTTCACATCCCAAAGGGAAAACCTTAACAACATCCAATAGAATGTAAGCATCTCAAAGAAGATCAGAGTAACCCATACACCATCTCCTCCTGTCAGTCCTCAAAAGCACAAGGAGATAAACTATGTTGTCCACCTTTCATTATGAATCCTCCAGAATCTAAAACAACTCAAGATTCATATCATGAAAGATAAAGCATAACACACAACCGAAAGATATAATGGGAAAATACCTTTCAAAGTGACACCACTGCCGAGCAGACCAAGAAGAAAAGAGAAACATGCTTATCTAAGATATATAAGACAAAGTGACTTACCCAAAAGAATTCTCCTTCAAGGTCTCTGTTAAATTCACATTCAACCAAGGTGCAGGCAACTTGGACTTTCGGCTGTAACAACAACATTCTCAAAAGAATTTCAGCCTCATCTTATTCTCCATGCATCCATGAGCACCAGCGCCTGTCATCTCATGCTAACTCCAAATTGCATCACTGCAATAAACATGAAGTCCTCCAACATATGACCAATGTACTCAAAACAAAGAGAAATCCCAGACCATTGTCAAAGCTCCAGACCTAGGACAAGAACTTATCATGACACCATGATCTACACATCCCCTTAGGAGATGCCATGCTTCAAGTGAACTATCCATGGTCTCAAGAGAAAAGCAACATGCCAAAACTCTAATGCACAAGCAATTGTATACCATGACATCAAACAAACAAACTCTAAACCAACATCACCTATCAAGCACCTCCAACATCTCAGCTAAAGACTTTCAAGGTCTTTCATGGCTCCAATATGCTGCACACCTTCAAATAGTGAACATGCAGATGTAAATTCTGCAACACCAAAGAAGATCATTCATCACCAAGTGATGAATCCATAGTCACTGCTAAAGCTCCCACTGAACTGTGACACTGAGCTCTCCAAGCACCATGACCTACCACACCATCATTGTCAAAAGCTTACACTAAGCAGTGTAACAGGCTCTTCATGACATCGTGACCCACATGCTATAGGTTCCCATAATTGACTATTCAGGTACTTAGAATTCCATTCACCTTCTCATCTCAAAACAACCATGCCAATGCACAAGTGACCACAGACAAGGTCAGCTAATAGATCTGCAACAACAAAGAAGCAATCATGTGGATATAGACAGTCCACTCCCGAGTTGTCCCATAGCAGTCAATAGGTAGCTAATCTATCAACCACACAACTCAGAGATCATCTTCAAATGACAACCCTCCAAATCTATTATCACACTGGAAAACTACAAAACTAAGATCTCAAAGAGAACAACCATGTAGACAACCATGACTCAAACACCAAATCAAAGGCCATATCTAATTTGCCAAAATACGTCCACAACATAAGCACCATAGTCCAAGCAACCATAAAGCACCACCACAAGAAATGTTGAATGAAAGAACACATACCAACACTCTCATGCAGAGAAGACATCACACCTCGTCTAAGACATGTCAAGTTGCAACTATCTCATCCAGTCACACCCCAAACCAAGATCTGGAAAATAGCAGACAACAACTCCACACAACACAAGTTTTCCTTGACTGTGTAAAACCTGCAAAACCACAATGTTTATAAAACACCCACGCATCTCCATCTTCATTGCTCGTCTGGACAACTCAGGAGTCTGCACACAACCATCACAGTTAACTAGAACAATGAAAAGAAACATGAAAAAGTGTCATAGAATTTTTAGGAAAATCTACACAAAACCTTCAGAGCTAAAGACATGAATCTAAAACCATGCAAGTGCAAGACAAAGGAACAACAGGTCCATTTCAAACCGGTTTCAACGCCACAGTCATGCACAAGAAAATGAGAGAGCTAGGCTATCTAGAAGTTGCAAACCACCAAGGTCACTTCATAGCCTCTAGGCAATCAGAGCAGTAGAGAAAATGTCTTTAGTGCTAAGTCAGAACACCTAGCATAAGCACACCATTTCCATGGTTGAAACAACACAAGCAAGCCCATACGACCAGGGAGCCTCTCACATAGACACCTAGTATGAACACCACGCTTTGCTACAACTCAGCCATGAAAACATCTCACACCCTTTGCATCAAGAACTTGTTACCAACCAGGAGCTTCAGATCACATTGCCACAATATGATCAACTCCATATTTCTCCAGACTTCCTCAAGCTTTCCAGGCTAAGAAATCATCATAGGAGAAATACCTAGAACTATAGCAACCAGGAGAAGACTTTGATACCATTGGTTGGTATCATCAAGCCTCGACCTCCTACAAATATGCTCTGATACCACTTGTTGGTATCACGAGCAACAAATACCACTTGTTGGGGATACGGAGTTCGGTTTTGTCATCAAGATAGGCATCTAAGACAGCAGTGCCTTAGTGATTTCAATTCAAAATCACTCCAAAGACACACACAACTGTACCATAAAGCGGAAGCAGGCACAGAGTATCCCTCATTGATCCTCTGAGACAAGTAAATGCAAAACAATAATGGATTCAACACAAACAAAAAACCATGAAAGATAAATATGATGACACACAAATATACGTGGGGAAAACCCTTTCGGGTAAATAAAACCCCACACTCCAAAAGATCGAGCCATTGTATTATTCAGCAATAGCAAATAGTTACAAGACAATCTCAGGCTCATAGCCAATACAGGAGTCACATCTTGTTCATCTGGAGAATGGCAGGCAACACAAAACTAGAACCTTCACACTGTTCCATCACCTTCACAGCACACAGTGTAGATTCCCTTCAGCTCCTCATAACAGACTGTCACAGCCAGCCTCTCGGCTAGCACAACAACTCAGCCTCACAGTAGGTTCACCACGTTCAGATCCCAGAGACAGAGTGCTCACAGTTACAATGCCTTAGCATACTGCTCGAACACCCTCTCACATCTCTCTTTGTCTGTCAATGACCCTCTAACCGTCACCTTTTGGTTTACATATATTAATTTATATCTTTGATTGATCCATACATCGCATTCAATTATCCAACCAATCGCTGACCCTCAGGTTCATGCATCGAACAGTCAGACACGCATCTGATCTGCATAGATCTCTTTTGCATCGAGCCACTCAAGCAATAACTTCTTGCCTTAATTGGGTTCCTATTCGCCGCCCTGAGTCAGCAATAATAACTTCTTTTGGCTTTTAGCCAAACAAACTACTGAGTCGAGCCACGTGTCCACCATCCATTCGCTGGTCGCAACTGACAGTTGGTCAAACCGGTCCAACTCGGTCAACCGAGTTCCGAGCCCATCCGAGCCCCTACCGCGTTACCGCTGAGTCCATTCGACCCAGCCACGCTATGGTGGTGAGCTCACCTGAGCTCACCCAAGTCTTCATCGTGCTCTATCCTCTCCTTTGTCATCGGCCAATCAGATGCAATCAACCTACCACGTGTCGCCCTATCATTCGCCTGCCACTCTGACACCAAGTCCAACTCGGTCAAACTCTGCCCCGAGCTCATCCAAGCTCCTATCGCTCTACCGCATCCCATACTAACATGCCTCGCGGTATGGCGGTAAGCCATCCGAGCTCCTTCGAGCTCTGGCCCACAGACCGCCACCGCACTACGGTAGCCCCAAGCGGCATGCCTCACGGTATGGCGGTAGCCGTCTTGGCTGATCGTTGGCGGTCTTACCACGGCCACCATCGTAACCACCAGCCAGGCCGTTGGCGGTCTTACCACGGCCACCACGGTGAGTGAACTCACCGACCGCGGTGGTGGCGGTAACTGCCAAGACCACCACAGGCGGTCTCACCGCGCTACAGTGGTGAGTTGACCTATCGCTTGCGGTATGGCAGTAACCGCTAGGACCACCGCAGGCGGTCTCACCACGATATCGCAGTGAGTTGACCCACCGCTTGCAGTATGGCGGTAACCGCCAAAGCCAGACCAAAAGACCATTACCGCGGTGAGGAAGGAGATCGCGCGTGGTAATGAGGCAACTGCCAAACCCAACACCGCGGTACTGCCAAAGCAGAAATCAAGATCGTCGCGGTATGGCAGTAAACACCATAAACATGAAGGAAAAGCCAAGGCCGAAGGAGAAACATGTCAGAAAGCTAAGGAAAATATCCCAACAATGGCCTGTGAGGGCAGCGAGCGTTGCCCTCACAACACCACATCCCCTTATAGGGAGCGGTGGCTATGGGAAGCCCCCCAACCTACCTTCCATAACCCCCATGAATTAAATGACACTCCATACAAATTATGATTAAAATAAATCGACATACGAACATCTCCTTCGACAGATTACAAAATGAATAAATTTCTACAAGTATTTACCAAATATATGTATATATATATACACTTGTATATGCATATATATATTGAAATATATGTGTGTGTGTGTGTGTGTGTATAAGTATATACATATACAATTTCATCACAAAGAATGCTTCAATTGGGCAAATTATTTTTTTAAATGGCCATGTATAGGAAAATATCCAAATTTTACAGAAAGAAGCAATTTTACACAGAGGTCTTTTTCTAAATTTTATTCAAACCAAGAATTTAATCGAAAGCAATCACTTCCTACAAAAAACAAATTTAATAATGAATTGGATTAAAATTTCTTTACAAAAACTTCTACCCAAATTTTCTCGAGAAGATAATTTCTACAGAAGAATTTCTTCCCGACAAAGAATTTCTCAGATCTCAAATTGTATTCTTCTGGGTTCTTCTATGTTTACAATAATCCCAACTTAAAATTTGCAATGGTTTCCACAAAATTTCATTTCAACAGAGGATTTCATTTTCACAGATAGTTTCACACACAACATTTACAATTTTTAAACTAAATTCAAAGCTTTAAATCTTGCACAGACAATCTTTTCCAGAGAGTAATCTAAACTAAGAAGCTTTTCCAATAAGAAACTAACTAGAATTGAAAGAGGAACCTGAAATCCAATGCCTATGAAGATGTGAATTGACGTAGCCCCTCTTCCATAGATCTAAGTTTTTTTCCAAACCCTCTAGAGCTTCCTCCAGAACAATAAAATTTCCAAAACACAAAAACTTCCTGAGACTATATATTGTTTTCCCAAATTTCAACAAAAACAACCAAAACATTCCATCCCAAAAAATAAAATCCCTTTCCTCTATCCTTCTTCCATGAAGAAGCTTCCCACTTTTTCCCGTTACAACCATTAATTTCTCCCGTGAATAAATTTTCCCAACAAACCTCATAAATATTTTTCAACACATGTTGAAAACTCAAAATATCTTTTAAAACCAAATTGCACCAAATCCTCAAGATATATTTTTTTAAATTAAAACATTTAACAATTTCTAAAATACTTAGTATTTCTAATTTAATTTTAATTCAACTAATCTAATTAATTAATAAAATAATATAATCCTAAGATTAAATTATTTTCTTTGCAATGAAATCTGGCTTTGATTGTGTGAGAATTTATGCATCAATGTTTCGGATCACACTCTGATGATGGATCATAGAGTGTGATCCGAAACGTTGATGCAAAAATTCTCACACAATCAAAGCCAAAAATCATTGCAAAGAACATTATGGATTGTGGAAACTTGATATCCTTAAATTATTTTACCAATTAGATTAAATTAATTAATTAATTAATTACCATCTTCTAAAATAATAAACCAAATTAATTTAATAATCGACTAAAATATTTAAATCCATTATTTACCTTTTTCAAACTTTGCAACATAAATAATTTCAAGCCAAAATTGAACAACATTAAAGCAAAACATAACCAACGGAACCGACGACACACTATGACTAGGGTAGTGGCCTGACACAGGAAACCTAGATACTATCTCCCAATCAACATTACCGTTGGGCAATGGGCACACTCAAACCTGTGAAGCCAGGTGGAGTCGATGTCCTATACCCACAAACCTACAACCAAGCAGATATTGAGCATGCATATATATCATAATAAAACACACCGTGAAGAGGAAATTGCAGAATCACAGGGCACTTGCAAGCGACTGGTGCAAATCTGTCCCCTTCACCAATACAATGTCACAAAGTGACGAATCTTTCATTAATAATCTACTCAAGAGCATATAATAATATTAATTTAAATATCCACTCTACTAATCTAAAGCATGTCATAATAATAACGTCAAAATAAGGTACCATCACATCATAATATAAAATCCACATCACTCTAAAGTTAGCAATCAAGTAATAATCAAGCATCATAGTATAACAATGTCAAGGTACTAACAAAAAAAAAAACATAACAATGACACACACACTGTCTGAACATCAGAGCAAAATGAAGGGGTGTTACATTCTCCCCCTCCTAGGGTCAGGCTTACTCCTGGAAGCCTGCAAATACCCCTAAAAAAAACTCCATATAACACACATAAAACAATAATAACCAGTGACATAATCTTCCAAGCCAAATAAACTGCCAATCCAGTAACCAACATGGTGAAGAAACCACCAACAAAGTCTCAAAAAACACAACCTATGATAAAAAGTGTCAATGTAGAGAAAACAACACCGAAGGCACTTCCTCAGCCTCCTGTACCGTAGGATTCCCATGAACTCTTGAATCAACTACCTATCCTCTACCAATAATCTCCACATCTGTGCCCTGATGTTCTACCCGACGATGATCAAGTGTTGCACTCATCCCATGGGTCCTTCCTACGTCATTCCTTGTTGGCTCTGTAATCATCGTCCTCTGACTAAATACAAGTGTGTTCCTCTGAGGACACTATCTAGTTATGTGGCCCTGTCGGCCGCAAGTGAAACATCCTGTACCTCTACCTGTTGCATCCTGTGTGCTCTGAGCTGACTAGCCAAGATGATGGAGTTGGGCTCGTAACCAACTTTGAATCATCTTAGGCAAAAGATGATCACCTCAAAACTCGAAGCCTATTGGGAACGCCCTACCAAAAATAACACCA
Organism: Sequoiadendron giganteum; assembly: GCA_007115665.2. Classification (NCBI taxonomy): domain Eukaryota; kingdom Viridiplantae; phylum Streptophyta; class Pinopsida; order Cupressales; family Cupressaceae; genus Sequoiadendron; species Sequoiadendron giganteum. The sequence goes on along the minus strand of CM021106.1, from coordinate 641,318,247 downwards.
ATCATCCAATTCTCAAACTCCAAACCTCCATAAGAACGATTGTTGAGCGGAGAACGTGCCCTTAAAGGGCCCATCATAAGTCCTGCTAAATCTGAATCATTTCTCCTCCTAGGGAACCTTTCCCTTTCCCTAAATACCTGTCGACAACCCTCCTGTCTAGGGCGAAGCCGGGTAAGAATCTCCTCAAGCAAAGAACATAACTTAGGACCCAGGTGCTCCTCACGATCATTCTCATGGGGACTCAAAAAGGAAGTGTTCAAACAATTAACTCCATGACCACCTCTCCTAGCCATCCTACACACACACCCAAGAAAGGAGTCACAACCAATAGTCGAAAGTAAAATACAAGAACTCATAAATCAAGCACCATATCCATGATTTAACATACATTCACAACACAAGGCCACACATGGGTCCATTTGGACACCGAAAAACAACATACTAATCCATGATACAAAATCCATCTCACAAAAACCAAACATCACAATCAGTGGCTTGATGGTTTTAGGCTACACATAAGGTGAGACCATCCAAACAAGACCATAATGACCTATCTCCTGTTGTATAAGGTGATTAGCCTCCAAGAGATAGTCATCACACATAGGTGGGTAGTGGTTCCTAGTTGAGTAACAATCTCACATACCTCGGTCCTCAATGTTCCTTGTGTTTGCTTCCTTGTATACACTCACCAAGTCCACCTCATACATCCTTTGAGAGGATTCACATTACGACATAATGCCGACATTGAAAACAATAAAAATAAACTAGTTTAGCCACCAAGGTCATAAAGAGGAGCAAATAAAAATTCAATTTCAACAATAAGACAATAAATACACGTAATTTAAACACTAAATAAAATATAACCATGAGGGTTATTAGCAAATAAGATCACAAGGTGTGGCTAAACCATCACAATCAAATATAACAAAGTGTTGGCCTTCACAATCAACAAAAAATCATCAATAACCATAAAGAAAGTCACAATCTTTAAAATTGCACCGTACAATACTGTGTGACTAAATACTAGCCACCAAACGAGGAAGGAGGAAACAACGTCCGGCTATAATAGCCCTCATGTGGTGTGGATTGAGCATGCCATCCACATGACCCAGAGTGTACTCCACGACTATCACGTCGTCACTCGACATGGTCATACGCCAACTAGAGAAGGCACATATTGGTTGTATGCCACATGGCAGTGTGTTTGTGGGTCCGCAGAAGTAGGCACGTGCATAACACACCTCGCATAGCTATACTTCATGGAGAAGGCACACCCAGGCACTTGTCGTAACCAGAGGTATACATGGCTAGGACCTACTCATATGCTACCCGACCAAACACTATCAAAGCAACCATGAGTATCCCTCTACAAGTGTTTGAGGCCCCATAACACTCATCACACAAGTGGGCTATCATAACATAATCTCATTATGCGCCTTCACGTGTCTATGCACATGGCATCTTGTAACCCAACATCATCACCATCACTATGTCGGAACATCAGTGGGGTGTGGTATCGTATCTATTGCATCATGTCTAAACATGTGCAAATACAATATATCACAATATCATCACCAACACTATGTCAAAACATTAGTGGAGTGTGGTATCGTATCTATTGCATCATGTCTGAACACATGCAAATACAATATATCACAGCATCATCACCAACACTATGTCTAAACATCAATGAGGTGTGGCATCGTATCTATTGGATCATGTTGGAACATGTGCATATATATAGTATATATAATGCAAAAAATGATAATATCAATATGGGGCTACCCAAGCTTGACCTCTCATACAGACGAGATTAACTCAATAATGCCAAACCAACGTCTCTACAGACAACCAGGCATATACTAACAAACCTATGTTATTGTAATCAAATCTGTGGGGATTGGGCTAACACATATGGATCAAGTATCTTGTTCCATCATAAGGAAAAGTAGTGGGTACGTTTCCTCCAGATTGGTTGAGCTGAGACCACTCTGCACACTCCACCCAAGGAACTTTGTGGTTGCTACTATCCCTTCATGGATTGAGGGATAGAGAACCAAAAGAAAAAGAATCTATGAAACTAACTTTTGGTTACTCTTGTATATAAGTTTCAACCACACATGGGTTGACCCTCAATCAGGTAACAAACATGCAAACACGCATTTTGGTATGATAAATCCCACATCAAAATGCAACTTTTCCCCATCGATGGTACCAAGTATCACCATCCCATGGGCACACGAAGCAAGTACGGGGTATTCACAACACTCAACCAAGACATAGTTACTGGTTCCTCACATTTACAAGGGGAATACAATTATATTCAAAATTCCATAAGTACATTTACTTCCATAATCCATGTGATACATATCACTACTTAACATCCATAACCTTTTACCAGCTTTCTTTCAGTACTCTACCCTTTTCCACATAGCACATGATGTCGAATGTCAAAGCCATGAACATCGTGATCACTTAGCAACTCCACTAATAGATTCACAAGGATAACATAGTGGACTCAAATGTTCCCAAAGTAACCAGTGTATGAACCTGGGGCTCTGATACCATGTGTAATGCTTTGCCTCGTTACCCTAGATGAAAATGCAATAACTACAAAAGCGTACAATTTTATTTTTCTTTTAAAGTGCAATAATAACATGAAAGGTGCACTAACTATCGCAAACCTCCTCTAAGGCACGAGAGTAAGGTTACATTTGATTCCCATAACATAAACATAAATTCATTCATAGCATATGATTAACTACTTATGAAATTAAAGTACATACATTCCAAGCATTAAAATTGCATCACATAGAATAGAAACACATCAAGATCCAAAGATTACATTAACTTTCAAATAAGGTTTCAATACTCATTCCCAGAATGAGAAATATTATACATAAAAGTTACAAATTACATGAGACCACCTCGAACACAATTGAGGAGTAAATTAAATACAAATGTCAACTAAAATAATACATCAAAAGAAAGGAACATATTCACTGGTACCACCATGAGCTCTCCAACTGGAAGATCTCGCCATCACAAATAGAAGAAAGGGACCCAATGGAGTAAGGTGAACATTCCACCCAACCAAGTGGTACTAGAAGGCCCACCCCCCATGCTAGGAGACGGTAACAAGATTCCCTAGGCAAGACCATCTACCACTAGACACATGCTAACACATAACTAAACTTAACAAATACGAGTGCAACACTAACTCATTGGGTACAATACTTCCAGAGCTAAATAATTAAATAAATCTGTGAACCATCTATATTGCTGACATAGGAGTGTCTCCACAAAGATGCATGGGTTACCCCGACAGATCTTCCCAGACCCCGACCCCCATCAAGAATCACTCTCCTAATGTCAACACGTGGAACAAATCCACAACCAAAGGTAGCTAGAGCACACTACGAATATTCAATCCCCATCCAAAGACAAATGACATCACATCCTCGTTTGTGGAAACCAGGTGATTTACCGAACAATGACAATACACACTACCCAATGAAATATAAGACTTAATAAAATACAACAACTCCATAAATTAAAACACCTCAACGGGAAGGCTTACAAAACATCATCTAATACTTCTAATTCAATTACCCCAAAACGCTACATAAGAAATTACATTTTAAAGGCAATTGAAATAGGAACAAATCTATCGTTCAAATATACTAAATCCAATTTCATTGCAAGAATTTTAATAATACACTTTTCCAAATCATCTAACTTAAATTAATTTTCATTTTCAAACAATACAAAAATTAAATCTATTTATTAATTCAATTTACCGTTTTCAATTATGCAGAAATCAAATTTCCCCTTCAAAATTATTACCTTGAAATTATCTAATCATGCATTTCATGCATGCACCCTTTTTACAAAATCAACTAAATAAATGTATATATATTTAATATATATATATACACTGTATATATAATTATACATAAATATATATATATATATATATATATATATATATATATATATATCTATATATATATTTTTAAATAGCATAAACTTAATTTACAATTCTAGAAATAACTATATTAATAGCACATATTTAAATATATTTATATTCATATATATACACACACAAATAAATATATATATTTACCCATACATATATAACATATTTTATTTATTAAAACTCATATACTAATAAATTAATATTGAATGACCTCTAAATAAATCTTGATGGATGAAACAATTTCAAAGAGTGATGCATTGTTTATCGAACCCTGGCACACAAAAGGTTGGGGAGGTTGTTCTCCCAGCTGACTCCCCCCATTTGGGGAGCTGTGACCTGTGAGAGCAGGGGGCACTGCCCTCACAACACCGCATCCCCTTATGGGGAGCGACGACTATGGGAAGCCCCCAACCTACCTTCCATAACCCCCATGAATTAAACGACACTCCATACAAATTGCGATTAAAACAAATCGTCGTACGAATATCTCCTTCCGCAGATTACAAAATGAATAAATTTCTATAGGTATTTACCAAATATATGTATATATATACATTTGTATATGCATATATATATTGAAATATATATATATATATATATGTGTGTGTGTGTGTGTATATAAGTATATATATACAATTTCATCACAAAGAATGCTTCAATTGGGCAAATTATTTTTTAAAATGGCCATGTACAAGAAAACATCCAAATTTTACAAAGAGTAATAATTTTACACAGAGTTTTTTTTCTAAATTTTATTCAAACCAAGAATTTAATCGGAAGCAATCACTTCCTGCAAAAAAAAAAAATTAATAATGAATTGGAGTAAAATTTCTCTACAAAAACTTCTACCCAATTTTTTTCCGAGAAGATAATTTCTACAGAAGAATTTCTTCCCGAGAGAGAATTTTCCAGATCTCAAATTATATTCTTCTAGGTTCTTCTATGTTTACAATAATCCCAACTTAAAATTTGCAATGGTTTCCACAAAATATTTCGTTTCAAAAGAGGATTTCATTTTCACAGAGAATTTCACACACGACATTTATAACTTTTAAACTAAACTCAAAGCTTTAAATCTTGCACAGACAATCTTTTCCAAAGAGTAATCTAAACTAAGAAGCTTTTCCAATAAGAAACTAACTAGAATTGAAAGAGGAACCTGAAATCCAACACCTGTGAAAATGTGAATTGACGTAACGCCTCTTCCACATATCCAAGTTTTTTCCCAGACCAACCAGAGCTTCCTCCAAAACAATAAAATTTCAGAAACACAAAAACTTCCCGAGACTATATATTTTTTTCCCAAAATTTCAACAAAAACATGTCATCCCAAAAAAAACTTCCTTTCCCAAAATCTCTTTGCCAACCAAATATCCTCTATCCTTCTTTCGTGAAGAAGCTTCTCACTTCTTCCCATTATAGCCATTAATTTCTCCCGTGAATAAATTTTCCCAACAAACCTCATAAATATTTTTCAACACATGTTGAAAACCCAAAATATCTTTTAAAACCAAATTGCACCAAATCCTTAAGATATATTTTTTTAAATTAAAACATTTAATAATTTTTAAAATACTTAGCATTTCTAATTTAATCTTAATTCAACTAATCTAATTAATTAATAAAATAATATAATCCTAAGATTAAATTATTTTACCAATTAGATTTAATTAATTACCATCTTCTAACATAATAAACCAAATTAATTTAATAATCAACTAAAATATTTAAATCCATTATTTACCTTTTTCAAACTTTGCACCATAAATAATTTCAAGGCAAAATTGAACAACATTAAAGCAAAACATAACCAACGGAATCGACAACACACTATGACTAGGGTAGTGGCCTGACACAAGAAACCTAGCTACTATCTCCCAATCAACATTACCGTTGGGAAATAGACACACTCAAACCTGTGAAGCTAGGTGGAGTCGATGTCATGTACCTGTAAACCTACAACCAAGAATATATTGAACATGCATATATATCATAATAAAACACACCGTGAAGAGGAAATTGCAGAATCGCAAGGCACTCACAAGCGAGTGGTGCAAATCCGTCCCCTTCACCAATACGATGTCACAAAACTGACAAATCTTTCATCAATAATCTACTCAAGAGAACATAACAATATTAATTCAAATATCCACTCTTGCTAATCTAAATCATGTCATAATAATAATGTCAAAATAAGGTACTATCACATCATAATATAAAATCCACATTGCTCTAAAGTTAGCGATCAAATAATAATCAAGCATCATAGTATAACAATGTCAAGGTACTAACAGAAAACAAAATATAACAATGACACACACACACACACACACACACACACACAGTCTAAACATCAGAGAAAAATGAAGGGGTGTTACACACAACCTCTTTCAGGAGGTCTCCCAAGAGGTATACTACCAAAGACTTTACTGTTCTTGGTGATCAATGACTAAATGTTAGGATGGTAGTGTCTTTTATCTTCCACTAGATCAGCTAGTAAGATCATGCATTTTGTTGCTCATTCTACTTGATCACGATGAATCGACCTTTTCATTCTCTTAAATGATACAATGCAGGGGCCTCCATTTAACATCCCTCTTAAAACCACCTTCTTTCCATCATACTAAAACTTCAACTCCATAGTTTGCAAATTCAAGGTGATCTCTCCAAGAGATCACAACCATTGCATACCAAGCACTGCATCGATATCTCCAATGCCTACAACATAAAAATCATCTTTCATCTCATAATTTCCCAACTGCATGGATAGGTTGGGAATCTTTCTATTGCATGACAATCTAAAACCATTGGCCACCATCACTTTGAAACCTTCAAACTCCTCTATTTTCAGGCCTCTCTTTGCTACCAAACCTTCGTCAATGAAATTATGGGTTGCTCTAGTTTCGATTAGAGCAACAATTTGTTGTGATTCGATCACTCCACATACTCAAAAAGATTCATTCTTTTGAAATCTTGAGAGTTGTGCCAAAGCACTCCTTCCTCCGTGGTCTTTTTTTCCTCTTCTAGAGCATTTTCATCATCACTACTTGTTGATTCATACTGCTAATCAAACATGTCAAATTATGATCAGGAATCAGAATAAGCATCCATATGATGTGATTAGCCCTTTTCATAGCATTTGTGGCCTTTTGACCAAGGTTCTTGGCATGTGCAACAGACCTCATCTTTTCTCAACTTCTCATGGAGTTCATCAGTCATCTGAAACTCTGTTTTCATAGGATGGTAGGAAAATGGACTCTAATACCACTAAAATATCCCCATTAGTTTTTTTTGAATTTTTACATACAATAATGCACCCGTTAAGGTTAGCCTAATAATCAAAACAAAATGAAAGCTAACCCTTCACTTTCTAACCACCAAGATCTTGATGTGGGTGAGGTGAGAGCATACGGTGCGAGGGGATCATTAGCTATAAACTAGAAATGAAAGTACAATGTTGTAGACTGCTAGCCAACCATTCTGAAAGTAGATGTTGGAAAGTAAAGTAGGCAGATAACCGACGATGAAAGCTTGAATACTTATTCAATGGGAGGGATGACTACAAATAATATTGAAAAGTAAACACTCGACCACTTATTCAGCGAGACTGAGAAATACAAAATATAGAATGTTGAAAGTAAATAGATGATCAATACTATTGGAATCAACGTTACAATATGCTCTCTCATACAATGATATTATGATGAAATGTAACTATAATAAAACCCATATGATTTGCAATATTCCTTGCTACAAATAAGAGTGTAATCACTAGGGAAATATAGAAAATGATTACAATAACTAGGTCTGATATAAAAACACAAAAATCTGATGATCAAACCAACAAGCAATGGAAACACTAAAATGCTTGTATCTTCACCAAAAAATCCTCAAATTTCATCAAACTGAAAGCAATGTAAACACATTGATTAGGAATCCCAAAAACAAACATGAAGCACCTCCAAACAACTACACATGAGATGGATCAAATCCCAATGCACCATAGACAAGGGGTGCCTTCTAGAGGAGGTCGACCTTCTCTAATAAATCAAATTTTTCATATTAAAATCTGCAAACTTGCAATATGAGGTGCCTAAGGCATAGGAACATAAGGATAAACTACCCAAAATGAAATAAAATTCACAGACAGAGCAATGACCAAAAATGAGCTACAACCAAGCATAAACCAACAACCTGAAAAATAGAATATATCATCAAAAATTTCAACTGTGAAGCTCAATCTACAACCTCTTGATGAAGAAATAGTCTCAATCAGTTAGGTGTTATCTTTCAAACACGAAACCAATATTAGCTAGGAGGTATGCATTCCTCAAAGCAAAGGGCACGAATTCATTTCAACAACACTTCGACGTAGTAAATAATGGATGCCAAATGAATGAGCAAAGCCTTGTATAAATAGCATTTTGTGATGACCTTTCAAATTCCACCCTTTTCCCTCCAAAAGGGACACCCAAAGCATATTTGATTTTAAAATACATGTTTATTCTCCATCTTCCTAGGTGTCCAAGGTATTCGGGGAAATAACAAACATTATAAAATATTAAAATACTCCACATGGGATGTCCACCCTCAAGGCCCACCTTTTAACACAACATTAAGTCATTCCATTAGGCCAAGGGGCCAAAATGATATTAAAATATTAAAACGACTTAAGTTATTCAATTTGCTCAACAAGCCCAAAAGTGTCTAAGGCCCATATTACCAAAACTGCTTTGCTCGAAATAGAACTACACTGCAAAAGTGTAACTGCCGCCAAACATAACACTGCTAGAAATAGTACTTACTAAAAGTAGCATACTGCTAAAAATACTAAGTGGTCCCAAACTCATTTTAACCACAATCCGAGCAGTCGTCAAAACTTACTACTAAAAATTGAAAGTCTGAAAAAGTCCTCAAATGCAGATGCATGTCACATCATTCTAAAGCTCTTTGAAAACAAAAAGACCCAAAAACCACTTTGCAAAACAACTGCATGCAAACCCCTGAAAACATCAAAGAAACCTCCATGCAGCTAGAAACCCTAATTTCACTCTTAACAAGCCTACGGGAATCCAGAATAGGCTAATGGGAAACAAAACTGACTACTGTTGAGAAGGGGACATTGCAAATAAAGCGTTCATTTGGAGGTGGAGGAACGGATATCTAGGAATTAGTGCAAATAAAAGTGAAATAAATATGAATAGGAATGATTAGGCATGATATTATGAGCCAATTCTAATGTAAGGATATGTTATGCGTTGATTAATTGTTGCATTAAGACTTTTCGTCAAGGTGGGTAAGAAACTAAATGAGAATCAAAATGGGTATTGCTAATTTTATCATTACATATATAAATGAGTTAAGATATTTATAAATAAAAATAAAGTGAAGTATAATAGGACTAGGAGTCATACAATTACATATAGTTTCATTTGATCTATTAAATTAAAAATACAATGTAAGTAGAGCTATAATTATAATGTCCCACCTTGTTAGCACCCTTGTTCTAGCCCATCTGAAGTCTTGATGGGAAATTTTGCATTTTAAATTATGTTTATGTTATTAAGCTTGAGCCAACTAATAGTGACATGTGGACTATGGTAACATGGTTATTGATATCCTAAAGGTTATGTTAAGGTATAATATTTATGTTGGCAATGTGTATTCTATAAGTATCTCATTATTAATGTTTTGATTATATCAACCACAAGATGTCATGGTTTGATTACAAATCACATGGAATTTGAAAGTGTTAAGAAGATTAGAAGGAGGAGGGTGGTTGGCTTCATGAGAGGGTGAAAAAATCAACCAACCACAAGTGGGTTGAAAGTTATTGGAGACAAATGTTGGGAATTAAGGTGTCTCAACCTTTGCAATTTCCATTTATTATGCTTATGTCGTGATTTCTTGCTCATATTAATTTGGCATCGAATATGACTTGGTATGATGAGTTGTTGGCATATTGGGAGATGGCATGGATTGTGACATGGATGTTATGGTCCCCACAAGGAAATCTAGGTGTCCCACTTTGGGAAGAAATTGTCTGACATGTGTCAGCATCTTTGAGGGATTCTATGATGATTTTATGACAATTTCTTATGATTGATTCCTATGACAATCTTATGATGTGTAAGAGCTAGATTCTATGATAGGTTGGAAAATTGTTGGAAGGCATCTTAGCATGTGGAAAGTGGGCATCCAAGTTTGATTTATGACAGGTTGTAAGAGAATGTAAGAGACATCTTTGATTTTTAGTCAGTTATGACATATTCTCTTACAGATGTGAGAGTTGTGATATATGACGAATTCTATGACATTGTAAGGAATTTGTCAATACCTATTTGGGGCAAATTTGTGGCAGCTGAGTGTGGAGGCATGTAAGGGGGATAATGAATCATTGGAAAAGTGTCACAAAAATCAATTGTGTTGAAAAAGTGTGCCACATGGATTTGGACGCCCATCTCTTGAGAAGCTACTTTCATGCTTGTATTTATTTATATATTGGATGTCTTGGAGTGGTTTTTGTAATTTGTATTTACAAGTATCATTATGTTGTTGAAATAGCTTCAGAGATCAGCATTTGTATACTCCTAGAAGATCTTGCATTGGAAGTGTGTCATAATCATCTGATTAGATAGTATATTCTACAGGTTTTGGAGTGTGGGGTTTTTCTCCTGAAAGGGTTTTTTCACATATATCTTGTGTTGTGAGCTTATTATACTTTCATGTGTTGTTATTTTGATAATCTTCTTATTGTGCATCTCTCGTAGTAACTATAAAAGAAAAAAAAAACTATACATCTCTCCTCTTAGATCAATGTTACGAAGTATTTTTGTGTACCTCACTTCCTTTCAATTGGTATCAAAGCTTGATCACCTTTGATTCTAGTTATTGGGTAGAGGGAATTTTGTATCGATATTCATTTGAGTGGGAGCCTATGCAGTAGACATGTAATCTTTGTTGCAGGAGACATGGCTAGTGCATCTGCGAGGTTTGAATTAGAAAAGTTCAATGGAGGGAACTTTGAGTTGTGGAAACTCAAGATGGAGAACATTTAGGTGGATAGAAATTTATGGCTCACAATATCTGATTTCATGCCAACGGGAATGAACCAAGAAGACTAGGATCAAATGGATTGAAAAGCTAAGGGTCTCATAAGACTTTTTTTGGCTGACTTTGTCTTGTTAAATGTTCATGAAGAGAAAATGACTATGACTTTGTGGAAGAAACTTGCTCAAATTTATCAGGCTAAATCCCTTGTAAATAAGTTATTCCTGAGAAATAAGTTATACTCTCTGAGGATGGAGGATGGAGGATCTATTATAGATCATTTGAATTCATTTAATATGGTTTTTGCCCAGTTATCCTCTATTGGTGTGAAGATGGATGAGGACGATCATTACATGACATTGTTGTGTTTGTTACCAGATTCACGGGACCACCTTGTTATGGCCATTAGGAGTACCACTAATACTTTCAAGATGGACAATGTGGTTGCATCTTTGTTGTTTGAGATGCAAAGAAAATCAACTGAATCAACTAAGGAGGCTCTTGTGGTTCATGGTAGATCCAAGGAGAAAGGAAAGTCTCCTAGAAAGTCCAAGGATTTATGTTGGAATTGTGGAAAACTTGCTCACTTTCCACAAGGAGTGCAAAGAGGAGAAAAAGAAGAAGATAAATAATGGTTGATTAAGACAAGTCTTCTCAAGATGATGGTGAAGAATTTTTGTTGCCTTGGCAATGCATGCATCGGAAGATGTGTGGCTGATTAACTCTGGTTTACCACTCCACATAACCTTGTATTAGGGAAAACTTTAGTGTCGAATATTCACCAATTGGTGAATTTTAGGAATCGGGCAAGCCAAAATTGGCGAATTTACTGTACCCATCAGGGTGTCCAAATCACTTAGATTTTACGAACTATTGGTCCAATGCATGTCCACTCACCAACGGTTTTTTTGTATGAGGCATGTTTAGAAAATAAATTCGCCATAACAGACTACACGTTTTCAATGGGCCAATGAATATTTTTGCCTAGAATCTCAGGGAACATGTCATAAAACACCAACATATTCACCAAATACTATTAAAACAACATTATATGAGGACCCATTTTGCCAATTAAAATTTACTAATAGTTGCTTGTGAAGACCCATTTCGCCAATTAAAATTTATAAATAGTTGCTTATGAGGACCTATTTTGCCAATAATATTTAAAAATAATTACATTTGAGGACACATTTCGCCTTGAAAATTACAAAGTATCGTTGTATAAGCACGCGGGATTCACCAAATTTTTAACATACCATTTAAAAATCCCATAGAATTCGCCAAATATGGATTGATATAAATACAATTGAAATTGTTATGTATTCCTACACATTTTTCTCGGTTATGAGGTTCTACTTCTCGATTCAGAAGTCAGCGAAAGCCGAAAATTTAGACTCAAAGGTGAGTGATCATTTCTTCATACTGTTATTAGTTATTAGTTATAATAATAAGATTTCTTTATCTGTTTTCCATTCTTGCTTCAGTCTTAAACATGATTTTGAGTAGGGAATGGGATCTATATTCTTTGTCGCTCTATCCTTCTTAAACAAGAAAAAGTTTTTTCCAACTTTTATTCGAAGTGAGATATCAATATGTCGAGCAGCAAGGGTAAGACTCCCGAGGGTAATGAAGAGACTGGGAGGCCATCAAAACACCCAAAACGTGGAGTTACCATACAGTCTTCCTTTGGAATTGGCAAAGCTTCTAATCCATCAGATTAAGGTGGAGCTACATCACCAACTCTTCCACCAAATATTATTGAAGATGGCATTGACAATACCTCACCGCCACAAGAAGGTCATGGTGATATTTTCATTGAGTTAAATCAAAATGTATCAAATGAGGATGGCAATATTGTTGAAGATGTTCCAAGGGATACCCTAGTTAGCCAAAATGAGATAATTGACTTGGATGAGGATGATGTTGATAGCAAGAAAAGGAAAAGGCAAATCAAAATTGGGGCGTGAGTGGGAAATGATAAGGAATTTTCAACTTAGTTGGTTGTCGAAATACCCATTCCTTGAATCAGTGGAGTATCAAATGAAAATGATATTGAAAGGTCAACATAGGTTAAATGTAAGATTTGTAGTTGGAAATGTGGAAGAGACAAGACAATGCAGCTAAAGCTTGACACTATAGAAAAGCATATTGGTAAATTTTACGAAAAAAAAATTATAGATGGAAAGGAACAATCAGTCGTACAATGGAAATCAAAGGAAGAATGTGTTCATGTTAAGTATGTCGCAGATTATGGAGAGAATAACCATAGAATTTTGAAGATTGAAAAATGTGAAGGTACACTTGAGGCTCATTTTGGAAAAGCCATGGCAACAACAAATCTGTCAAAAATTGTTCAAATGAGTGTTGTTTTTCATATTTTGTCCAAGGGGCATCCTATGACAGACTACCCAGAATACTTTGATTTATTATCTTATTTGAGTGTTCCCCACTTTCCCTTCTCACATTGGTCAGTAAACGTTGGATGGGATTGGGCGAACTATTTTGCTGTAGTGGAAAAGGAAGATTTAAAGGAGAAAGTAAAAGAGTCTAATTTCATTGCATTATCTTTAGATGAAGTTACTGCGGTAGACAATACTTCTTGGGTTTGTATGCATTTGTATATTGTAGAACCATGTTCACCAAGCTCATCTTATTTGTGTTCATAAAATGAAGGACGGTTCAACATCACAAAATCTATTTGAACTAGTCAAGAAATCTTTGAATGAAATTGTAGGTATGGATGAGTTGACAATTACCAAAAAGTAGGTGTGTGTAGAAATTGATGGAGTTGGATTGATGCAAAGTCAAAGGAGCGATGTTTACACAAAGTTAAAAACTACTTGTGCACCATACATGCTTGGAATTCACTGCATGGCCCACATAATGAATTTAGCATTCAAAATTGTAAGCAAGTTTCCTACAATATCAAAAGTTGAAAATATAGTTCGCGAGATCCATGCATACTTCTGTCGAAGTCCCAAACATTTCCTTGAATTTCAACATTTTTTGAGGGAATAACACTTGGAAACAAGCTTCTCAAGGATTTTGATACCAGATGGATCTCCCTGCATGGACCAACGCAATGAGTTCTTTCAGAATATCAATCCTTGATTGACGTGATGTACGAGCATTGCAACACAATAGACAAAGCTCCTGACCTCTTACATAGGTTAAGCGATATAAAGACACTCTTAACTTTAGCTAGTCTTCTCCCCACGCTGGATGAGATGAACAATATTGTGAAGAAAGCCCAAGACATAACTATGTATATTTATGAATATACCATCTACGTAAACTTACATGCTTGGCCCTTGATCATCTATATCTAGATCTAACACAAGAAGGTGCAAATTATTTGATATGGTAGAAAATTACTGATTTGGATAATCCTAATAATTATTTATAGTTCAATGCAAGCGGGCACTTATGTATCCGTGTACGTGGATATGAGATACCAATGTACCATTGTAAGATAGCCAGGCACTCTAGTAGAGAATTACCCGTTAACGAGGAATATTTTAACGACATTGTTAAATCTATTAGTGATAATTTGAAGGAAATTGCAAAATCTCTTTCTTTAGAGATTCATGAAAGATTCCCTCGACATGAAATACTTGAAGCCATGAGTATTGTGTATCCTCAATTTTTGGTAAACTGAGATAACCTAAAATATTTTCATGATCAAGTAAAATCTCGATCGAACGATTTTCGAAAGAGGTAACATACAATGAGCAGACAATAGAAAGAATTTTAAATGAAAATAAGCTTAGACAACAATGTAGGAGTTTTGCAACAGCTATGAGGGACTAGTATAAATCCATGGGCAAGGAGAAGGCCTTTGAACTAGGATCAATAAAAAAGTTTTGGACAAGCTTAGGTTAGAGTGAAATATTGTGTAGTTCGATTTCAGAATATTTCAAACTTGCTTATTTATGTCAAACAATGATATTGAGGCCGGTGGAGAATGAGAGAGTTTTCAGTACATTAGGGTTTTTTAAATCAAAGTTAAGAAATAAACTAGACAAGAATTTGGAAAATTGCTTGAGGATTAAACGAACTGCGTAAAATGTTAAAAAAATTCCTTTTGAAAGGGCACTTGCAATCTGGAGGTCCACATGTGAAAGAAGAGGGACCGGGTTGTGCAACACAGGCTCTCCAATTCCAAGTGCCAGTATTGGTGGCAGTGGTAGTGGCAGTGGGCCTGGGACATATGACAATGATATTGAAATTGACACAAATCACACAATGAATGTTGAATTTGAGACACATGCCGAAGAAAGTGAAGACAAAACTTAGAATCAAGATGACTCTTTTACTTTATCTCAAGATGAGCATCGGTTTGAGGACCTTGACTCCGTTTGGGAAATGGAAGAGAATTAGCAAGTTTTAGGTATTTTTACTACAATTCATGAATTAGTTTCCATTGTTCCAATTCCAAATTGTAGTTGATGATATTTTATATCGTATTCAATGAACATTGAAATTGTGAATCATTGCACTTAATGATATCTTATTTTATATTGCACTCAAGCATTGCATGAATCATATTTCAAACTATAGTTGATGATTTTTTATATTGAATTCAAATAAGTTTTGAATCATTGCACTTCAGGATATTTTATTTTATATTTCACTTCATGATATTTTATATTATATTTCGCTTCATGAATCATATGCCAAAGTCAAACTGTAGTTGATGATATTTTATATTGTATTCCATCATCCATGAAATTGTGATATTAAAATTAAAATTTGATCTCTTAAAAGGAAATTTAATTTTTATTTACAAAGAAACTAGCCTCCACCAAGTCCACCCCACTTATCTTCCACATATCAATAATCACAAAAATATACGACACTTTCATTTTATGATTCAAAATTATGAACAATGCAAATTGTATAAATTTGTGTGACAAGATCCATATGATAGCCTACATTGCATCCACAAACAAATTTGAAATTTTGTAGTGTCGTAGTCCTTCCCCCATTCCTAAAAAAATTCAATCCCATTGGCCTAACAATGCTTCATCGGCGGAACCCCCATCATAGTCTCGTCGATGCCTTGATGAAATTAGCTCACAACCTAGTATCAGTGTAACAATACTCTATCGGGTTGACTCCTAAGGTGCTCTCATGATATATCGATAGAGTCAAGTTGTCAACAAAAGTAACCATGAATTATCGAAAGCATAAAGTATATCGGGGGAACTATGGTGCATCGGGGAATTATTATCTGGCATCCCACCGATAGAACGAAGGATAGGTGTCCATTTGTGGAGAGAGTGGCTATTGGTGAAAGACTGATGTGACATCCCGAGGCATCGTCAACTTCGAGATATTTGAAATAAATGTTCTTCTTCGATGACAAGATTGAAAGACGGTCCACAGATGGTGCATTTATGAACCAAAATTAAAGTGAATTATATCACAAGTTGATCTTATAGGTGTTACAAAATCTTGAAAGATTTCGCTTAAGGTAGAAGCAAAAAGGAAAAAACTTGGAGTTCTGACACAACAAAGACCGGTGGGCTGTGGAGGCGACTCGGTGAGACTCACATAAGTACTTCGGACCTAGCTGAGAAGTTATTTTCATCAAAAACTTAAGATTTAAATAATGGAAGAGAGTACAAAACCCAAAGCTAAAAACTAGAAAATCGAAAAGACTAAGACTTTGGATCAACTGGACATTAAAAAGCCTAAGAGACTCCTAAATAAAGACTTGATAGATCAATACCCTATGTCAGGGCTGAGACCCAAGAGGAGTGCTCAAATGAATCCTTCCATGGATCGACTATGGGACAAACATAAGGGCTTAGGGGATATTTGGACACCGCAATGAGGGTACGACCTCTTCATGTACCATTACAGAAAACAATTTAGGTTTCAACCAGTCTGCAATCCATGGAGGTTGAACCTGGGAAGACTTGTGGTGCCCAATGTGTTTGTGAATGCAAAGCTAATTAAAGCTCTTGCTATTAGATATGACCCCAAGAAAAGAAGTATTCAGTCACATGGCGGGGGTGACATGCTTGTTATTTCTAGGGATCTCATTCCTAATGTATTCCAGTTAGAGTGTTCACTGAATTTATCATTCACGGTCAAAGATCTCTTGAAAAATTATTGCCACATGGATACCAACTACAATAGATGGAAATTACCTTTGCATAGGCCCAAGAATGAAGGAATCCAACTTACTTGGTTCTCTAATAGTGAAAACCCTCCTTTCCACGAAGATTTGTTCGAAGAGTATTTTTGATACACCTATTATTCAACTGGTCAGGTTTTGGGAGTAGAGGTTTCGCCTCTCATGTCAATTGCCCCAATGGTCTTAGTTGCAGACATACAGAGGAAGGAGGCCAGGCCATTTGATTATGCTAGCTACTTGTCCAACTCCCTACATCTAAGGCTTGAAAAGATTAAAAATAATAGTGATAATATTAATTTTGAACACTATTCTTTGCTTATGCATTTGCTTTTGTACGAGGGACAAGTTAGAGGGGTCTAGAGTGAAGAATTAAGGATAAAAGATACATATGAAAATGGAGATTTTGAACCTATACAAATGTGGACTTCATTGTGGGATAACCGATCTGATAGGTCTCATTACCTGTATTTTGAAGAATTTTTTGTAAAATCATTGATGAAGTTGTTGGGATATCCGTGCAATTATAACCTATCCCCAAAAGTATAAAGATTTCTAAGACCAATGAAAAATGACTAGAGAAACAAAGTGAATCATAACTCGGGAGACCGGTATGCTTTCCCTGATTGTACAGTGATAAGGGTTTATAGGTTCGAAGGGGCTCCACACTTGATGCCACGAGTAGTTCCTGACTGAATTTCTTATTTAGAAATTGTGAGGCAATTGGCAAAATCTGATTCCAAACACCTCAAAGGACATAGCAAGCAATCAATTATTCCAAACACCTTATGTTTTGGAGACTTTATAGTGATTGCCAATGAAGGATATAGATAAATTGATGGAAAATTAGCATAGTAGAACCTACCTCTAGGTGATGTAAGGAAACAATTTGATGCAAAAGGGTTTATTCACAAGGTGATATTATCACAGGGGCTATCAGGGTATGAAAATTTGTTCTCAATCAAAGATGTCATAAGAAACCATGCTGAGGGTTCCACTGAGGAAAGAATGATCGCCTATAACAAGATTATGCTTGCAAAGGAATGGGAGAGAAAAAATGTCCCATCTTATTCAAAGGCATTTGGTGAGATACAAGATCCTTTAAAAAATTGAGCAACTCATCACTCATGTCAATGAACTGGTAAAGAATGTTCCCCCAGTTGTTTTTGATGCACCTCATGCAACCTATTCAAGAGTACAAGCTAAAGACATAGAGCCCTTGGATTACATACCTTCACAGCCTACTCTTGAGGTATGTTTTTCTGTAGATATTGATATAAGTGAAGAAGAGTAGGGTCATGAAAAGGGTGAGCAGGTCAAACAAATAAGTGCTCTTGTGATTGCACAGTATGAGCCCCCTCAAGAGTAGAATATTGTAATATTTGAGGCATCAAATGAACTATTTGATGATGTGAGGGTCAGGGCTGGACAACAATTTATTTCTGATTGTGATTTTGTTAATTCTTTTGAATTTAAATCATTTTTTTATGAATATAAAAGCAGAAAAATGAGACAAAAGATACATGATATCACTCCTGAACAAGAGGCAACTGCTCTGGAGGAATTGAAAATGGAGGTAGATAAGGAAATGGAGTCCATCACTCCTGAAAGAGGAAGGGAATTGCTTCAAGAAGCTAGAGTGTTGCTCCTACCAGGGTGGGATATTAGCTCTTCAATTGTATTTGATAGCTTCAGAAAAAAGAGGGGAGAAGACAATGAACTTAACAAAAGAAGCAAGTGACAAAATGTATTCAGGATCTGGGTACAACCCAGATGAAGCCACCTTGCTTATTTGGTCACTTTATCCCCATGATAAAAGATCTGCTATAATTAGTAATCCAAACCAAGTGTTTGGAAATCTTTTGTTTCAACGAGTAGAGGATACCAACCCTATGGAGACAACGGAATTGAACATAAATGTGGCAAAATTTACTAAAGCACAGATCAAAAAACTGATTAAGAAAAATGACAAACTAAAGAAGGAGCTAGCAAATCAAAGATAAATAACATCTTCCTCCTACACATAAAATAAATAATATATATAATTGAATATCATCACATTATTGAAGTCTAAATTTGAGTTTTTTAATTGATTTTCACATGAAGGGGTACATATTGGCATTGGCAATGCAAAATCTTGCCAATGCCCAAAGACAAGTCTGCACAGAGTTGAGTTGGAACTTGGAAACTCATATTGTCAAAGATTGAAAATTAAAAATCAAGTCACTATATCACCTTTTCTAGGAACTTCCACTCTTTAGGTGGTGGAATTGTCATTTGTTTTAACTGATGTTGTTTGACTTGAAGTTTTGTTACCATTTCATGATTGTAATTGGAAGTGGAACCTGTCTTAAATTCTTCAGTCAATTTTGTATTCAAGGTTATCAGTGTTCTGATGGAATCCAAATAGTTCACATCTAGGTTATGAGGAAAATGGTCCAAATCAATCTTCCTTGCACCTTCCATCTTCTTTCTGAAACCATCCTTTCCTATGAATATGTCATTTGTGTCAAAAGCCTCTGGAAAACGAAGCTCTGTGAAGTTCCTTACCTTTTCATCCACCACCTTCATCTTGTCTGCAACCAAATGCAAATATTCCTTTGTTTCACGCATTCACAAACACTTTTCAATTATAGATGACAACTTCATTGAGGTTTCAATCTGATTAGTAATCTCTTTTGATTTAAAATCATTGTCATTGGCTTTATAGACTGTTTGTAGAACTTGATTTCCAAATTTCTCTAATTCTAGCACATTTTTGTTGTTCACTAAATATTTGTTCAGCTTCTTATAATGTTGTCTGATAGCATCAATCAATTGAAACATGCCACACAAATGATCAAACCTCTGCATTATTTCATCCTAGATCTTTTGTTTCATATCCCTCATTGTATCTCTACAAAATGCAGATAACTTATTTTGACAAGAGTTAATTTCTTTTTTTGCTTCCGTCAGCTCTGTCTCCAATCTTTGATTTGTTTTTCTCTGTTTCTCCAATTTTTGTTCCCACTGTGCATTTCCATTCGCAATTCTTAGTTTTAATTTTTTTGAAGTGGATTTTTCCTCATTATATTTCTTGTTGCTCTTATCTAGCCTTCGCTTTAGGTCATTCACTTCTCTCTCATTTGGTTTATCCTCTTTGCTTATTGATGTAGAAGCAAATTTTTTTATTCTTTTTTTCTAATTCATTGCTCTTATTATCTATTATTTTCCTCTTTTCTTTCTCATTTGCTAGATTTACCTGTCACTTTTATATTCGGGTCTGCATCCTTTTCTTCTCTCTATCTTGCTTTAGCAATGACGTGTACACCAATTCATTTTTCTTCTTTGATACATTAATTTTGTCAGTATTTTTTAGGCCAAAAAAATCAAATTGAAAATTGGTTACCTGGTATTTAGATCGATCCATCTAATTTGTTGGTTTGTTTTGAACTGTGGGAACAACAATTGTGTACTCCATGATTTCTTTATTTGTGTCAAATGTGGATAATACCATGGTTGTTGTAGGCTCTGAAGTTATAGCAGACATACTCTCCATCAATTTCTTCTTTTCTTTTTTATTCAAGTTTGATTTCTTTTTAAAATCCTCAATGAAATCATAACTTGGGGAGGCAGGAACAATGGAATGATTGAATGGGGAAGGAATAAGAGTACTTGCAGTTGCTAATGATGTCCCAACCACACTAACTAGAACTGGGGGAGTGCCTGGAAATAACTCCTTTATGGTGGATCCACTGATAGTGTGACTTGGACCCATCAAAATCCTTTGCCTCTTTTGATTGCCTTGATCACCTTTCAATTTGTTTCTATCCTGAACTATTTTATTTAAGAAAGCAATTTTCTCCTTTTCTTCCACTAATTCATAATCACTAACAAGCTTTTCTAGGTCAATGTGGTCGTTTCCAAATTCTCTGATTGTAAACCTCAACACTTTTCCAAGTTCTTCTGCATTAATGGATAGCAATTCTTCTTGGATATATTTATTAGCAATTGTTGTTTTCTTATCATCATAATTTTTGGCACAAACCATGATAAATTCTAGGCAAGGGAAAACCTCATGTAACATCATGCGCCCTAATCCATTTACCCACGGTGCACTAATACTATTAACTTGTGTTTCATTTGCAACCTTATTCTGAGATGAAAATCTAAGTTCTGAGGTACGCCTACCATAGATTTTAGGATCATAAATATCATGGTACCCGTCAGTGAAACCTGGGGTTTTAAGCAATTCTGCATAATGTATTTTTTTATCGGACATTTCTCTAGTGGTACTGGTGGTAGACATGCTTATACGATGTGAAGTTGTGAAATTTGAATTCCCTAATACCTATTAGTCCTCCTTAATTTTAATGAATTCTTAAGTCTCTAAACCCAAACTTCAAACTTTGACAAAATAAGATTTTAAGAAATGTCAAAGGATGAAACGTAGCCATGAGAATTCTTTCACTTACCCAGTTCTGAGTCCCGACTCTTGAAAATTGGAATGGCTTTGTTGGAAGTGGAACTATGGAATCCAAAACATGGTAGTGCACTACAATGAGCAATCTAAAGAGTGAAGACTGAAATCTCCCTGTGTGCTGACCCTCTCACTTAAAAAAAAATCACTGTACAATTTCAAAGTGCGAAGTGCTTTAAATACTTTTTTTTTCTCGTAATTGGAACATTAAAATGAATGAAACACCTTAGGCCTACAAGTTACAAATTCTTAACTGTTGATCTTTCTAAATCTAACAGTTATAGGGTGATTTCAGAGGTTTAAGTTGGCAAGCCTATTGCTCTGTGCATTTCATTACGGAATGCAACTACAACCATACATCAAATGTTCATCCAACAGTTGAAATTTGAGTAATTTATGATATTAACTTTAAAAAATAAACATGGCACATGTGTTTTAAAGTTTTTTTTTTAATTTTGTGCACTAGGATTGGCATCAAGGCCAAGGGGTCGGTAACTTAACGTTGCAAAGGACTTGAAAAAATCTCACTATGTGCTGACCCTCTCACTTAAAAAAAAATCACTTGACACTTGACAGTTGCAACTTAGCAGTACAAAGTGCTTTAAATGCTTTGTTTCTTGAAATTGGAACATTAAAATTTAAAGTGAATGAAATGTCTTAGGTCTACAAGTTGCAAATTCTTAACCGTTGATCTTTCTAAATCTAATGGTTATAGTGTGATTCTGGAGGTTGAAGTTGGCAAGCCCATCGCTCTGTGCATTTCATTACGGAATGCAACTACAACCATACATCAAATATTCATCCAATGGTTGAAACTTCAGTAATCTATGATATTAATTTAAAAAAATAAACATGATACATGTGTTTTAAAGTTATTTTAAACTTTTGTGTGCTAGGATTGGCATTCGAAATTAGAACATTAAAGTGAATGAAACATCTTATGTCTACAAGTTGCATATTCTTAACCATTGATCTTTCTAAATCTAACGGTTATAGGGTGATTCTGGAGGTTTAAGTTTGCAAGCCTATCACTCTGTGTATTTCATTATCAAATGCTTTTTGTGTGAAGAGTCATAGTGTAGTTTCATTTTATGCCGAGAGTTTTCAATGCAGAGCCAAATGGCTAGGTCTTCCAAGCTTGTTAATGTCATTGAGGTTTATGTGGCGAACTTGGCTCGGTTTGTGGCTGATACCCCAATCTCGCTTCAAATGACAGAGAGCCTGACATCCTTCAGGGCCATCACAGACCAAAGGCTCAAGTGGATTCTATTAAATTATGAGTCGTTGGTGTTAGTGGCTATGAAAATGGTTTTGGGTTCCAACCACCTGGAAAGTAGAGAGTATGGAAGAGATAATTTTCAGGTCTCTTCTCGGTTCTTAGCCTCTCTGTTTAATAACCTAGTGTCGAAAGCGAAAGATAGAAGCTTAATGCTCAAAATGTTTAAACGCGACTTGCTTGGATGGATGGATGAGATTCTTCATGTGGTGGTAGAAGGCAGAGGCTGCCCATGGCCTTGCGATGTGGAGAGAGTGGGAACAGAGGATACGGTGAAGCTATACCAATTTCTCTTGGATTTGCAAGGACCTGGATTAATGCACCATCAGATGATTGTCGTAGTTGCTGTGATTTTTCTAAAAATGTTCTTTGGTCTAATGGCGATCGACAATGATGATTGGAAGGAGGAGTTTGAAGAATTTGCACGGTTAAATAAAAATTTGTAAACTAGTGAATCAGTGATAGTTATTTTTTATCTCATAGATGATTGTTTTTGGTTCGTTTATGCTTTTTTAGTCTCATCTGGTTATTCGATGTCAATATTACTATGGGGGTTTTTTGGTTAGTATTTACTGAGGTCTGTTTTGATATCATTTGGCTGTTGTAAACAAAATTTTGATGGGAGGGGTAGCATGCTATATTTTTTCTTAAATTACCTACATGACAGACACATGTACTTTACATTTATATTAATAAAATATGACTCTTACGTATAAAAAAAATAGAAATCAATAACGAAAACATTTAGTGTTTATAATGTTTTCTGTCACTTTCATGACAACTTTCTTTTTCCATTTGTATTGCTTTATGTTTTACTTTTAAATCTGCATGCATTTATTTCTTAAATAGATATACCACAAAAATATACCACACTTTGATTTTATGATGAATGTAAATTGTAGAAATTTGTGTGACAAGATCTACATTATAGCCTACATTGCATCCATAAATAGATTTGAAATCCCATACTCATAGTCCTTCCCCCATTCCTAACAAAATTCAATACCATCGACATCGGCCTAACAATGCTTTATTGGTGAAACCTTCATCACAGCCCCACCGATGGCCCGAAGAAAATAGCTCACAACCTAGTATCGGTGTGACAATACTCTATTGGGCTGACTTATAAGGTGTGCTCCCCAATATACTGATAGATTCAACAAAAGTAAGCACATCGCTGTAACACATAAACATCGGTGGAACGAATGATTGCACTCCCTCGATGACTCGATATAACCATGAATTATCAAGTGCATATTGCATAAAGTATATTACTTAATTTCTCAAAGGAAAAAAACTAATTTGAATATATTAATAGACACTGAAGTTTTGAGCTCAGAAAATAACTCTTTACTGTAAGTGTAAATGAATAACAAAGAATAACACAACACAACCATTTATTTTATTTCAACTGAATTTCAATGTCACATTATTACATATCTTTTTAAAGACGAGTAGTTGTAGAGGAAGCAAGCTCTTGTTTTGTATAAATAACATATGTCAGTGTGTCACTTTAGTACTTTACATAGACACTGTAATTTAATAATTTATTCCAAGTTGTTGCTCATTACAATGGATTACAAATTGATTCCAATTTCCAAGCTTCTGCTATTGAAAACTTACTACAAATGTAACTCTAAAAATAAATGCATGATTCCAAGCTTCTGCTGGTGACAACGTAATACAAATGTGTCTCTAAAAATAAATGCATGATTCCAAGCTTTTACTGGTGGATTTTCCAACCATACTAGGGGAAGGGGGTTTTAATCATTATGGGGAAATGGGAGCCATGAAGATACAAAATGTACTTATCCCCTTTGAGAACCAGATTCATGCAGAAGATGTAATACAAATGTCTCTTTGAAAATAAATGCATGGGGCTTGCCTGGCCAACCATGTTGGGGAAATGGGGGCTATTAAGATACAAGAGGAGAAGTAAATATGCTCCCATCTTTTGCACACAACTTCCATGCACTAGTATAGCACTTACCTCCATCAAAGCTCCTCATCCTAGTTCAAAACCTGTCTAAGAAGTCAAGTTAACCAAATCAACTTCTTTCCAATTCCACTCATTTTGAACTTGAAGGAAATTCATTTTTTACTGATTACTTTGTAACTACATAACTGTAGGAAGGTGAATTTATAGTATCCCCAATAATATCGCAACATCTTCTTCGTGAATCCCTATTAACCCTAGAAAATAAAAACCCTTATGACACTATCCACTATTCACTGAATCACTATCCCTATTTATGGGCCACCAGTGTCACTACCAGCCTATGTATAATGATAATCGTGATTCATACATAATTAAAATGTTTAATTTGATTGACGTTTGGCTACATGCCAACTGTACCTCAAGCTGACAAGCTGTAAAAATCTGTCAAAATCACTAGTGCCACTCAAAGTTCAAACAATATGAAATCATTACAAATCTTGTTTCATTAAAGCTTTGAGTTGTCTAATAAATTGCTTCGAATATTCATATCACATATGGCATTAATCGACACCACTGCTAGCACTAGCAGTACGACAACCACACTTTCTTCAAAAATATTGAGAATTTCAATTAAATGAAATGTACAACGTTGAGGCATTGAAAAGACATAATGAGTGACGAGCGATGAGCCTTGATCTTGCCACATGTTTGCATCTAATGGTTCTAGTGTTATTTCAGATGTTTCATTTCGCAAGTCTAGTGCATCAAATATTTACTTCTGGAATGCAACTCTTTTTGCTTGTTGGTGTACAAATTTTTCACTTTAACCATGAAAGGAGATGCAATATATTTGAAAAAAATAAGTAAAGAAAATCAATAGTTTCTCTTTCAACAAATGAATTAATCCGAACACATTGCACAAAGTCTCAGAGATGAAAAAAATACGCATTCTGACCTAACAAATAAACATTGAAGAATAATCATGAAGAAACACAATTCATTAATAATTAAAAGGAAGCATTAATAAATACACAAATTTAGAAATATATTATTTTCTCTCTAATGCCAAAAATGTGGATTCATAGACCCGTCACCCCACACCCTGTACAATAAAAAATCGCTCAAAAGTTGAAACACAATTCATTCATAATTAAAAGGAAGCATTACTAAATACATAGATTTAGAAATATATTCTTTTATCTCTCTAATGCCAAAAAATGTGGATTCAAAAACCCGTCACCCCAAACCCTATACAATAAAAAAGTGCTCAAAAGCTGAAACACAATTCATTCATAATTAAAAGGAAGCATTAATAAATACATTGATTTAGAAATATATTCTTTTATCTCTCTAATGCCAAAAATGTGGATTCATAGACACAAACCCATCACCCCACACCCTGTACAATCAAAAAGCCCTCAAAAGATGAAACTAACCCCCCCTTATCATTATGTCTCACAAAAGGATTCATGCATGTTGTTAAACCACTAGAGGTGTCAGGACTCTGTACAATTCTAACTACATTTCCATAACTAAATTGTGAAATTCAGGGCGTTCTTCTTCTTCTTTTAAAATGAAAATCACCCTGTTGTACTCAACATAGTTGGTTTTCTCTTTCCACACCATTGAACGCAACTGGAAAATGATGTCAAGTTGCTCTTCTTCAAGCCAATTCAAATTTGGTTGCATGATGGCCACAGGTTCATCTTCTCATTCCTTGATATTGCCAGGAAGTACCATTTTGAGGAAACCCTGAGTCTGCGGATGAAAATGCTACCACCTTTCCTCATATGCAAAATCACTTAACTTCATCGACAAAAAGTGACCATTTATTTGCCAAGAAAAAAGTGTCAATCTGCTACTAAATATTACGTTAAACCTCAAGTTGGCATTTGAAAGCATTTAAGAAGACATCCCTTAATGGCAGCGTACAATTCATTAAATGTTAATGAGCCGACACTTCAAAAGTTGTTCATCCTGCCCAGGTCGCCCCATCATTGAGAAACATAACTCTATAACCATTTGTACAGTAATAAAATCTCAACCATTGATTTACAGAAATCTAATGGTTCTAGTGTTATTCCAGACATTTCAATTCGCAAGTCTAGTGCTTTAGAGACTTTCTTTCATAATGCATCTACATCCATCCATCAAACATTCATCGAACAGTCCCTATGATTTTTTATTGGCATATCTATTTATTTTGCCACTAAATTTTTTTATTAGTTTGAGATTTTGTTTAATTTGCCAATGAAAATATATATTTTTCTTTGAAAAAAGGTTTTAATCGCCAACAATTTTTTTTTATGTTTTGAAAACAATATTAATTCGCCAATGAAAAAGAAATTCTGGTTTGAAAAATGGTTTTAATCGCCAATGAAAAATATTTTATTTCATTAAAACAATTTGCAATTCACCATGATTTTCCACAGAGTTCTAGGGATTATAAAATATTCGCCAATTGGGATTATTTATTTTTCCCCAAAAATGAAAAAATTTGCCAATAAGATTAATATTTTTTATCAAGAAGTATACAGGATTTGCTAGGATTTTACACTTTCGTCGAGGGGGGGGGTTCCTTAAATTTCCTCTACCTTGCATAGGGGTTGATTTTCTAAGTATGAATATTTATACAGTGGGAAGGTGTACTTGGGTGATGACTCTCACTTGAAGATTGTTGGTCGTGGAAATTTTTTGATTTGATTCCTCGATGGTAGAGTGAAGGGGATCAATGGTGTATTGCATATCCTTGATCTGGAATGAAATCTATTATCAGTAAGTAAATTGAATGATGTGCATGTGTAGGTATTTTTGTTGAATCGAGGATGTAGGATGATGAGAGGAGTTCTGGTGCTTGGTAAGGGTGTTCAGATTAGCACTCTATTTTAGCTTGATGCATGCATTGTGCAGTGCAATATTTCTTTTGTTATGAAGAAGAGATCTTCAGAGTCACTATCCTCACCATCAAAACTAATAGCAAAGAGGACTATTGCATCTACTTCTGATGGTTGTGCTTTCTGGGTACCTAAGAGTGTTCATTCTATGGAGATGAAACTTCTAGTGGAGAAACCAAAAGCTTGGACACATTAGTGAGAAGGGTCTTAGAACCCTAAAAAATGAAAATCTTGTTGAGGGGATGAATGATTGTAATCTCGAGTTTTATTTTTGCAAACATTACATTTATGGAAAGAAAAATCGTGTTCAATTTTACTCTAGTTCTCACAAATATTTTGAGTTGTTGGATTTGATTCATTTTGATGTATTTGGTCTTGTTAATGTTCCTTCCATTGTAAAATATATTTATTTTGTTTCATTCATTAATGATTATAGTAGGACATGGGTTTATTTCCTTAGAAGAAAATATGAAGTCTTTAACAGATTCAAAGAGCTTAAAGCTCTTGTAGAGAATCAGAAGGATAGAAAGATTAAATGTTTAAGGACTGACAATGGCAATGAGTTTTGTTTGGAATATTTCTATAGGTTTTGTAAAGAACATGGGATTTGTTGAATGCACAAGAAAACTAAGGTGGGGTGAATCTGTTGTACTTTAAAACTTCAAAACCCTCATAAACATTCAATTTCACAATCATTCAATTAACCCTTAATCTGTTATAATGTTTTAGTATGAAAAGAAAATAACAAAAACTGAAACTTGATCAACACCATACATAAGAGAAGACCAAATTTATATGGAAAACCCAAGATGGAAAAAACCACAGTGAGGATTAGCTCACAATATAAAATAATATCAACATTGAATACAAAGGGCTCATTGTCAAAGGGTTCACTACCCAAAGAAAGAAAGGCCCACTGCCAAATTCTCACAACCAGAATAGAAAATAAGATAGAGAAGAATGTTACATAGAGAAATCCATCTCAATGCAACAAAGAAATCCACCACAATATCACAAACACCTTCACAACTTAACTAAAGAATTGTAGACACTTTTTTTCTCACTGCATCCAACAATCTAACACATGAAATATCACACTGCACTTCCCAAATTCACACTCTAACACTCTTCAATTCACTTTATTCGCATCATTCTTATCTCTCTTCACATCCCTCAACAACTTGACTCATATTTATATCATTTTCAACCTTGAAATCATTCTCCAAGGTTGGCTATGCACCTCAACTGTGCAAATTTAAATTAGGTTGACACCAAAACACTTATGTGGTGGATATAAGTGAAGGCAGACCACACCACTCCTTATTTGGGACCCAAATCTATAACACCACACTATACCATGCTTCTACAAACAATAAACATCCACAACAATTAGTGTAAATACCAAGGTCAATCATTACTTGTGTAAACACCATTAAAATTTCAAGTACATGCTTCCTTTGATCCAACAACAACTCATAGACAACATATTTCACTTGAACACAATTTGGAATATTCCACAAGTACTCTAAAATCCAACAAACTCCTTCACAACAACTTTCACCTAAAGAATGCACACATCCAATACACTCAAACAATTCTTCCATACACTGTAACTTAAGAAGCTGACTTTTGAAGCACCAAACCTCAAACAACTTCAATTAAAGAAAGATACCAACACTATCAACACATTTTCAGATCTACAAGACCTGAAACCAAACTATGGAGAAACACAAAGAACAAAATTCTCATAAACACCTCTGCAATACATAGTTCACATATTGGTGAACACAACTTTTTCTATACAGGGACCCAACACACCAAATTTTTGATATAAAACCTCTAAACTCTTTTGATCAACATATCTGAAATGCATAGGTAGATCTTCAACCTCGAAGAAATGTAGAGCAACACTAGAACACTACTCTGCAACCCACTATTTTATCTTTTTATCATTTTTTTTCAAAAGCACTTGGAAACCAAACACCAAGAACACATCCTTATCATCTTCATCATTTCCTCACTCATATATCATAGATAGGAGCTTATCAAAGAAACACTAGAGGTTGACACTAATAGCTTACTAATGACAACATAATGCAACTAATCAAAGCATCCTCAATGCAACAACATAGACAACACATGCTCTTGCAAAAATCTTCTTCTCGTACAATTGGCACCAATGACAACACAAGATTTTTGAACACCAACTATTCATACTCACATCAATCTCCCCCTTTATACATGATTTTATTTCCCTTGCTTTTTCACATTATTCTCCCCCCTATGACATCAATGGCAAAGGAAAAAATATTTGCATCACTGATGTTTCCCCTTTGACATCATTCAACCTTCTCACAACTACTCTATAATTTCTATATCTTTACTGCTCAATATACTCCCCCTTAGTAGCACACACCATACTGCACTAATCAACAACCACTGTATAATGACAACACTCACTCTTTCTGACTGCAACAACTAATAATGTCACTACCTACTCCCCCTTAGAGGTAGCCACTGATCATTGATCCAAACTAGAAAATGAGTCTTGAAATCTATTATATTGATGCATCTATTTCAAAGGAGGGTCAATGACCCCCAACTTCTCTCAGAGATACTCAAAATTATCCTTAGAAAGAGCCTTAGTAAAAATGTCATCAACTCGATCCTTTGTAGGCACACATTCAAGCTTCACTTCATTCTCTACAACATTTTCTCTTAGAAAGTGATATCAGATTGAGATATTGTTTTGTCCTTGAATGCATTATCAGATTCTTTGAAATATTTATAATACTTGTATTGTCACAGAAGATAGAAATTGGTTCATCATATACTACCCTGATATCTTTCAATGTTTGCCTCATCCATAACACCTGTGTGCAGTAAGATGCTACTACAATGTACTATGCCTTTGTAGTAGATAAAGACATTGAATATTTTTTCATACTTGGACATGACACCAATCTGCATCTAAAAAATAATACACCACCACTTATACTTTTCTTGTGATCTACACAACCAGCCCAATCTACATCTATGTAAGCACTCAGAGTAAAATCAATATTATTTGGAAATCACAAGCCATGATCTGGATTGCCCTTCAAGTATTTGAATATTCTTTTCACTATTACAATATGTATCTCTAGGATCTTCTTGAAATCTAGCCACAATACAAACTACATGCATGATATCTAGTCTAATAGTAGTTAGGTATAGCAATCCACCAATCATTGATCTATACTTGCTTTGATCAACATTAGGAGATCCGTCATTCTTGCTCAACTTGCAACTAGTAACCATAGGGGTACATACTAATTTAGAATCTTCCATTCCAAACTTTTTCAACATTTCCTTGACATAATTTGATTGTGAAATGAAAATACTTTTTATCTATTTGATATATTTGTAATCCAAGGAAGAAATTCATCTCCCCAAACATAGACATTTCAAATTATTTCTGCATTTCTTCTACAAAATTCTTGCACATAGCTTCATTGCCTCCAAATATTATGTCATCAACATATACAACCACAATCAAGATTTGATCTTTTTCAACTTTAAATTAAAGATTGTTATTTGTAACAATTTTATTGAATCCTTGTTGTATCAAATACCTATCCAACCTTGCATACCAATCTCTAGGAGCTTGCTTCAATCCATACAATACTTTCTTCAATTTGTAGACCATATTTGGTTTTTCTGATAATTGAAATCCTTCTAGTTGTTCTATGTATACGTCCTATTTCAATTCTACATTCAAGAAAGTAGATTTCACATCCATCTGATAAAATTTGAAATTCGTATGTGCTGCAAAAGACAAAAACATCCTGATAGCTTACATTCTTGCCACCAGGGAAAATGTCTCCTCAAAATCTATTCCTTCAACTTGTAAGTAGCCTTTACACACAAGCCTTGCCTTGTTCTTTACCACTTCTCCATTCTCATTTAGTTTTTTTTTGAATAACCACTTAATTCCAATTACATTTTTTTTGTTGGTCTTATCCTTTGTCTCCAAAGGGCTATCCTTCACACATCTCTCAGAGTTAGCATAAACAAATTCATCCTTTAAAGCTATGAACAAGCATTCATCATCATCATCTCCATAATTAGATTCATCATCAAAAATACTTGCATCTTCTCTAACATAATAGCTTTTTTTAATCATCTTACCTTTTTCTCCTTATTTTTATTATTCAAAGCACTATTTGAACATCTTGAAGCGTAATGGCCTATCTTTCCACAACTAAAACATTTGAGAGACAAGTTGGCCCCCACATCATCAAGATCCTCTTGATCCGATTCTTTGATCTCCTCTAGTTTACCGACCTTAAAAGCAGTCTCAAATTTTGCACCACTATTTGTACCAAATTCTCTCATCTCAAAAGCAGCTAAAGAACCATACAACTAATCTCTAGTATATTGATTTACATTTGAAAATTCCTCAATAAAAAATAATTTATAGCTATAATATTTAGAAAGAGTTTTGAGAATTTTCTTTACCATTTCTGGTTCTTTGAGTTCTCCACCAAGACCTTTGATGGAGTTGACAACTTCATCTACCCTTTGCATATAGCTTGTAACATTTTTCTTCTTCAGAAATTCACAAGTTCTCAAACATAATCTTTAGATTTTGCATCTTATCTCCTTTGACCTTATCATCTCCTTCATAAATGCTTTCTAACTTTACCCAAATATCTCTAGCAATTTCCAGACTCATCACTTTCACTAATTCAAAATTAGTAAACCATTTAAGAGAGAGTACCTTGCTTTACCTTTACTTTAATAGGAATTGATCTCATCATCAGTACTTGGACCATTTGCAGGTTTAGTGTAACCATTCTTCATAGACTTCTAGACATCAAACCCAAGATAAATAAAAAAACCTTCCATCCTTGTCTTCTAGAATGCATAATTCATTCCATCAAAACACAAGAATCTCTTTCTTGTGCGCTATCCCAGATCTACCTCAAGCGGTTAATCTTTCTTCCAAGGAACCTTTGATCTAATACCAATTGTTGAATACACAAGACAACTGAGAGGGGGGTGAATCAATTATACTTTAAAACTTCAAAACCCTAATAAACATTTAGTTTCACAGTCATTCAATTAACCCTTAGTTTGTTATAATATTTTAGCATGAAAATAAAATTAAAAAAATTGAAACTTGATCAACACCATACACAAGAGAACACCAGATTTATGTGAAAACCCCAAGATGGGGAAAACCACAGTGAGGATTAGCTCACAATATAAAACAATATCAACATTGAATACAAAGGGATCACTACCCAAAGAAATAAAGGCTCACTGTCAAAGAATCACTGCTATAATAGGAAAGAAGATAGAGAAGAATGTTACATAGATAAATCCACTACAATATACCAACACCTTTGCAGCTTAACTGAAGAATTGTAGACACCTTCTACTCACTACATCCAACAATTTAACACATGAAATCTCACACTACACTTCCCAAAGTCACACTCTAACACTCTACAATTTACATTATTCACATCATTTTTATCTCTCTTCACATCCCTCAACAAATCAACTCATATTTATATCATCTTCAACCTTGAAACCATTCTCCAAGGTCAGCTATGCACCTCAACCATGCAAATTCAAGTTAGGTCGACACCAAAACACTTTCGTGGAAGATAGAAGTGAAGGCAAACCACATCACTCCTTATCTGAGACCCAAATCTATAACACCATGCTACAACATGCTTCTACAAACAATAAACATCCATCATAATTAGTGTAAACACAAGGTCGATCATTACCCATGTAAACACCATTAAAATTTCAAGTATGCACTTCCTTTGATCCAACAACAACTCACGAACAATAAATGTCACCTAAACATAATCTAGAATATTCCACAAGTACCTTAAAATCCAATAAACTCCTTTACAAAAACTTTCACCTGAAGAATTCACACATCTAGTACACTCAAACAATTCTTCCATTGACTGTAACTTAAGAAAATGACTTTCAAAGCACTAAACCTCAAAAAAAATTGATTGAAGAAAGATACCAACACTATCAACACATCTTCAGATCCACAAGACCTAGAACCAAACTGTAGAGAAATGCAGAGCAAAAACATTTCTCCTGGATACCTCTGCAATACACAGTTCACACTGGTGAACATAATTTTTTATGTACATCGATCCAACACACCAAATTTTGGATATAACACCTTTGAACTATTTTGATCAACATATCTGAAACACATAGATAGATCTTCAACCTATAAAAAATTTGAAGCAACACTAGAACACTACTCTGCAACTCATTGTTTTCTCTTTTTATCAAATTTTCTCAAAATCACTTGGAAACCAAGCACTAAGAACACATCATTATCATCTTCATCATTTCCTCACTCATATATCATAGATAGAAGCTTATCAAAGCAACACTAGAGGTTGACACCAATAGCTTACTAATGACAACATAATGCAACTAATCAAAGCATCATCAATGCAACAACATAGACAACACATACTCTTGCAACAATATTCTTCTCATACAATTGACACCAATGACAACACCAACTGCTCATACTTGCAACAGGATTGAAAGACAAAAGAAAACTCCCTACACCCCTCAGCAGAATGGAGTTTTTGAAAGAATGAACAAGATGTTGACGGAGATGGCTAGGAGTATTCTTAGTGGAGCTAGCCTCGAAAAAACAATTTGGGTTGAAGTTGTTGCCACTGCTTGCTACCTTATTAACAGGTCTCCTACTTCAACACTTGTGGATAAGACACCCATGGAGGTATGGTATGGTAAAAATCCCTCATTGATACATATTTGAGTATTTGGTTGTGAGGCATATGATCATGTGCCTAAGGATAAGAGGTTTAAGTTGGAGAACAAGGTAGTAAAAGTTATCTTCATTGGTTATGGCATTGTTGTGAAAAAGTATAAACTTTAGGATTTTGTGGCCGAAATTTTTTTGTATAGAAAAAATGTGGTTTTTAGGGAACTTGTTACTCCTACAATTGTAAAACAACCATAGAAAGAAGAAAATAAATAGGATGTGGTTCATATTCCTCCACCTTTTAGAAAAGAACCAAAAACATCTGATTGAGGAGAGCTCAAGTAGCTTTGAAAGTTCAGATGAAGATGAAGAATCTCAACCTTAACCTCTGAGGAGGTCTACACGGATAAGGTGACAACCTAATAGTATTAAATATTCATTGCATGATTTTAGTTGTAGTTTTTCTTTGATTTCTAATATGATGAGCCTAGGACCATAAGGGAGGCTATGTGTATGCATGATGCAGATTCTTGGATAAAGGCCATGGATGAAGGGATGCTTGCATTAAAAATAAATAACACTTGAGATCTAGTGCCCTTGTTCATTCCCACTTAAATATACATTAGTAATATTATTTTTTATAATAATTTTAAATGAAATGCACTATGAAATAAATTTAAGTTTTATTTGTACATGCAACACATGAGAAAAGGAACCCTAAGTCTAGGGTATAAACCCAGGGTTGCTTTTTGCTCCTTTTTCAAAGATACATTAGAATACAAATCAACAAGGTGAATAGATTAACTTTCAACCATGAAGTTGAGTCAATCAGACTTGGATCTGCATCCTCAGGGCCTTGAAAATGGATTGGAATTGATTTACTATGATTACCCTAATTAGATGATGTGCCCTAATATTAAAATTGAAAGAATCTGACAACTGATAAACAAAAACAGTCAATTATAGGCAGATCTAGGAACTGCAAAGGACTTTGTACCTACCTAAAAAAAATTGTTCAAGTGTGCATAGGAGGACTTGTGCACCCAAGGGAATGTGAGTCCTTGTAAGGATGTCCTACTCAACTTTTGGGGTCCTCTACTGATAGATGTGAGACTCTCGTTTTTGTTTGCAAAGTTGTTGAAACACTATCAAATAATTTTGTAGGTGAGTTTTAATGGCTTGACAACATTTAGGGATTTGAATGCAATAATGTATAATTTATCTTCAAGATTCCTTCAATCCACTTTAAACCTAAAGCCTATACATTCAAAGAGAGGGAAAGGGTTGGGCCCTTTTTAGGCTTGCCTCAATCAAACCCCGTGTAAGTGTTTCCACTTCCACAATGGCAATGTTAATGATAAAATGATAATAGATAGGAAGGAATGATGAAATCATAATGTGTTGCAAAACACCACCCTTCAATGACTTCATTGAAGGACTGAATTCATGCACATCACTTCAAGTTCTTATCTCGTGCTTTCTTGATTTTCTTGAATTCTTTGGAGACCTACAAAAGGGGTTAGCCTTCACAAAACAATGATAATAAAACAACATGAACTCACATACACTTTGACATGATGTTTGGATCTTGAATTATTGTAATAAATTGCTAAAATGTTGCTCTTGGATTTCTCTTGACAATAATCATTACTCATAAATTCTCCTTCTTGCTTCCTTCTAGTTTCAAATGGTGAAAAGACTAGGTATTTATAGGAATTTCTCTAATTTCTCAAAAATTAGATCTTGGAAGCTGACATTTACAAGTTGAATTTTGAATGTTAAAATGGCCACTTTGACATATCAAAAATTGGTCCCCGACAGAATAGGAGGACCTATACACCCTAGGATGAATGGGTCTTTGCCCTATTTTCCAAGACATTTAGTATCGAGGGAAAAATAATAACTGGATGCCTTTGTTCAATGCTTTAAATTCATTGGAAAATGATAAAAATGGGCCTCAAAATACACAATTTAGGAAATTAGGAGTTTAATTGGGTACAATAAAATAAGGGGGACAAAACATAAAGTGAAATTATGAAGGTTGATAATTTTCAACACTACTTTTAGCCCCCACTTTAGTGAGAGTATGAACTTACACTCAGACTCACACTAAATTAGAAAATATATGTCAAGAGGGGTTGAATTATCCAAATGTTGAAGAGTTAGGATAATAATGAATCTCTAGGGAGATGGCCAAGCCCCCAGGATCCAAGATCTCATGGAAAACCAACATAAGAACAAAGGAACACACACATGAATGATATGCGGTAAGACAACATACACAAACATACATGTCAGAAAACACAAAGTATACACGATGAAAACATATAGCATGATAGAACATAAAGATGACGATGAAATGAAAAAAAACACGATGTAGACACAGTGCAAACATGAAGAAAATACACAAGACACACAACAAAACACAAGGTTGGTACTAAAACATTCAACTCGGTAAGGCAAAGAGACCCTACTCTTAAATTGTCTCAAATATCATTTTTCATCCATCGAATAAGTGTTATCTCTCATGAGGACTAGCAAGTTGTGTTATGCCACATCACTCATGAAACACATGGCTCCACGAGCAAGCAAGTTGTGTTATGCTAGGCGGCTATGTTAAAATGTGTTCATGACTCACACCATAGAAAAGTCTAATCTTTGCTAGGTGCATAATAAACTGGAAGGCACATGGGCTAGTGACATACAATATTCACTAGGTGAGCCCCCAAGACAAGGTAGCAAAATGAGAAACACACTAGGTCTAGTGAGGGTCATTTTTCACTAGGTTTGTACCCATATCAACCATATCGAGATTCATACTTTTTGATAACTCTAATAAGGTGCTACAAAATGAACAAAATGTTGTGCTAACACCACACTAAGTTCAATTCTTGTGAACGAAGTGAATAAAAAAACGTTAATGTCAACGCACCACCAAGTTCAATGCCT
Organism: Sequoiadendron giganteum; assembly: GCA_007115665.2. Lineage (NCBI taxonomy): Eukaryota > Viridiplantae > Streptophyta > Pinopsida > Cupressales > Cupressaceae > Sequoiadendron > Sequoiadendron giganteum. Next base: position 641,280,793 of record CM021106.1, on the reverse strand, counting down.
ATGGACAAAGTGAAGGAAAATAATGTCAATGTATAACCCCCCTTAAAATTTCAACATACTTTCAATGTCGGTATTTTAAGGAGAGAGAGGGGAAGAGGGATCCTTAAAGAGAATGCACACCTCCCAAATCTAGTAATCCTTTCTCCCCAAGCGTAGAGACAAGGACAACCACACCAAGGACTATCATATTTCTACCATGAAAAATATGGTTGTACTTAATATTGTACCACCATGAATGACAATGAGCCAAATGCATAAAGCTACAAATGCCATAGTGATGAGCAACACGATAGGAAAAAGATCATAATTGATTAGAGTTAGGTGCATCAACACAAGGAAGAGAACCACAATCTTTAAGATGTATTTTATTACTCAAGGCCTAGCATTCATTGGTATAATGACCATGCACTCGATGATATGCATAAAATGAGTTTTTGTTGTAGAATTTCTTTCATGTTCTTAGAGGAAGAGTAATCAGACGGGCTTTGAGAAGCCTCAACAAGATATTTTGTTGATTAATAGTAGGGGACATTTCTTTCTCTTGTGAAGAAAATATTGCTTTCTTATCACAATATGTCACACACATATTAGATGATAAAGCATTAGATGATGATGGAGACAAAGGTTGGAAACTTAGATCATCCTTGGAAAATTACGATATAGACTTCAGTTGATTCCTATAATTTTGTTGCATGCTTGCACTATATCCATGTTCAAAAAGAATTTTGTATCCAAGGCCATAACATTCTTCCAACTCAAATGATGAGATCATGTCTACATGCTCCCGAGAAGAATTTTCCTAAGTATGCAAATCATTTTTGTCTTTAAAACTTAGGCATCTTACACTCATGATGGATGAAAGTTAAAGAGCCCCCATCACTATCATCGATTGATGTTTTTGGATTTGGTTATGTTGAACTAGATATAACACAAGAATCTTTAGGTTCAAATTGTGAGATTTTGTATTCTCCCATATAGGAGGATGAAAAATCTAATGAACCCCAATCATCATCTGAGAGTTTTTCTTATAGATGACATGCATTCAGGATTATCATTAATTTGTGTATCAACATGAATTTTCACCCCTAACACAAATTCCCTTTTGACCCTTAACAATTTAGAAAATCAAAAGTGGAGGTTTAATTCCACTTAAGCCTGCTACATGCATCCACTTGGTGCCTTGTTTGTGTGTCGATGGGGGTGTTTTTGTTGGGGATTCCTGCACGATGCACAGACGTCTACGTGGTGCGCTTACATCCCTATCATATTCCTGTGGCTGGAGACTACATGTGCATCACATTTTCGATTGGAAGTTAAAGAGTAACATCCCTCTATGGCTGGTCGACCCGAATATGGTCATTTTTCATCCATCGCTTCAAAATCTTCACTCTTCCATCCATAGCATTGGGGAAACCAAATTTTGAGAAAAGTTTTACAAGATTGTTTGAGCGTTTTTCTCCACCATTTGCATTCATTTCCAAGCTTTATAGCAGCACCATTCACTCCATTGCAGCAATCCACTACTTTGTGACTCCAACATGGCGAGCACAGGATAGACACCGTGGCAACAAAGGCTTGAGTCCCTCTCATTCACTCCTCCACGATCCTTGAGTGCTTTGGATGGTGGCGATAAGCTCCTACAATCTCTCCTTTTTCTTTTGATTGAGTAAGCACACACTGCTTGTAGTGTTTTTGTGTTTACGTAGCTTGTATTTTCTTTTCTTTATCATTTATGTCTACTATTCCAAACTTGGTTGGCCATGGGGGTGGAAACACCAAGGCAAGGGTCTGACCGAGGCATGCCCCTATACATCCCTAACAATTTATCCCTTTATTGTGTGCAGGAGGAGATAACTTGGAGCAAGCTGTCGAGGAGAGCATTGTACGAGATCATCTTTATCACCTTGGTGGTAATACATTTCCTTTATTCTATTTTTATCTGCATTTCTCTTCATTTAATCTTGTTCGATCACTTCAAACATCTCTAGACTAGGTTGATAGTCTCCCTTTCGGAGTTAGATTTTTGTCTTTTCAATTCTCTGGTCGTATAGATGTCAGCGCACTTGTGAGACGCCAGTGCACCGCACTATCATCCTAGAACTACGCTTCTGTCCTCAGACAGAGAGCTACCCAAGACACGAATCTGACTCTGAAGGCTGACTAATCTAGTCTCCTTCCAACATTCAGGATTGCAGAGTGATCTAAGGATGCATAATCCTCATCATTATCATCCTCATCATCCTAACTTCCACTTAAAATGAGGTGGGTTAGGGCAGCCTTTCTGCTCTTGGCCTTTCATGACTTGGGGCCTTGTAGTGGGCGGTCCCCCTCTCTCACATTTTTGGTGAACCCAACGTGAACCAACGTCTATCCATTTGTCGACATCCTAAACTTTTTTGCATATACCTCTTGGTCGTGGTACACTAGTGTGTTGTCAAAGTTTATGAGCTTCACGACCCAATCTATGACCTCTGGGCATATTGTTAGAAGAAGTTCGTGACACCTTCTGATGGAAAAGACGAAGGTCTCCTCTAGCTTTACTACTGACCTTTTCTACAATTCTACGGTTGGGTTGTCCACATAGGAGCACATATCGAGAGGTGAACTTAGGTTTCTTGAAGAAACCGATCGTGTCCCTACTCCTCCTACGTCACCGAACTCTTCATCTATAGACAAGAATGAGGTCATCTCTATCCCTTTTAAGTACATCATTAGTCTTGGTAAAGGGTTAGGAGCATTGGAAAATCACCTGGAAGGCAACCCGAAGTTGGCTAGGGCTAGTAAGGTGATCGAAGAAATAAGATACATGGTGGAAAAAGACAGGACATTTGTAGAAATCTTGGCTAGTCTTGCTGGTCTAGCTAAATCATGTGCCCCCTCGAGTCTTGGTTGCATGATATGAGGCGGCCTCTTCGAGGAATGCAAGAGGCAGCTGGAGATGTCAATGCCTCTTATATCCGTGTACATGACTAACACGGTCCCCTCGTTCAATGTACCTTCTACTTCCAAAATTTTAGACACTGCCAAAGTAAACAAGAATCCTTTAGGTTTCCACTTCACCCCTTATGTCGCCTCCAATGGTGGACGATTTGGTGAAATGATGGGCGGAGGATTGGGCAGCGGAAACCTCAAAAGTGGGGGTGGCATTGGTGGGGGCGATGTCGGTGGAAGTCATGGTGGTGGCTTCAGCTCTGGTGGCGACTCCGATAGAAGTCACACTGGGGGCGACAGAATCGATGGCGGCTCTGGTGGTGGTCATGGTGGTGGCATCGGTGGAGGTCACACCAGTGGTGGCGCTATTGGTGGCGGTTCTGGTGGTAGTTGCGGCGGTGGCTCTGGCGGTGTTTCTGGTGGTCCTATGTCTTCTAGCGACCCTATTATGAATACCCTCCTTTAGAATATGGCACAGATGCAGAACCAACTGGTGAACCTTTTCTAGGCCTTGGCCTAACCTATCTTTCAACCATTTTCCCAACATAGGCCATTTTCGGTTGCAATTTTGAACATTCTATTCCCCCCAGGGATGGGGATTCCCAAATTTGAGAAATACGGTGGTAAAGGGGACCCAAAAACACACATGTCCGCCTTTAACACCTTGTGCATGGATTTCTTCCATCATGATGCATTGATGGCTAAACTGTTTCCCCAATCCCTCAAAGATACAACACTAGATTCGTAGTGTTCTTTGCTTGATAATTCCATCTTCACATTCAATCAGCTTGTGAACCAATTCTTGCGATAGTTCAAAGCCAATATCGGACCGAAGATGACCTTCTCAGACCTTGTTCAGTGCAAACAAGGAGATAATGAAATGTTTAAAGACTTTATAGCATGTTACCAAGCGCTCTTCTAAAAAATCATGTATTTGTTACCCAACTCTGATGTATAGAAGGTCTTCATAGGGAATTTACAGAGACATTGGCAAGATAATTTTTCCCTCATGAAGTATCCCTCTTTCTCACATTTGTGTGTGGCTTTATGATAATATCAACAAATGATGGTTTAGTTCGGGGGTCCTCCCTCGGGCTCCCGTTCTGAAGGAAGATCTATCGTATCGATCTTGGGAAGAGGTAAAGGTGTTGCGAATGTAGTAGCCATTGTAGATAACAACGGCCTCAAAAGCAACCGAAAATTTACAAAACTATCATAATCTTATTCTTCCATATTGTAGAAGTTGATGAAGGATAAGATCCTTACCTTGCCACCTCCTAAACTAGTTAGAGAACCATACCCTAGTTGGTATGAAGAAAACATGTATTTTCAATACCATCAAGTTAATAGACATGATACTGAACGTTGTATGTGCCTACGTCATGAGATACAAGATTGCATCAAGGATGGTAATATCTGTCTTGATGGAGGAAAATAAAACACGAAAAAATCAATAATGAAAGCTAACAATGAGTTGTAGATATACACAGACACATTTCCGTCACATTCTGCTAACATGATTATCGATCCTACTGATTCTACTTCTCACCCTGAGGCGTATGTTAACATGGTTACTATTACTCCCTCTACTCATCTTGTGACCAGATCACCAGATGTAACCTTTACCTCACAAGATGTTCCAACAAACAACATAGCTCTGCTTTATATTATCGCTCGCCTCAATGGCAACATATTGATAGGGGTTCTAGTTGACCTCACCGAGTAGGGTGAATTTCATCATGGAGGAGACATTACTCTTAAACTCCCTACAAAGGGAGAAATATGAAAAAAAAAATTTTGTCATCTGCACGCATGATGGACTTTCTCTTAAACCCTATAGATCAATAACATTGTCCATCCTAGTTTGACCTAGGAGTGTAGACACGGTCTTCAATGTCATCCCTGAGTCAGACCTATTCAGAGTGAATCTAGGCATACCTTGGCTAGCTTCCATGAATGGGATCACCTCTTTGATTCATAAGTTCCTTAAGTTTTCCCACAAAGGTGTCATGTATGTAGTACAAGACACTGAATATCAACATGTGGTGTCCCGTGGAGGATATTCATTGGATCACTTTTGGCCCACTCTGGTCGGTCCGCTCTCGCAAAGAACGAACCTAATTTACAAGAACTATGTGAAGTACAAGACTAGAGGTAAGGGACAACCAAAGTTGACTCTTCCTACAATTAAGCAACCTGTTGTCTCCTAAAAGGGAAAGGAGAAGCTCGCTCCCTCTCGGGATGACTCGTCTACTCATCTCTCTTGGGAAGAGTATTGGATGAACAAGCCCGGGCTCTACTTGCTAAGTTCGATGATGCCTCCTTGGTGAAGGCCCAAGATTAGGATATCGAATCTCCTAATGGGTCTCTAGGGCCCTGGTGCTATTTTTACGGTAGGAAAAAGGGATCGCAGAGAGAGTTCACCCCTCGACCTATTCATGTTCCCCCGAACAGAAAAGGGGCCACCCCTAAGGTGGTAGAGTCGACTCCTCTCACCGTTTCTCAGCCTATCCCTCTTCCTTCCATTCAGGAGTCTACCCTTCCACTGGAGATAGTCGTAGATGACACTCCCATGGTTGAGCTGGATCCTTTTGTCCCTTCACAAGTTTCGGATTTCAGTGCAAAGAGTCATAGAACCCGCCTTGCACCTTGCGCATGAGCGTAAGCGCCGAAGAAAGGCTCTCCTAGTCAAGCAAGCCTCCTTATAGAAGGAGGAAAAGAAGAATGCATCTCATGTTGTGTCCTCCTCTTTCCCTCCTTCTGCCCCTGAACCTCTTTCAGCTCCCGGTGTGAGTGTACATGTGCTCGGAAGGGTGCAAGTGTTCTTTGCTCCTTTGGTGAAGCTGCCCTTGTTCACTATTGTCTTGAATGTCTTTCCTTTCCCAAAGCCCATGGACATGGTTAACACTTCGGTTATGTCCACTGTGGCTCTTTCCTCCTCTTCCTCTGTTAGAGTAATAAGTTATTCCACTTAATTAATTATATCATATTGGTTAATTAATTAAGTCACTTATTCCTTTAGTTGCTTAAGCTAAACTTAGGCACATTAATAATTGATTAATTATTAAGTGTGCACACTAGGGTTTCATTTAGAGTTTCTTGATCTCCTTCATAAGGATTGATCTCTTTGTAGTAATTGATTCTCAACAATGCATTTTTACTTTGAGGTTTACAGAACATCTTGTTTGGTTTTGCATGTCTTTTGCATGTGACAGGTGATTGCATGTAGGTGATCTTGGTTTCTAACATGGTATCAGAGCTCCAAACCTACAACTACCTATTCATGATCTGAAGATATGGCCTTTCAATGAGTTTCTAGTGCAAGGGTTTCCACAGGTATCTTTTTTGCAAGATATGTGGGTAGCCATTTTTTTGGGACACTTTGGGCTCAAACAGACGTCGTCATTGTGTTCGCAGCACCCCAAAACCCTAGAAACGCCTGTCAAATTGTCAATTTCTGAGAAGTTGGTTTTTGAGGCAAAAATAATTTGCCAAAGACGCTGTACGGCCTCCCCAGCACACTTCACGAGGCAAAAATTCTCAGAAATCATGCAAAAAAATTACATTTGCGCATTTTTTTTTGCACTGCCATTGCAAATTGGATCCGCCACCAAGTGGCCACCGGTCCGCCGCCGCCGCCGGTGGCTCCTCCTTCCGGTCGCCAACTTCGCAACCAGCCCCCACGAGCTCCTTCCGGGTCTGCCCTAGTCACATGGCCGACCAGGGGCCCTCCGGTAGCCCCTGAGGGCTTCTGCACTTTTGACCACCGGTCATATCAAGGACTAGTCTCCTTGTCCCTAGGCCCCTGCTCCACACCCTTTGTCACATGGGTGACCAGGGTCCAAACTTTTTCTGCAGGGGGGCCATTTTTTTTGCAGTGACGACTAGATGGTCATCAAATTTATGCTCAGGACTTGTTGACGTCAGCAGTCGTACGGCCTCTTTGCCCCTTCCTAACCTTGATTTGCCCTAAAGGAGCAATTTTTTTCTTTTTGGCATAACTTGGGCATACAATATCAAAATTGGGCAAACAAGATATCGTCGGAAAGATGGTTCCAAGCATTTTCCTATGGTGCAGTTTATTTTATAGTATTTTTTTGTTTTACTACACTTATTTCTGTTTGAAGTTAGATGATTATTTTATGCTTCCAAGCTCATAACTGTTTGCCACGATCTCCAATTTTCGCTATCTTTGCGGCATTGGAAAGGTATTGAGGAGCTCTTTGTTGCTATCCATGCATTTTTTTATGTATTTGTCTCAAGTTTATTATTATTCCAGATTTATCTTGATGGGTGTTTTGGAGATTACTTGGATGTTTTGGCAGTTGGGAGAGTGCAACTTGCATCTTTGCACTTCATTTCAGTATCACATTCATTCAATAATAAGTTATTCCACTTAATTAATGATATCATATTGGTTAATTAATTAAGTCACTTATTCCTTTAGTTGCTTAAGCTAAACTTAGGCACTTTAATAATTGATTAATTATTAAGCGTGCACACTAGGGTTTCATTTAGATTTTCCCTTTTAAGGTTTCTCGATCTCCTTCATAAGGATTGATCTATTTGTAATAATTGATTCTCAATAATGCATTTTTACTTTGAGGTTTACAAAACATCTTCTTTGGTTTTGCATGTCTTTTGCATGTGACAGGTGATTGCATGTAGGTGATCTTGGTTTCTAACATCCTCAACACTCCTTATTTCATTTGTGGGGAGTTCACCTCCCCCAATGAAGAAGAAGGTAGAGTGTGGTCCCTCCAGCAATGGAGGATGTAAGAAGAGCCCACCCTCTCTAAAAGGTGGCCCCAAGCTGACTTGTTATGTCTTAGTAACAGAACTAGTCTCAGCCTGCCCCAAGTTTTTCACTGCTTTTGAGTCTCTCGGTGAGCCTAGCAATGGACCTCGGGTACAAACTCCTCTGTCTACCAAGGTGAAACACGATACTCCTGTTATGTGCATGTTTAACTTGGTGGATGAAGTCCTAACACTGTCAGCGATCTTCGCTAGGTCATTGACCCTAGACCCACAAGACCTAAGCGATGGAGACCTTAAAGGTCCCTCTGCTTTGGCCCTTGTTGCACAGGCGGATCAGAAGCTCCTCCCCTTAACATTACACCACTGCAAGCTCGTCTTCCTTCCTTCAAGGATCTAGAGTGGGAAGATGACGACCTCCTGGTCGACCAGTGTTAGGAGGAGACCCTCTTCTTGATCTTTAGATTAGATGTGTATGCATCTCATGACATGTGCTTCCTCTGTGATCGTGCTACATGTGCCTGGATGACCCTCGTCACCCCTGTTGGTTTGTGGATATAGGCATGGTGTTTGCGTTGTAAATCTTCCTCTATATGTGTCATCATCCTTTCGTGTTTGTGATTGACTTTCGATAAATTGGGGACAATGCAAAGCATTGGGAGCATTTAGGCCTCCTTCCATGTTGACCCAATTTTTATTTTACTTTTTCTTTCATGCATTCTTCCTGATCTGGTTGGGGATTGATGATCTTTCGCCTCTTACCGCAATTACCTACATATATATAAATAAAGGAAGATCTGACCCTGCGTAACCAGATCCCCCTGTGCCCTATGTGCGTGATTTGTTTTTTTTTACTTTTCACTTTATCTTTCTCTCATCTTTGCTTGAGTTGTCCCTTTCCTGTGTGACAACGCACCTTCTACATTGCTTAGTCTTTAGAAAACACATTCATTGCCAAACGAATCTTTTCTTGAAGACCTTTCACACACTTCCTTGTTAGAATGGCATTCTCAACTTGGAACCCTAATGAAACATCTTCCCTTCATCAGGGTTTCATAAAGAAAGGACTTGGAAATCCTCCTCCGAAGCGGGAATGGTCTTAGTCTTCCCCTTGCATGAGCACATATCCTTCCTTTTGAATTCCTTGATGAAGTGAACACCTTTCACAAGGATTTCTTGATGACGATTTGATTCGAAAAGGAAGACGTTAAGGTTTTTGAAGAACGTGTTTCTTGAGTGGACCCCACCTCTTCACACCGGGTTCCCGAGGGACCCTTTCAAAAGTTTTCAACAAAGTTCTATGGTGTCTAGCTTGGGGGTAGCTTGACTAGACTGACTTCACATCTCGACGTCTAGTCTGGGGGCAACTTGACTAGACCATCTTTGCATCTTCACGTCTAGCTTGGGGACAGCCCAACTAGACCCTACCTTTCAAACAATATGTCCCTTGAGTGGACCCTCCTTCCTTTTGAAGGTTTCCCGAGGGACCGTTTGAAAGTCCTAAAACTTAGCGATTGTCTATGTGACTGTCCGTTCACTGGCTTGCGTGGCCGCTTCCTGATATGTTCTATTTGCCAGTGAACATGTTGCCATCTCTGGCTCTATGGAGTCTCATTTGCTCGGATTCCTTCATGTGAGAGTTCTTGGGGGATACCTTCTTTGCAGGTCTGCGGGTCTGTAACACACTTTTCGTGGTCTCCTTCATGTGCAAGTTCTTGAAGGATACCCCCCTCGCAGAATCATGAGCTTGTGAGGCACTTTCGTACTTCAACTTCATAGTTCCACGAAATTATGAAGTACTCTCTTGCACTTTTGAGTTAGCCAGACCTTGCTCTACTTCATCGTCAGTTTAGGTATACATCTCTTACTTTGTTACTTCTTTACTAATCTACTTTACCAAAGCACTCATCAGTACTCATGCTCGCTAAAGTGGGGGAAAAATGTATCAACATGAATTTGCACCCCTATTGCAAATTCCTTTTTGACCCTTAACACTTTAGAAAATCAAAAGCGGAGGTTTAATTCCACTTAAGCCTGATGCTTGCATCCACTTGGCACCTTTTTTGTGTGTCGGTGGGGGTGTTTCTGTCGAGGACGCCCACGCAATGTGGAAATGTCTACGCGACACGTTTTAATCCCTGGCAGATTCCTGTAGCTAGAGACTATAGAGGCATTACATTTTTTATTGTAAGTCGAAGAGTAACATCCCTCTTCAGCTGGCCAACTCGAATATGGTCATTTTTCATCCATATCTTCATAATCTTCACTCTTCCATCCATAGTATTGGGGAAGAAGAAGTTTGAGAGAAGTTTTGCAAGATTGTTTGAGCATTTTTCTCCACCATTTTCATTCATTTCCAAGCTTTGTAGCAACACCATTCACTCCATTACAACAATCCACTACTTCGTCACTCCAACACAGTGCACACATGAAAAACAATGTGGCAACAGAGACTTGAGTCCCTCTCATTCACTCCTCCAGGAGCCTTGAGTTCTTTGGATGAAGATGGTAAGCTCCTACAATCTCTCATTTTTCTTTCGATTGAGGAAGCATGTACTGCTTGTAGTGTTTTTGTGTTTACGTAGCTTGTAGTTTCTTTTCTTTATCATTTATCTCTACTATTCCAAATTTGGTTTTTCATGGAGGTGGAAACACCAAGATGGGGGTCTGACTAAGGCAAGCCCCTATACAACCCCAACAATTTCTCCCTTTATTGTGTGCAAGTGGAGAGAACTTGGAGCAAGCCGGCGAGGAAAGCATTATAGGAGATCATCTTCATCACCTTGGTGGCAACACATTTCCTTTATCGTATTTTTATCTGTATTTCTCTTTAGTTAATCTCATTTTATCACTTCAAACATCTCTAGACTAGGTTGATAGTCTCCCTTTCGGAGTTAGATTTCTGTATTTTTGGTTCTCTGGTCGTACGGACGCCAACGCACCTGTGAGACGCCAACACACCATGTTGTCATCCTAGAACCGTGCTTTCGTCCTCAAACAGAGAGCTGCCTAAGACACAAATCTAACTCTAAAGGCTGACTCATCTAGTCTCCTTCCAAAATTCGAGATTGCAAAGTGATCGAAGGATGCATAATCCTCATCACTCTCATCCTCTTCATCCTAACTTCCCCTTAAACTGAGGTGGGTTAGGGCAGCCTTTCTGCTCTTGGCCTTTCATGACCTCAAGCCTTGTAGTGGATGGTCCCCCTCTCTCATAATTTGTATAGGTTCTTTGGACTTTGATGGTGAGATTTTTGACTCCTCTTTAAAATAGGATGTAAAATCTAATGGTCCCCAATCATTATCGAAAGACTTCATCATGGGTTCTACTTTTGGAGTTGGAATCAAAGTATTAAGAGGGTTGGAAGTATTATTTTTTGCCTTAGCTTGTAACTTATAACTTTCTTCATTTGCTTTTTCCATATATATCTTGTTATTATATTCATATTTCATCTCATGGTGAAGAGTAGATGAGACTCCATGGTATGAATCCACAGTCTACCTAGGAGCAGATTGTATGAAAGAGGTCATGGCATAACATAGATAGGTGTTTTTAAAGTCATGCATCATACCTTGATGGGTAATGTGAGCACTCCTAATGGTTGCTTGTTAACATTATCAAAGCCACAAATTGAAAGTTTATTAGGTTCTATAAGATTCTTGTCCACACCAATCTTATCTAGAAGATCAATGCTACAAACATTAAGACCCAATCCATTATCTATTAGAATACACCTAAACACTCTTCTATTAATGGCCACCCATATTATTAAAGCTTCATTTTTGTTTTGGATCTCAAGTGATAGTAATTCATTTTGATGAAAGACAATGTAAAAATTAGGTGAATTCATATTTTTAGTCAAAGTCGCCACATCATTTGGTTGTGCACTAGGAGGGATAAAAAATTTGCAAAGCATTTTGAAGCATGTCATGGTAAACAAGTGATGTTTGGATCATATTCCACAAGGATATCTTAGTAGGAGTGTTGCGAAGTTGCTCAACAAGATCAAATTCTTTACCACTACAATGTGAAATGTTAGGCATAGGTGGGAGATATGGTTGAGGCAATGGGATGAATGTTGGTGTTTATTTTGGGTGCTTATTGTTTCTAGTGTTATATGTGTGAGATATAGTATGATGACCTGGTTGTTGTAGCACATGGTTATTAGTATGTTGTTTTGCAAATTTTAGGATATGGCCATGAGGTTTAGGAGATCCTATAATGAGAGTTGACTTAGGAGGCCCAATTATTAGAGGACTTTTAGGAAGTCCAAAAAGAGTGTTAGGAGGTACAATAATTAGAGGACTCTTAGGAGGTCCAAAAGGAGTTTTAGGAGATCCAATAATCAAGGGAGATCTAATGGCCAATTGTGCATTCATAACCTCAACGAATTTGATTTCTTGTTGATGATCTTCTATCAAGGGAGGGTCTAAGGTGACATTAGCATCTTCATCTAAGCAAGCCATCTTACTATATTTTGAAATTAAATTATCAATGATGTCATCTTCTTGTGCCATAATATCTTCCCAAGTGGGGAAAGCATTGGGAGAGGGACAAACAAGATTGTCATGTTGTTCAATGATTCGATCTTCTAATACCAAGATACCTTTGTCACAAGTAGGAGAGCTATCGAAAGAAAGAAAATTGTGGTTGTCTATGATTTCATCCTTTTGCACGAAAAAAATCTCACAGGTGGGAGAGATGTTGGGAGATGAATGAAGACTAGGCAAAGTGATATTAAGAAATATGTCAATGATTTCATCCTCTTTCACCAAGATACTTTCATAATTAGGAGAGACATTGGGAGAATGACTAACATGCTTGTTAATGACTTCATTTCTTTTCCCTAGATTGTACTCATTCTAGTAGGGAGATTATACTTATAAAAGCCATGTGTACCATATCAAAGCCACATCTTTTGGAAAGGAAACATTTTGCTACTTTCCTTATGGATGAAATGATCAAAATCAAATAGTTTTGTAAACACAATTGAAAAATAGACATCATACCTAGTCAAGGAACACTGAGAGAGGTCTTACATAGAAATTTAAGCCAAAAGCAGTAGGACATAGGGGCCCAAACATGACATGCGCCCAAGGGAATTTAAGTCTTGGATAGGGGTTTTGAAAATTCAAAAATTGATTGTGTAAAGCATTGTTGAAGGATTATGGATTTTCTTGCAAATAGGTTGAACAATTGATATTTTCCAGAGTCCTCAATTTAAGACAATGTACTTTAAAATACAAGTGTACAACAAAGTTAAAAAAATTTTGACAAGTTTTGAATACAAATTTTAGATCTAAAATGCAATAATTGACTAATTCAAAAATGCCACAATCTAAAAATGATTATTTTGACACAATTTTGAAACCAATGTAATTTTTTTCACTTTTTGAACTATATTAAAGATGCCTAAATGCATGCAATTATGGATTCCAATTCAGAAATCTACAAACACTAACAAAATGAGTAGATAGAGACAAAAATTGTGAGAAAGTTGGCCAATGCTAGGGTACAAGGACAGAGGCACCCAAGGGCATCTGAGTCCTTGATAGTGGTTTTGGAAATTTAAAATTTGATTGTTTATGTTGTTGTTTCTATCTGCAAACAGGTTTGACAGTGACTATTGTTTTAGAATTTCTTCAATTTAAGATAATGTGATTCAAATGCAAGTATGCAAAAATAAATATTTTTTTTGAATTTAGATTTGACCTAAATGATTGAAATATACCCTAATGCAACCTAAATTTTTATTCTTTTATGATGCAAAAATGAAACCCTAAATGAGAAATGTCAAACAATACAATGCAAAACCTAGATTTAGGGTTTGATATATTTCCAATTTTAGAAGGTTTATTATGTCAAAATGTCAAGTTCACCAAAATTTAACATATGAAAAAGGGAACCCTAAATCTAGAGTATAAACCTAGGGTTTCTTTTTTCTCCTTTTTCAAAGGTACATTAGAATGCAAATCAATAAGGTGAATAGATTGTCTTTCAACCATGAAGGTGAGTCAATCAGACCTAGATTTGCATCCTTAAGGCCTTGAAAATGGATGGGAATTGATTTACTATAATTACTCTAACTAGGCTATGTGTCCCAATACTAAAATTGCAAGAATTTGACAACTGATAAACATAAGCAGCCAATTGCAGGCAGATCTAGGAAGTGCAAAGGATTATGTACCTGCCAAGAAATTGGTGTTAGTGTGCATAGGAGGATTTGTACACCCAAGGGTGTATGAGTCCTTATAAGTGTGTCCTTCTCAACTTTTGGGGTCTTCTGGTGGCAGATCTAAGACTCTCATTTTTGCTTGCAAAGTTGTTGGAACACTGTCAGATAATTCTATAGGTGTTTTTTCATGGCTTGACAAGATTTAGGGCTTTGAATGCAATAATAGACAATTTTTCTTCAAGATTCCTTTAATCCTCTTCAAACCTAAATCCTGCACATTCAAAGAGAGAGAAAGTGCTGGGTCATTTAGGTGCTTGCCTTAGTCAAACCCCATGTAAGTGTTTTCACTTCTACAATGACAATGATAAAATGATAATAGATAGGAAGGAATGATGAATTCACAAAGTGTTGCAACTCACCACCTTTCAATGGCTTCCTTGAAGGAATGAAGTCGTGCACATCACCTCAAGGTCTTGGATCTTTCTTTTTTTATTTTCTTGAATGCTTTGGAGACCTACAAAAGGGGTTAGCCTTCATAAAAAAATGATAATAAAACAACATGAACTCAAATACACTTTGACATGATGTTTGAATCTTGAAATGTTGCAATAAGTCACTAAAATGGTGCTCTTGTCTTTCTCTAACAATAATCATTACTCATAAATTCTCCTTCTTGCTTCCTTCTCATTTCAAATAGTGAAAAGACTAGGTATTTATAGGAATTTCTCTAATTTCCTAAAAAAAATAGATCTTGAAAGCTGACATTTACAAGTTGAATTTTGAATGTTAAAATGGCCATTCCAACATATCAAGAATTGGTCCCCGATGGAATAGGAGGACCCATATGCCCTAGGATGAATGGGTCTTGGCTCTATTTTCCAATACATTTAGTATCAAGGTCAAAATAATAACTGGATGCATTTGTTCAATGCTTGCAATTTGTCAGAAAATGATAAAAATGGGCCTCATAATGTATAATTTAGGAAATTAGGAGCTTAATTAGGTCCAATAAATTAAGGGGGACAACATAGAGTGAAATTATCAAAGGTGAAAATCTTCGATGCTATAATACATAAGATTGCTCTTATTTCTCCTCATCTCCAACCATGGATGGCTCTCCATCTATTCTTCCCTCACAAGTATTTGCATATTTAGTATGCATTTTTGGCTCATCTCCTCTAGGTGTCACATCATGCACATCATACCCAGTTGTGTCTAGGGGAGGCTCAATAGTTTCTCCTATAGAACCTATGCATATATGACTACACATACTACAATGATGAGGCACACAAATATTTCTAGACGCCAATGCTCCACCAACATCAAATGAACCACCGAGACTATCACTATCAAGTGGTTGGAAAAACTAATATGACTATGTAATCAAATGGCCAGTCAAAGAGTGTATGGCCATGAAACTCTGCATTGTTGCATCTGTAATAATATCTGGATGGGATATTAGAGGTGGGGGAGGAATAGGATGAGGTAAAACATATGGACCTTGCATTTGACACATTGTCTTGAGTCTATCTTGGGGCATTCCTCTACCCACTCCTTGAAAATATCTAAAATCAAAATAATTTACATGTTTGCCTAGAAAAAACTCCACATACAATTTGGAGAGAAAATAAAGAGGGACATCAAGATTATTGTTGGGTAGTTTATCAAACACCATCCACCAACGATCCCCAAAGTTTATTGTTATGCACTCATGTGTGCACCATTTTATTGAAAATTTGGGTTTATGTAAAGCAATAGGTTTTCCACTTTTTGGATACACAAAATATTGGGATATTTGGGCTTTAGATATTTCTATTTTTGGCCTCGTCATAGCTCAATCTATTTTTTTTAGACTACAGGAATCAGTCGAGTATCCATCCCCCAATAAATTGCAGTGCGCTTGGTAAAAAACATTCACGTGACCAGTGGCGCTGGAGCGACATGCCCTCCGATACCATGAGTTTGGGGGGAGACTAGACCTCGTGACCTATCACCTGCAATAGGATGCTTTAGCCAATCAAGCTAGGCCCCCCACCTCCATAGCTCAATTTGTTACCATACTGTAACATATTCATTTTTCTCCACTCTTGAAATGAAGTATGTTGCCTTGTGATGTCTTTCACGTGACTTATTATGGCCTTTAAAATCGGTGTCATTGAACATAACTGAGGATGGTGATGGTATCTTTCAACAATGTTTTTCAATTCAATTACATTCATATCAATTAAATCTTGAATTGAAGGAGGATTTTATGGAGGGTTTGATGGAGAGTTTTCTCTATCAAATTCTTTTGCAATTTATAACCCTATTTAATTTATTTTTTAAACGTGTCACAAAAAAGTGTAGAATTGACACTTTTCACTCATTTGGGCACCTACCTATGGATTTTGGACCTATTATTACCCCTTTACATCATCATTAATAGGCCCCTATGACCCCTTATTATGCATCCCAAGGTTTAATTTGATAAAATCATCATATAAACCCGATTTCTTTGCTCTCGGACAATCTAGCTGGAAAAAGGGCCCATGTGGGACTAAGTCGCCCTTTTAGGAAAATTAGTCATTTCCAAGTGACTAGGTTGCCCAAGGTGACGACTTAGTCCTATTGGAGCTATTTTTGAAGTTTTGAGTGGGATAAGTTAGGGTTTTAGTTTATTTCTCCTTCATGTCGACCTTGAGGATAAAATAATGACTGTTTTATGTGGATTGACTATAAATACAAGCCTCTAAACCCTAATTCACAACACATCACTCATTATTCACTATTCAATCCACCACTCTTCTCAAGTAAGCTAGGGTTTTGTATTCCATGTCAACAAGACATCTTTTCTGAAGCATTTAAGGGTTGAATTTTTCTCCATTGTTGTTGCAACTCAAGATATCTCATCATGGCAAGGTATTAGTTCATTTGTCTCATATTTCATTCTAGATTATCTTGTTTCTTCACTTGATTTAATTATCTAAAAGGGGTTTGCCATGCCCTAACAATCAACATTTCCTTCTCTCTCTTTGTGTGTTTGAAGATTAGGGTATATTGGAAGCTTGGGGATCATTCAAGAATGGGTTGAAGAATTTTTTAGGGCATCACCTTGTTGGATAGGTCAATAATATACACAAAAAGACACCTACAGTTCAAAAATCAAGGTTTCTGGTTTGAACTCTTGGAGGAACAGAAAGTGTAGGTCAACAACTTTCATTTCCACCTTCAAATTTTTAGAAAAGCCAAAAGGGACACTTCCCCCAGTTGTGGTGACCTAGTCCCACTGTGCATATTTTCAAAGATTTCTACGGATCTGGATACCCATTTGGCTGAAACAGGCCCCATAGCAATTTTTTGAAATCACCCCAAAAAAGGACTAGGTCACCCAGCTTGGCACAAGTGTTCCGCCAGACTTGAAAATCGGTATTTTCAGGATTTTAGAGTTCCTTCAAGTTTGCAATACATTTCACATTCTTTATATTTAGCATTAACTTTTAATTTTTTGCACTTAGAAATCATAGTTAGATGCATTCATACCCCCATTAACACCCATAATATTGAATGTAACATTAGCATTTTGGCCCATCTTTCTCATTTTAGGTGAAAACCCCTAGAAACATAAGAAAGCATTAAGGTGCCAAAATTTGTTTTACATTTTGGTGAACTCAACTTTTGAATCCCCTTTCTCTAATTTGGAGTTCTTTATCATCCTATATTTGCATTGCATTGCATTTTGCATTGCTTCATTGGCATTAAAGGGTTTTAAATTTTGCATTAGTGAAAGTGCATATAAGGTACAATTTTTGCACCTTAAAACATTAAAAATTTATTAAAAAAAATCATTTTTATCTTAGGTTTGTATCATCCAACACAAAAACCACCCAAATCCATCCAAAACATCAGCAAATTCTCAAAAAAATCACCAGGTGGACTAGGTCACCACCCTAGGGGACTTAGTCCCTTTAGGTCCCTGAAACTGCCATTTACAAGGTTGAAAAACTTATTTTTAAGCTTTTGTTTTGTGTCATTATCTATCTATATCAATGGGTTGTCTTTTTTTTACATGCATTTAACTCAATCTAGCTTAAATTGGTCCATGAAATGCATTGCTTAAATACCATTTTGTATTCACAACATTTTATTTCCAGTATAATAAGTAAATTACATTGTTTGAAATTTGAAAGTTTCACTTCATCCTATGTCTTTAAATTTCATTTTAAGTTTGCATAGCTTCTATTACATTTCATACAATTCATGGCACTTATGGATATTATTAGAATTTTTCAATTTTCATTTTCAACATTAGTTCCTAGTTCATTTAGATCACATTCATTACACAACAAAAACAACACTTTAACATCACAAGCACCCACTCACACCCTTCTTAAGCCCTTTATTAGCGATGACTTGGACATGTTAGATGAAGCCCTTGAAAACTTCATCTCTTCTCACTTATCCACTAAAGCTTTGCCACAAGAGGATGCAAACATCGATAATCCTAATAATCACAATTGTTCTTCTCCTGATATCTCTCCCATTGGTGACAAAGGTATCTTGTGGAAAGAAGACACAATCATTGAAGATCATTATGGTCTTTCTTGTCTTCCTCCTTCCCCTTTCAAAGACCTTATGACATACAAAGCTAAAATCATGGTTACTCGCTTACCTAGTCTTCACTCCTCTCCCAACATCTCCCCTATTTTTTATCATGTTGTAATAAATATGGATATGTTGGTATCAAGAAATCCAATGATTGAGAGTTATATAATTATTTCTCTCCTTCCTAATGTTCCTCACATTTGGAAGGGTCTGTTTGAACAAACAAGTCCGATCATTGGTAACCATATAATTCCTAGTTATCCTTCTCTTAATGCCTATCCTATGAGCGATGAAGCTACTTTACCAACTCTAATCATACCATGTGATGAACCTATTTTTTGTCACTTTCCAAATATTTGTCTTCCTAGGATAGATACTATGGCCCAAGAGAATGAGACCTTAGAGGAAATAAATGCAATCATCAACAATCAACTTCCCCCATCTCCTATTATCTCTCCTATTAGTGAAGAAGATATTATGGTGAAACAAGACACTTCAACCATCGATCATTCCATTACTTGTGATGAAGTCAATAGTGTAGAACCAAACAATGAATTTCATGAGCATCTTGTTTGTAGTTCTCCTAAACACTTTCCTACTAGAGAAGGCATCATGGTACAAGAAAACTACAACATGGTTGCACTCCTTTCAAGAAATAGTAATGTGTCATCCTTGGGTAATAGTAAAAATATGATACTCAATTTCCCTTTATTAGAGATACATCAAACATAAACCGCTAAGGTTATGCACACAAAAGTGTCCATTAGATCCACATTTACTTTTGGACCTCCTAAGCATCCTCTAATTCTTCACCCACCCAAGAATAACATTTCACCTCAACCAAGTTACAATGACATTACTTACATATATGAAAAAGTGTATACCATCAAGGATAAGTTTTTCGACACTTTGTTTACTCATCCCCATAAAAGAGTTTTTTCTCCTTGCCATGTAAGAGTTGTAGGATCATAGCATACTCACTATTGCATGTTTTGCATCCCTTGTGAGGAGCAACATACCATTATCCATCCCTGACTCAC